>LNAC01000202.1:2714488-2843017 GCA_002007465.1 Ailurus styani
GGGGTGGGGGGAGGGTGCTTCTTTGGGGTCGGGCAGTGCTGAACCTGTCCCAGGGCCACACCCATCAGTGATGCAGTTTTCTTTTTTCCTGCATCTTTAATTTCCTCCTCTGTAGCTGCTTCTTCGCCAGGGTCTTTAATGAAGGGCATTGCACAACTCCAGGGGATGCCGTGCCCATTGACTTGGACACATACCAGATTTGCCCCCTCCACACCCCCATCCCTCTTCTCACTTGATAGCCCCTTCTGTGTCGAGTGTTTAACCACACCAGGGCCTCCCAGAGGGGCATTGTGTACCGTGTCGTTTAAGCGCATTGAATCTGGGAGTCAGACCACTCCGGATTCTGCAGGAGTTAAAATAAAAAAATACATGTAAATTACATAGCACAGGCATCAGATGCACCCAGAACTGAGTACTCACCTGGATGTCGGACAGGCAGCTCAAACTCGAAGTGTGCAAAACTGAACGAGTCTCTCTTTCCATACCGATTTCTCATTCTGTGTTCCTCGTGTCAGTGAACTGCTTCCAGTAAATAAAGTAAATAAAGACCTGAAATGAGCCCGGGGATCCTCCATTTCATCTCCCCGCCCCCACCCCACTCCCTACCCCCACGAGGTCCTGATGAGTCAGTTTCATGCAATTTACCTTCCAGCATGCCCCTTATCTTGAGACTCAGGCACTCCAGAGCCACGTGTAGTTCCTAGACTGCATCACTTTGCCCACCTTCTATCCTTGCCCGTGCTGTTTCTCCTACTGCCATAGCCTCTTCCTCCATGTCTGTGAGACAAGCTCTGTTCATCTTCAAGTCTTGGGTCATATGCTGCTTCCTCCAGGAAGCTTCCCCTGACTGCTCCAAGCCGACTTGGGTGTTCCCTCCCAGGCTCCCACTGCATTTTGCAAGGAACTCCACTGCAGCAGTTATCTCGTTTATGGGAGGACAGAACTTGCTGGTTCTAGGATGTACCTAGAAAATACTTCTCAATGGCTGCATTTCAGTTTTCCTTCTAGCCATACTGTCTCTGGCTTCGTGGGGGGCATCTTTAGTTATTTCTTTGGAATCAGACTGTGAGGTATAGATTTGGGTACAGGTGGTGGATTAAGGAAGTTTTCCCCAGGGAGTCTGGGAAGGGAGGTGGGGGCAGGACGAGAAAGGGGAGGAGGCTGAGGTGCAAGTCCAGGCCACGTCCAGCGAAGGGGGCTGCGACCTGGTCTGCAGGAGAGCTCTGTAGAGCAGGTCCTGCATCAGTGTTGCCGCCAATCCGGGAAGGGATCTGCCAGCGTGGTTAGGGCTGGGATGCAGAGGGAAACTTGGGAAGGAAACGCTCAGGAAGTGTTGGCTGTCTGCACCTGCAGAGAGGCGGAGGGGCACTGCAGTGGTGTAAAGGGGTGGGACAGAATGGTCAGAACACTGTCCTTGTCAGCCACGTGAGGCACCTATCTCTGCTTGACCCAGGCAGGCCTTAGAACCTCAAGGCAGAGCCTCTTCCATGGCAACCCCACCTAGCACTCTTGTTTCACATAAGCAAATTCAAGGACCCTGAATCATGGCCCCCGCCGGGGTCCAGAGCCCCACCTTCAGCTGCAGAGTCCCCTAAGGAGAAAGAGGAAACTGTGCCAGCTTCTGCTCATCCTGTCCCCCAATCCTACTTTCCCCAAATCCCGTCTTACAACTGGAAGTTTTACACAACCCACCTCCGTGGCAGACCCTTCGTGACCAGCCTTTAAATTCATCATCACGGTGACTCTGCAGGACATCGTCCCTGCAGAAGCTGCTTCTCTGGATAGTAACTGCAGTGGAGACCCAGCCTCTATCACCTTGGCTCTCCACCTTCCTGCCTTGCAGCGAACCTCTGTCCTCTGGGGGCACAGTTCTCCCCTGGATCAGCCTCATCGGGGTACCTGAGTGCCTTGCTTCCTGTGAACCCATTCTCATCCGACCTCCAGCAGAGGGCTGGGCATCCGATCTGGGCTTCCTTCTGCAGCGGGAAGCTGTGGCCCTGGGTTTGGCTCCAGGTGAAGCTGTGGGCCCTTTCCCTGGAGGGCTCTGCCTTTTCAGAGATGCACAGCGCCCCCTCTAGCGGGTTCAAGGATGTGCCACTGCAGAGGCTGGGCTCTGGAGCCACACAGCTGGGACAAGCCACGTACCCTCTCTGTGCCTCGGTTTCCTTGCCTCGAAAATGCAGATCCAAAGAGTGGCACATGATAGGTTGTTATGCTCACAAGGAATGGTATATAGAGAAATCGGAATGCGGGCACTTGGCTGGCTCAGTTGGTAGAGCATGCGACTCTTGATCTCAGGGGTTGTAACTTCAAGACCCTCGTTAGGTGTAGAGACTACTTAAAAAATAAAATCGTAAAAAAAAAAGAAAAGAAATTGGAATGATGTCCAGCAGACCATAGGTCTTCAGTGAATGTGGCGGCCACATTTGGATTAAATCAAAGAAGAAAAAAATGTCTTGACAAAGGATCCTGGAGCACAAGCAAGGCAGAAACCAGCAGCCTGCCTAGGACACCTCTCCAGAGCTCTAGACGTGCACTCCAGTGGTTGGAGGAAAATCTGACCTAGACTCTTAAGCCGTGGTGACTCTGTGAGCACCTGATCTGAGAAGTGGAGCCTGTGCAGGAAGAGGGTTCCGTGGCAAGCGGTTATGAGATGGAGGAGCTGCCACTGTTGGAACTCAGCCTGGAAACTCAGGAGTCCATGTGAATGCTAGGGTTTGGCCCAGAAGTAGCCCTCGGTGCTTCCTCCAGGATGCTCTGCGTACCTCGGGCTGCTTTGTAAGGATTACCTACATGTGCAACAGCAAATCCCAAGTCCCGTCTTTAAGCCATGCCTCAACCTCTCCCTTTCTCCTTCCTGTCACCGGGGGGGTGGGGGGGGATCACAAAGCCTTTATCAAAATAACTCAAGAGCAGCAACGCTTTGAAATTAAATTTTAATTAAACACCATTAATAAAACATTAGTTCCTACTCTGCAGAGACATGTGGACATTATCATATTAAAAACACCAACATCCAAGACAGCGGTCCTCCGTCTCACAGGATGCTGAGGCTCCACCTCAGGACCCGCGGTGCGGAGGGAGGACTGCCGAGGAGCACGGGCCCCTCTCTCTGCTGGGATCCACTTCATTCCTTCTACGGAGGGAAGGGGCACCATTTCTCTTGGCGGGGAACTCATTCACCTCAAGGACAGGCTGAAGATGGATTGTGGCTCCAGTGGATTAACTGAAACCCCCCTCAGGGAGCCACAGAGCAGCCTCTTAGACTGATCTGCCTGGATTCATGCTGCTTTTGTCTCTGCTCCAAAATTGTTTTCTGGGGAATTTGTAGAATTGGCGATTTCAGTGCCCCAGTGCCTTTGAAGGCTTACAAAGTAATCCATCGCTGGCGAAAGAAGCTCATGGCCACTGAGCCCCATTGCATCCATTGGGAAGCAGCTAGGAGACTAAATGGGTTCTTTATTTTTTCTTTTTTCACACATGACTCAGACAAAACCATGACTTACTTATTTAGTGCTTCCTCCTCTGCCTTTCCCCAGACCGCAGTCGTGATTATGAAATGGAATGTATGAGACCTTGAACCATAAAAACAATGTTGATGATGGTCTCACTTTGGCTACCACTTTGTTTTACTGTGTGCCTACCCCATGCTAGGCACCAATGGGCATGTTATACGCAATGACTCCTACCCAAGATTTTTTTTTTTCCCTACCCAGGATTTTTTTTGTGAGGTGTTTTGTTGCCAAGCTGTAGAAAAATTGAGAGTTGTGCAAAGAAGACCTGTGAACCCTTGGCCTAGATTCACCATTGGTGAACACCGTGCTCCATTTTCTTACTCGTGTATGTATGGTATATCTGAAATGGAGATATCACATATAAAAATGCATATGATATTTTTAAGTCTTTAAAAGTAAATTGCAGAAATCCCAACATCTGATCTCTCAACTCTTTGAGGGCGTGTGTTACCTAAAGGTAAGGACATTCTCCTACACAGCCATGATACTATAGAACATCTAAGAAACTTAGCATTAATTAAAAAATAATCAAGTTGACAATCCACATTCACATTTCCAATCATGTTAAGCACGATTTTATGTGACAAAACCAGAAAACGAGACATTTTTGGCAAAAATGCCACATAGGTTGGTGATGTGTATTTTTCACTGTATCGTATCTAGAGTGACATAATGTCAGGGAGGCCCTGACAGGCTGCTGCCTTTGGTCACTGAGATTTAAGTTCCTCTGCTGTAAATACGGTCCTTTTCCCTTTGCAGATCAGCTAGTCTGTGCAGTGGTGCTTTGAGGTCTGGTGAGTCCCTGACTCTCCGACAAACTTCTTACCCAATGGTTTTAGCCTCCTGCATACTAAAGTGGTTATTACACTGGTATTTATAAAAGGGTGAATTTTATTTTATTTTATTTTATTTTTAAAGATTTTATTTATTTGACAGAGAGAGAGAGAGATTATAAGTAGGCAGAGAGGCAGGCAGAGAGAGGAGGAAGCAGGCTCCCTGCTGAGCAGGGAGCCCGATGCGGGCCTTGATCCCAGGACCCTGAGATCATGACCTGAGCCGAAGGCAGAGGCTTTAACCTACTGAGCCACCCAGGTGCTCAAAAGGGTGAATTTTATTTTATTTATTTATTTGAGAAAGAGAGATAATGCCAGAGAGCAGGAGTGGGGAGAAGACGGAGAGGCAGGACTTCTGCTGGATGTGGGGACTTGATGTGGGGGTTCGATCCCAGGACCCCAGGATCATGACCTGAGCCAAAGGCAGACACTTCACCCACTGAGCCACCCAAGTGCCTGAAAGGGTGAATTTTAAATCTGTCCTTCCCTCTACATGTATTAATTGGCATTCTTCTTTATAGAAGGGTTTTCTTGCCCCATCCCCTTCCCCGTTTTTAGTATTCCTGTTGACTCATAGATCATTTGTTTTTGACTCCTTGAATTAAAATCCAGCACTATTTATAATTCTTTTCGATGCTTGCATTGTCTCATCTGTGGCTAGTGGGTTGGCTCCTAGGTCCTTTTGACATGTTCTCATTAGTCTTGCTTGCTTCTGCCATAACAAAATATTCTAGACCACCCTTGTAATATCTCTACCCCAAACCTGAAGTCGGCCACTTATCTAAGGATTTCTGGTTGCTTTCAGTGGGGAGTGGTATTTTGGCACTAAGAGATACATCTCAGCTTGATCGATGGGATGTTACCGCCTCTAGACTCTTCAAGTAGGTAGAACGGAGGGATGTAATTTATCTGTTTTAAATCACAAGGTTGTACTGATTCAGATCACCTCTTACCCTCATTCCATACATAGATTTCTTTCCTCCCACTGCAAGAACCCTGGTTCTCACCATCCACACTTTTCTTCACTTGCTCTATCCCACAATGCATATAAAGTAGTTTGAGAATTATAATACCAATCCCCCCCAAAACAGGGAAGCTAGTAGGTTAAGTTCAAGATTTTCTTTTCAGGTTTTCTCTCTGTAAGCAGCCAAATACCGTGTTCAAAGGCTTAGTCTTCTATCTGTGTGGTTTTATTATCAACTCGATGCCCAGTTAGGTTCATTTGTTTCAGTTTAAGGTTTGCCTTCCCCCCACCCTTTTGATTTAATTTTATTGCTTTTAAAATCAAAACAGTTGTGTAGTTCAAAAGTCAAAACTACATTAAAAAAAGTACACTCGGAGGTTAGTATCACCTTCTCTGTCTCTCACACTGTTCCTGTCCACACCCGGAAGGTCACCATTTTTATTCATTTCAGATACTATTTTTCCGATAGTTCATTTTGCAAAACATGTAAAAATCATTTCTCCTTCTCTTATTTTTATATAAAAGATAGCACAATGGATATACTCCACATCACATGTCTCTGTTCATTTAACATGCTCTGGAAATCACTCCATCTTGGTGTGTACAGATTTGTGTCATTCTTTCTGCTGGCTGCGTGAGACTCATTATGTGGCTCTGCTACGGTTTATTCAGAGAGGGTGCTATGGACAATGAGGTCGTTCCCATTACTTGCGATGACAACTAATACTGTAGCAAATAGCCTCATGCTTATGTGGTTTGATATTTGTGCAGTTGTATTTTCATGGTAAATTCCTACCAGTGTGATTGCTGGGGTCAAAAGAAAAACAAACATGCAGTTTTGTTAGATGTCGACAGACACTCATTTTACATTTTCCTTTTTTTAAAAACACTTTATTTATTTGAGAGCGAGCGAGCAAGAGCATGAGCAGAGAGGAGAGGGAGAAGCAGGCTTCCTGGTGAGCAAGAAGCCTGATGTGGGGCTCAATCCAAGGACCTGGGATAATGACCTAAGCCAAAGACAGATGCTTAATGACTAAGCCATCCAGGTTCCCTCATTTTTGTTGTGGTTGTTGTTGTTATGTTAGTCGCCATACAGTACATCATTAGTTTTTGATGTAGTGTTCCATGATTCATTTTTTGCATATAACACCCTGTGCTCCATGCAATATGTGCCCTTCTTAGTATCCATCACCAGGCTCACCGATCCCCCCAGCCCTCTCCTCTCTGAAACCCTCCATTTGTTTCCTGGAGTCCATAGTCTCTCATGGTTTGTCTCCCCCTCTAATTCCTCCCCTTTGCTTTTCCCTTACTTCTAATGTCCTCCATGTGATTCCTTATGTTCCACAAGTAAGTGAAACCATATGATAATTGACTTTCTTTGCTTGACTTAATTCACTTAGCATAATCTCCTCTAATCCCATCCATGTTAATGCAAAAGTTGGGTATTCATCCTTTCTGATGGCTGCGTAATATTCCATTGCAGGTGCCCTCATTTTACATTTTCACTAGCAATGTAGATTCCTTCATCTTAACACCAAATATGAGAAAGCAAACAGTATTATTTTTCCTATTTTACAATAAGGAATTTTAGGCTCCCATATAATTTACAGTAAGTACATGAAATATAATTGATTATAATTAATAATATGTGCATGATAGAGTAATACAATTGATATGTAATATGATTAGTGATGTATAATACATATATTACTTAATACGATAAATGGACTTGTGTTGTAGGGAAGACTGACGTGTCTCAGGAGTGAGTGTCTGTATTTTGTCTGCATTTCTAGAAGTCTGAGTATCTGGTTCCTCACTGATAGGAAGGTAGAGGGAGGCTGCATGTTGCTAGGGACAGGCACGGGTATAGTAACAAGACACAGCACACAAAATCTAGCAGAGAGAGAAGTGAAAAGGAAAGTATAAAAGGCAGTAAATAATAAGGCAACAGTCCAGAGTCATTTGGTGGAAGGGTGAAAAGCTATACACAATGTAGCAAGTCCTAAAAGCATCGTTTAAGTAGAGCTCAGTACATTTTCGAGGTTTACAAAGATGACCTTGAGATATTATAAAAGATAAGGAGAAATGCAGCTGTGGCTTTTGAATGCCTGTGTTGACCTAGGCATTGTGCTGGCATTCTTCATTCCCATAGGGAGTCAGCAGATCCTGCAGTGTTGGTGCTTTTCTATGGTTTTGGGGAAGAGAACTCTGAGACTTGGAGAGTTCAAAGAACCTGTCCCAGGCTTCCAAGCAGCAAGTGGCAGAGCCAATAAATAGATCCCCAAATCTCACCCATGATTTCATTCCCCCGACCATCTATTAGATAATCCTGTAACCTACCAAACCTCCCCAACACTGTCTGTACTTTATTTTTTCTATGGCATTCATCATCATCTGAAATACTGTGTATGCATGTGTGTGTACATATGTACATATACACACACATGTTTATTGCCTGCCAAGCACATAGTTGGTGCTCATTAACTGTTCAGTGAGTGAATGACTATCTGATATCAAAGTCTGTGCCTCTTGCCTGTATCTCAGAAGGACCCTCTTTATATGCACTGTTTAAGAAGGGGAGGATATGTGTACTGTATGCGATCCATACTCAGAATCAACTCATTCTGGCTTGCTCGAGCTGCTCATTAGCCTCTCTTCCCACCTCTTAGTTATATGATACCATATTCATCACTCAAAATTGTCACGTTGGTGACTTTACACTGTGGATACTGGCAAACATGTTGGTGTTTTGTTTTTCCTGGAAGGTTGGTTGTGAAACATTTACAAATACACCCCTGCAAAGTTCCATTAAAAAGATATATTTGCGAGATGCCTGGGTGGCTTAGTCAGTTAAGTGCCGGACTCCTGATTTTGGCTCAGGTCATGGTCTCAGAGTTGTGAGATCGAGCCCCTGCTTAAGATCCTCTATTCCTTCCCCCCGCACCCCTGCCGCATGCCTTGCATGCACTCTCTGTCTCCAGAGGGGGGGAAAAAGATGTATTTAACATCTTAAAATGTAAAAATTCATCCAGAAAAAGAAAAGGCCCAACTTCAACAAGACCGGGAAATCTGTCTTGTCTCCATCGAACACACTTAGAGATTCTGGTGACCTTCAAACCATTTTCAAATTATTTTGGTTTCTTAAGTTAGTTCTGAGTCTGTTTATAATGAGCCAACTAGCCAACTAATATGACCCCTGGAATGGAGAGGCGGGAAAAAAAAAAAAGACCTAGACAAGAGAACCAGGATGGGTACTTCTGTTGACTCGGTGGGGCTCTGGACTTTCACGTGAGCTGAGTGGCTTCCCACAACTGCCCACACAGTTCACCGCTAGCAGCCCCAATTCCCAGATATGAAAATGGGAAGAAGAAAGGAAAACAGGAAAGGAGAAACCTTCCCTTGATTACATTCTGTCCCCCTTTATGTTGAAATGAAAATTTCCCTTAAATTACCACCTGACTTTTAGGCACAAGAAAACATCTGGTTTAATTACAGTGAATTTACATGAACCTACTGACAAGAAGCACAGTTAAAATTAGCAATTTTAGTGCGCCTTTTTTTTAAGGGAATGAAATTATAAAGTAATTAACCTTTGTTGTAGAACTCTGTCAGAAGGATGGAAAGTTCTGTGCTGTTAGATACAAGAAGAAATGAAATTGTGGGAAGGGAATATGTGGACTCATTAAAGAATTATAAAGAAAAAAAAAGAAGACTAAAGTAACATAGAATTAGAAGATAAGATGAAAGCGGAATCTTTCTCCAAGAAGTCTCACAATGAGAGAGAGAAGGGGGATAAAAAGCCCCAGTTGAATCAAAACAAAGTAAGACTGCTTCACTGGAAGGACACCTTGACCTGTGGAACAGTAGTGTGGTGTGACCGAAAGAGCCTTGGTCCCAGGCTGAGATGACCACTCAGAGGTGGCAACGCTGTTTTTTAGCCATTTTGAACCCACATCTATCAGCATATGGAAAAAAAGGGCCGATTGGGAAAATACTTTGGAGTCAGAACAATGCAGGCTCCACTCAGGCTCTATTCACTACATTGTTATGTAGCCTTTATTACTCTCATACTTGGCACTGCAGTGTCCCCATCTGTGAAATGGGGGGATAATACCTCCAACCCCTTTAGAGTGTTCTACCTGAAAGTCTGTATGGAAAGCCCTCCACTTACTCTCTGCCAAGAGCACAAACTCAGCTGTGTGTGGCCAGTATCAGACATGGAATGCAGATTTTAATCAAGGGAGTGTAACTTGAAAGAAAACAAAGCAAGGATCTTTGTAAAAATTTGTAAAATTTCTGTTAGGCATGGGCAGGGGGCCACTTTGGAATAACCTGTAATACTTCTGTTACCTCCATCTCAGCTACTCACTCTGATTGTAGCAATGAATGTATGCGCCAGGGTTCCAATAAAATTTTATTTATAAAACAAGCAGCTGGTTGAATTTGTCTGTAGCCATGGTTTGCTGACCCTTGATCCACACTGATTCCCCCTAATTATTTCCTCTAGTATCTTGGCTTTATAATCTAGTGATATACTAATGGTTTCCCCAATTGGTATCTCGGGGCTGGACCTCTCCCATGCCCTCCAGATTCACTTATCCAACTGCCCGTTCAGCCTATCCAGCTGGATTGCTAATCAGTCTCTGGAATTAAACACGTCCAGAGCTGACCTCCTGATCATCCCTCAACCACCACCAAACTCAGTCTTCCCACAGTCTTCTCCATCTCCATTAATGCCAACTGCCTTTTATTAGTGGCTTGAGTCAAAAATCTTGATCGCTCACTTTTATCACACCCGAAGCCCTTGAATACCTTTCAACATGGATTCTCTGTGGTTGGCATCCCTTTGCTCTGGGCGAAGCAGTAACCCTGCTCACTTCCCACATTCCATCTATCAGCACATTCTCTTGGCTTATCCTTCAGTCAATAGCATGACCTTGACCATTGCTTACAGCCTCTAGTCCTCACTCTTTGGTCCAAGCCACTGTGCTCTCCAACCTGGATTATTGCAGTACTCTCTTAAAGGATCGTTCAGCTTCAGCTCTGGCCCCTACACTCTTTTCTCAGCACAGAAGCCAGGATGATCTTGTTAAACCATGAGGCAAATCATATCATTGCCCCTCTGCTCAGAACCTTCCAACGGTTTCTCGTGTCACTGAGATGAAAAGCCCTGGTCCTTACAGTGCCTCTTGGGGCCCCGTGTGGCCACAGCTACTTCTGGCTTCCTGTCTGGCCTTGTCTCCTTCTGCCTCTGCCTTACTACACAGATCCAGTCATGGTTCTCCTCAGATAGGCCAACTGTGTCCCTCCCTCAGCATCTTTGTGGGGTCATTTCTGCTGGCTAGAATGATCCTCCCTCAAATAAACAGGGCTGATTCCTACACCTGTTTCAAGTCAATGTCACTTTTCAGGGAGATCTTCCTTGACCTTTCCATGAACAACTGGAAGCCTCAGGTACCACGCTTTGTCCCTTTCTCTGCTTCATGTGTCTCATTAGCATTTATTCTTGGGTGTACCATGTATTTCACTATACATTTTAGTATCTGTCTTCTCTCACTGGAATCCACACGGAGGAGGCCACTTTTTTCCTGTTTTGTTTACTGCATATTTTCAAGCACCCGGAACAGTGCCAGGTAGAGAATAGGCATGCAGTAAATAACTTATCGAATGAATGAATCTCAAGTCCTCAGAGACAAAGTAGATTTTAAAATTATTTACCACAGAAATCAGAAGATGCTTGTGGAAAGCTATTTAATACACTCAGTAAGCTATGATGAGTGGTATAACACCATTCAGAAAGAATAGAGGCAGGAACACCGAGGAAAAGAGGAATAATTCTGATTCTGCAGAAAAGCAAATTGGTGATCTCCAGGCTACACTAGAGCAGTTCTCAGAGAATGTGATGGGACCAGGGGGAGGAGCAAACAGAGAAGCACTGCCTTTGTGCCAGGCTCTTCGCTCAGCCCTTCACATGTGCTGATATATTGAATCACCACAACACCTATGGAATAGGGACTATTTTTTATCACTTGCTTTAAAGGAAACTGAGGCACAAAGAGGTTAAGCAACTTGCTCCAGGTTATGCAACAAGATGACGAGAACAAGACACACACCTCAGCAGTCTGGCTCACCGTGTGATCTTAGTCATCACGCAGTGCTGCCTTTCGGGGCCCCAGGGCAAAAGTGTGAGTTTCCATTCAAGGTGGTGATCTGATTCTTAAACTACCTTCCCAAAGAAAGGAGAGAAGAACACCACCAAACCTGCTCTGAGAACTAGAAGAGGCTGCCATCCCCAGGAAGGAATGCAATGCAGTACTGAGGAAGGGGGACCTACATGGGGCAAAGATGACTGAACTGTAACTTCACTGAAAGAACCCCCTTCCTCACCCCGGGGACCCAAGAGGAAAGGCTTCCAAGCCCAACTGCATTAATACCTTCAAACTCTGACTGACCAGGCCTGAAGGGAAGAGTGAGCTTATGGAGCTTGGAGTGGATGGAGTGAGGGTTTGGAGAGCAGGAGACAACATCTTTATACGTCAGGCCACAGTGCAGAGAAGGAGAGCTCTCTCTCTCTGCAAGCCTGTGTATGGTAAATAAGGAAAAGAAAGGGATTTAATGAAAAGCTAGCTTTGGGAAGAGACGCTCCAGTTAAAGGTAGGGACAGTGTCTCAGGTGACTTAAGATGGCCTTCAAGGTATCTGAACAGTTCCCTCTCTGACAAGAAGCTTCCTGCCGCCTGGTTATTTTTCTTCTCAAACCTTTCCTACCCCACCCTCAATCCCATAGACCTCTCATCTGGCCAAGAAATAGATGGATGTATCTAAATTCTTCCCTTCCCCTCTGGGTTAGAGATATTTGAAACAGGGACTCCTGTAATCACTAGCAGCACACATCTCAACCCACCAAACTAAACCATCTCATTCTACCTTTTGTAAGGCTGCATAAGGAAAGATTATTGGACAGATGAAAACATGCTTTCATTCTTATTAAAGGGGACTAATCTGATAATGCAAAGCAAATGTCCCCTGAGCATTATAGCAAGAAGCAAGATTTAAAAACAGAATAAAACACTAATCCACATTCTCACCAGAATATATAAATAAATGCTGGGGTAGAATGTGTACATGGAGTGGAAGTCAATAATGTAAAGAGGTTAGTTCTCCCAGGCTGATCTTTGTAGGAGTTTAACACTATTTTCTGTATTGTGATTTTTATTAAATAATAAACCCTATAGTGCTTAGGGATGTATGTTTAGGAAATAAAAATAATGAAAAGCAAAATTCATTATTATTATGAAGTTAAGGTTACCTTTTGAGGGCATAAAATTGATTATTCATAAGTTAATGAGATGTATGTTTGTTTTATATGCTTGTGTAGTACTTATTTCACAAAAGGATAAGATGAGGATACTAAATACCCTTTTATACTGATAAATTTTACCATTTCTGGAATATGGAAAAATTATTGGCAAAATATAAGCTTCAAAATTTTGCTCAGCTCACACACAAAAAAAACTTACATAGTTTCACAACAAGTGGAGAAATAGAATCAGTAGTTTAATAAACTTTTCCAGCAAAGAAAACACCAGTTCAGAATGGTCTTACAAGTACAATCAGACACTTAAGGCAGTGGTATCTCCAATTTTACATATGTACCTTCAAAGAGCAAAAAAAGAAGTAACACTTGACTCTTCATTTTATGACATTAGTGTAATTTTGATATCAAAACTGACCAAGCTTATTATAAGAAAAAGAAAAATTAAATGCTTATACCCCAAACAAAATATTAGTAGACATTCCATTGCTGTATACAACTAGAAAAATACTAATTTGTTTTAGAAAATCAATATTGATTCAACATTAGTAGATCCATTAATTCAATTCACTACATTAACTAAGAGAGGGACAAAAATGTATCATTACTATAACAGACACAGAAAAGCATCAGTTAAAGTTCAGCATGATTTAAAAAGAAAGTATCCTTTTATACCAGGAATAAAAAGGACATTCTTATCCTGATTAAAGGAAACTAAGAAACCTACAAACATCATAATCGAGGATGAAATAGTAAAATCATTTTCTTTAACATTGGAAAGCAACAGATACTTACCATTATCTCCACTAAATATCCTATTGATGGCTCTGCTGGAAGACAGGAAAATTAAATAGAGTTAAAAGATTGGAAAAGAGCAAAACTATTATCAACTGCGATGCTATGACTATTTACATAGATAACCCAAAGAAATTTGTACACAAATTATTAGAATTAAAAAGAGAATGTAACATGCTTGACAAAAGTTGGCATTTAAAAGCCAATCGGATTTCTAATCACCCAATAAGTATGTGGTATGTTTTTAAAGATACTATTTACAATAGCAATAAAAATATAGGGTATTTAGGAATGAACCTAACATAAGATTTCAAGATGTAGAGTATATATAAGTGTTGTATAAAGAACTGAACAAGATTTAAAAAGACCTAAATGAGAGCTATGCCATGTTTATGGGTGGGAAAACTCAATATTATCAAGACATAATATAGAAAGACATAATTTGTTCTCATTTGATCTATAAATCATGCCATTCTAATACAGAAACAAGACATTTTTAAAAAATATACAAGGTCATCCTAAAATGTATATGCCAGAGAAAAGGCAAGAATAGATAAGAGAGGGGCACCTGGGTGTCTCAGTTGTTAAAGTGTCTGTCTTCAGATCAGGTCATGATCTTGGGGTCCTGGGTTTGAGCCCCATGTCCGGCTCCCTACTCCCCTGCAGGGAGCCTGCTTCTCCCTCTGCCTGCTGTTACCCTGCTGTGTTCAGTCTCTCTCTCTCTCTCTCTCTCTCTCTCTCTCTCTCTCTCTCTCTCTCTCTCTCTCTCTGACAAATAAATAAAATCTTAAAAAAAAAAAAGAATAGTCAAAAGAGTTCTGAACATGAAGTACAAAGTTACAGGCCTTGCTCCACAAGATATCAAAACTCACAAATCTTTATTTCTTAGGAAAATGTGGTATTGATAGTGGGATAGTCTAATAGAGCAAGTGAACAAAACAGAACCTAGAAATAGACCCATATGTATGTGGAAATGTGATGGAAGGCAAAAGTAGCATAGAGATCAGTTGAGTAAATAAATTTTTCTTTTTCATTAAGTGGTGATAGGACAGGGAAAGGAATTGAAATTGGATCCCTGCCTCACACCATATGTGAAAACACAGTTAAAAAGGAGTTGAAGACATTTTACAAGAATCACAACTTTAAAATTATTTGAAGATAATTTAAGAAAATATTCCTATGACCTAAGAGAAAGTATTTCTTAAGTAAAATTTTTTTGTTAGAGTTTATTATTTTTGCTTGGGTTTATCTGACCTTGGGATAATGATTCAAGTGCACGTAGTTGATTTAGGAAGTGGTCTGGGACACCCTGGGAATAAAGAGTGGAAGGGAAAGGAAGGAAGCCAGTGTTGGTGTGTTATCAAGAAAATTACCTTGTGAATAACTGGGTTTTAGAATCGTGCCACTCCAAGTATGATCCAGGGACCAGCAGTGACTTATGAATTCTTCCTGGTCCATAACAAGATAATTATAGAAGTAAAGATTAAGTATTTTAAAACAGGGAGATTGCATTTTTCTATGTTTTTAAATTTCACCTTTACTTTTTAATTTTGCTTTCCTATTTTTTTGGTTTTGTATTTTCTGATAATAATGGTCCACAATGGGCTGGAAACAACCACCACCACAACAACAATAATAGTCACTTTTATTGGAGGTAGTTTGAAAAGTATATGTAGAATATGTCACATAGTTAACCCTGCCAAACGGTGAGGAGATTGTAATTAGGATATTCATCCATTAACTTCCTGTCATTCATTGCTTGAAGAATGTTTTAGGAACATTAACTCTCTTTGACTTCATGCTTGTCCTGTGCAGAGACCAAGTTTGCTTTCACAGCCTTCAGGTAGAGTAACAGGTGTTTCGTAGTAAGTACTAGTGTATGGGCAGGGTACCAACAGCATCTGCTACTGAGTCTGTTAGTTTTTTCCAGCTTTATTGAGGTATACTTGATAAATAAAATTTTATATACTTAAGATGTACAACAGCATGATTTAACATACATATACATTGTGAAATGATTACTACAATCAAGTTACTAAGTCTTTCTCTTTCCTTCTCTAGAAAAGATCTGACAAATTTGACTACACTGAAATTAAGAACTAATCTTTATCTAAAAGCATAAAGAGAAAGGTAAAACACACAGACTGAGAAGATTTTTATAGCACATGTAGCCAGTAAAAGGATCAGTAACAAGAATATACAAAGAATCTCTACAAATCAATAAGAAAAGGATAGTAATGTTCAAAAACAAAGATGTTTATTTAGTAGACCTCTTTAGTAAGGAAACCTAAAAGCAAATAGTTAAAAGCAAATAAAACCTCAATGAAGTATTCATGCTTACCAGACGGTCTAGAATTTTAAAATCTGACAATACTAAGTGTTTGTAAGGATTTAGAGAAATGGGAGCTTTCAGAATATTACTGGAGGGGCCATAAATTGCTTCTGCCACTTTGGAAAGCAATTTGACTTTCCTCAGTAAAGCTGAAGATGTTTATACCCTTAGTCTACCTATCCTATTCCCAGGTACACCCAAGTGAAATCTTACACAGATTCAAATGAATGTCCAAAAATATTCATAGGAGCTGTGTTCTAAGATAGCTCTTCTGAGTAGTCCTGTCATCCATTTATAGTACATCTCACCATCTACTGAATGACAAAATAAGACTATATTCATAAAATGAATACAATAAAACTACATGCATCAACACGAATGAATCTCAATGTTGAGTAACAAATACAAATCATATAATACAAATATTCAGTTACATAAAGAAAACCAGAAGAAACAAAATGATGTCTTAGGATACTATGTATATATTCATAGCTCCAAATAAAGAGAATGATTAACATAAAATTCAGGTTAGTTACATGATTGAATGTTTTTTTGTTTTTGGAAGGGGGAGAGAGAAGTCAGCAGTATGGGACACACAGGGTGCTTCAGCGAAACAGTGATGTTTTATTTCTTAGAGGGGATAGTGGGTACATGTGTGTTCACTTCATAATTATTTTATGAACTATACCATTTAATATATGTACTTTTGTCTTATGATAGAATTCACAAGAGAAGCTTTTTAATAGAGTTGAAAGTAATATGAACAAAAGCAATAAACTTCTAGGAATGCAATTTGCAAGAGATTTTAAAAACAGATTTTTAAGGGAGGGACAATAAAGGAACATTAATAGGAGAAGATTTATGCAGTATTACTAATGGGAGGACCCATTACAAAAAGACGTCATTTGCCGCTCAGAGAAGTGAAGAATACAACTGGAATAAAAGTTCGGATGGAACATTTTTGAAGTTTTGTAAAATGTTTCCAGTGCTCTTCTGGAAAAACAAATGGGTAGTGAGAGCCCAAGAAACTTTGCAAAAGAATAACAAAAGAAAAGAACTTTTTCTGTCAACTATTCAAATGTGTTATATGAACACAGCAGAAAGATACTGTCAGAATAAGAGGCTGGGGCTCGGTGAAATAGAACAGGGAGCCACACAACACATGTCAGCCTATAAAATGATCGAACATGCTAGTAAAATGGCATTTTATTATTTTTTTTAATTTTTATTTTTTTAGTGATCCAAGATTCATTGTTTATGCTCCATACCCAGTGCTCCATGCAATACGTGCCCTCCTTAATACCCACCACCAGGCTCACCATCTCCCCCCAACTCTCTGTTTTTCAGAGTCCACAGTCTCTCATGGTTCGTCTCCCCTTCCGATTTACCCAATTTACTTTTCCTTTCCTTCTTTTAGAGTCCTCCATTTTATTCCTTATGTTCCATAAGTAAGTGAAACCATATGATAATTCACTTTCTCTACTTGACTTATTTCACTCAGCATAATCTCCTCCAGACCTGTCCAAGTTGATACAAAAGTTGGGTGTGGGGCGCCTGGGTGGCTCAGTGGGTTAAAGCCTCTGCCTTCGGCTCAGGTCATGATCTCAGGGTCCTGGGATCGAGGCCCACATCGGGCCCTCTGCTCAGCAGGGAGCCTGCTTCCCCCTCTCTCTCTGCCTGCCTCTCTGCCTACTTGTGATCTCTCTCTCTCTGTGTCAAATAAATAAATAAAATCTTTAAAAAAAAAAAAAAAAGTTGGGTGTGCATCCTTTCTGATGGCTGAGTAATATTCCATTGTATATATGGACCACGTTGTCTTTAACCATTTGTCTGTTGAAGGGCATCTCTGCTCTTTCCACGGTTTGGCAATTATGGACATTGCTGCTATGAACATTGGGGTACATATGGCCCTTCTTTTCACTACATCTGTATCTTTGGGGTAAATGCCCAGTAGTGTAATTGCATGGTCATAGGGTAGCTCTATTTTTAATTTTTTGAGGCATCTCCACACTGTTTTCCAAAGTGGCTGCACCAGCTTGCATTCCCACCAACAGTGAAAGAGGGTTCCCCTTTTTCCACATCCTCTCCAACACTTGTTGTTTCTGTCCTGTTGATTTTGACCATTCTAACTAGTATAAGATGATATGTCAATGTGGTTTTGATTTGAGTTTCCCTGATGGCTAGTGATGATAAACATTTTTTCATGGGTCTGTTGGCCATTTGTATGTCTTCTTTGGAGAAGTGTCCATGTCTTCTGTCCATTTTTTGACATGATTATCTGGTTTTGGGGCGTTGAGCTTGAGAAGTTCTTCATAGATCTTGGATATCAGCCCTTTGTCTGTAGTGTCATTTGCGAATATTTTCTCCCATTCCGTAAAATGGCATTTTAAATCACTGGGTAAAGTTCTGACTGGTCAATTAATTGTCCTAAGAAAACTGTAAAGAACAGTAGTTAGATTTCTACTTTGTGCAACATATAAAATACATCCCAGATGAATTAATGAGTTAGGTTTAAAAGGAAGGCGGGGATAAATCACATAGAAGAACGTAGAGATGATTCTTCTTCCGATCTTGGGTGAGAAAGAGAATTTGCTCCAAACTGAAACTGGAGGAGGAGAACAGGTTGCCTGAGTGCTAGCAGCTTGATATTTACACTCACAGTCTCCCCCTTGTGAAGACAGGTGTCTACATTTCTCCATTCAGCTCACTTTGCACCTCTTAAAGCTTCTTAAAATTCCTGACCATTGGTAGATGGTTTCACCCTTGCTTCTCAAGAAGATGGAGCCCCAAGGACACCTCAACTGTCCTCTCCAAAGCAGCTGCACATTTTCTTGTCTTCCCTTCCAAGAGGGAGGGTGCTGTCTCTCCACCCGTCGCCATTCCTTCCTTTTCAGGACAGGACCACTCCAGTAGTTGCCTGTTTCTTTTCCACTCTCTTCTACCTCTTACTTCAGTTTTGCATTTTTCCTGATTGCCTGCTATTCCGCCATAACCTCTCCTGTCCTTGGGGCGTGGGGGGCACTGTTGTGGTCCATAGTCCATCCCTACTCTTCCTGCATCCCTGCCCCGTGTGGCCCAAATTGCTGACTTCTGTGGGTACAGACCCTTACCTCCTTTGTCTCTCTCCTCTGTCCACGGCAAGAGAGCTATGAGGCTATGGGGCCAACTTTCCCCCTCAGTTATTCTCGTATAAGTCACAGGTAACCTTGAAGACATTATATTCACTGGGCAAATTGAAGCTCACGGTTTCCATGACTATCCAGTCACAGCCATCACTGTGAACCAGTCCCTTCTAGATCCCCCTTCAACCACTTCCATGACAGCCCCCATTCCTGGTTCAGAGGTTCCTCTCTGAACATGGCTTCTCAGTTTCTTTGTTCCTTTTTGATAGTTAAGGTTGTAGTTCCTCTTAGCTTAGTCCTGGACCTGCTTTTTGGTTCCCCTCTAAGTAGTCACCCAATCTCATCTGTCCAACTGCTACTCGATGTTGCCATTTAGGTGTTCTATATACACCTCAAACAAAGCATCACAAAACCCACCAGCTTCCTTTCTAAAACTAGCCCTCCACTAAGGCTCCCTTTCTATGAACAGCACTCTGACCCACTCTAGGTTTCTAAAACAGATGAGCTGGGGTCTTCCTTGACACATAGCTTCCCTGTTTCACCCTTATGCATCACCACCAAATCACATTTGCTTAGCAGCTGCAAATCTCCTGCACCATCTGCTTCTCCTCTGTACCACGGTCACCCCGTTGATGAATTACCATTCTTTCGTTCCCAGATGGCCTTGCTGCTTCCACTGTTGTCCTCACAAAGCAACCCACCACATTCTAACACCTACCCCCCACACTTTTGCCCTAGGAACTTTTACTAACCCATTGTCTTTTATCGTCCACTTAGTCTCCTGATTTACCAGACTAGATTTTCTCTGCTTGCTATAATTCTCCCGATACTTTGTGCGTTTACATCAAAGTCCTGATGTTTGAGGCAGGGATGAATAGATAAGGGAAAGCAATTAGAGATCTGACAACTTAGAAGCTTCTAGATACCTAAAAGAGTAAGGAAGCAAGTGAACAACTGACAAAAATATTTGTAACCTGTGCAAAAAAAGTTTATGTCTTTAAAAACAGATTAGACTTACAAACCCATAAGTCAACGATGGACAAAAATGAAGAACCATAGCAGAAAATGAGAACAGGGTATAAAGAGCATGTTCATAAAGGAATCAATGCAAATGGCCAATTAAACTGAAAAAAAATCTGCACTCTCTAGTTTTCTAAAAAGGATACGCACACAGACACTTAATTTTTTAAATAGTCAGTGTTGGCAAGGCTTGGGAATAGTCATGTTCTTCTTTTGGGGAACCCAGAATGGTACAAACTCTGTGGAAGGCATTCTGACAGTGCATGTCAAAAGCCTTTAAAAAAATAGTTCATCTACTTTGGCCCAATAAATTAATTTCCAAGAATATATCTTAGGGAGATCAGCAGAGTTTCATGAAAATACTTATTTATAAGAATTCTCATTGCAGTGTTACTTATAATCATAAAAAATTCAAACCAATTTTAATGTCCAATAATAATCCTGACTATACTGGGGCATTAAAATGCATGGCCCCAAAGAATATTTAAGGATTTTTTTTAAAAAATCTGTGTTTCATTCAGTGATAAAAGAAGGTCACAATGCAATATGCATAGTAGGAGTTTAATTTTTCAAAATATGTATATGCATAGGCATTAAAATACTGGAAAAATATCTCCAGTTATGGGGATTATGAGTGATTTTGTTCTTTTTTTACCCTTTCTGTATATTCTTAATATTCAACAAATTCTGCGTATGATGTCCATAATGAGAAAAACTAAATATATTTTAATTTAACAATAGGGAACTGATTGCAACATATGGCCAAAGCTATATCGAGAGAGGCATAGTGCGATGATTAAGAGTATATGCTTTGAAGCTCACAGACAGGTGTTCAGTTCCCTCTTTACAACTTAAGAGCGGGATGACCTTGAGCAAGTTACTTAATTCTCTTAGCCTCAGTTCCCTTATCAGCACAAAGGAGATAATACATACTGGGCAGAGCTGTTTTGTGGCTTAAATGAAATAATGTATGTAAAATTCTGATCAAAGAGTAAGTGCTTAGTAAAAGTACCTGCTTTTATAATGCCAAAATATAAATAGATCCGGTAACGATTTCCACGTATTCATGATTCCCTAGAGGGTTATAACTGGAAGTTTGGAGAATCATTTATTTTATGGTTCAGTGTCTTCCAGACTGTCATAATGATGCTGGAATCCAGCAGGAGAACGCTGCCAGGAAAACTGACCTGGGTACAGAAACAGCCTAGGAAAGGATTTGCTCATTAGGGCACAATGCTGGCATGGGTCATTTATTCACCTACTCGACCAACCAGCAAATGGTTATTAAGTTTCCACCATGTGCCGGGCATTGGAGACTCAGCAGTGAGACAAACTAGCTGCCTTCTTGGAATGAGACAGGCTTCTCGTAATTGGATTGAGGTTTCAAGATACATAGATCCTGTTGAATTCAGGAATTAGGAAACTAAGGAATAGTTGGAGACCCCCACCTATAGTTGGAGACAACTTGGCAGGGTCAGGAAAATGGTAGTGAAGCTCATTTTGCTTTCCTCAGTTACCACTCCCAAGGCAAGAGTCTGATTCTAGAATCCTGCCCGCTCAGAGTGCTGGGGCCTACTGATGTCCTCCCTGTGCTGGTCAGTTTAATTCAAAGTCAGACTTGCTCAGTCTGCAAGATAAAATGGCATTGACTATCCAGGAGAGGGGTTAGCAAAGTACTGCCCATGTATCAGCACCAGCCTAGTGCCCTTTTTTTTTAAAAAATAAAGTTTTATTGGGACACAGCCACACCCATTTGTTTATGGATTGTCTGTGGCTGTTTTTGTGCTACAAGCACAAAGCTGATCAATTGCAACAAATACTGTATGGCCCACGAAGCCTAAAGTATTTGTTATCTGACTCTTCATAGGAAAGCTTGGCCAACTGCTGTTCTAGGTCAATGGTGCTGGGGAAATGGGATGGAAGGTGACATCAGGTTCTTAACTCTTCTCTTCTGTAGTTCCAGGAGCTGTTCCCTTGGAATCCATCCAAGGAGGGCCCTTTGAGGAGAAGATCTACATCCAGTGGAAACCTCCTAACGAGACTAATGGGGTCATCACACTCTACGAGGTAAGAAGACCCTTTTGCTCTATCACTTGGTTTGGCTTTATTCAGTTTGCTTCAGTTTGAAGTGGGTGAATTCCTACTGTGTGAAAACCCCATTGAGGGCTTGAAGGTGAGTGAGAGACACAACTTAGCCAGAGGTTTCCGACAATGTGGTGGGAAGGAGACACAAGGGCATACGGCTGAGCTGCTTGACAGCCCCACTGACAAAGAAAACTGGACATCCCACACATTGCAGTGATGACTGATGTCTTGAGAAGGGAGTCAGCCCTCGGGGAGGCAGGCTGTCCCTGCATAGCCAAGTAGACCCCTGCCTGACAAACAGTAGTGACCATTCAGATTGTCTGGAAAACCACAGTGCTCCCCTGATGCTCATCCTATACCCACCAGTTTCTGGGCTTCCAGGAGAATCCCACTGTCAGTCTCTGCCCTGGGGTTACATGATTCTTGAACCTTCATATCACTCTGCAGCCACAACATATTTTATTGTTGCTCGGGTGATGGTGTCAGAAAGCCCCCTCCCAGCATTAGCAGGGCCTTATCATATCAGAGGTGGAGCAGAACCTCCTCTGGCAGGAAGGCATCCATCAAGCCAACACAACATGGCTTCCTGAAAACTTCCCAACTTAGAACAAAGTGTGTTGAAGTCCACTGCAAAACAAACACAAACAACAAAACTTCAGTAAGGCAGATCGAACTGAATGCTGGTACTGAAATGTGGTCAAGGTAGACTCTCCTCCCCACCCCCTCACATATTCAGACCCCGGGAGATGGTGGCAAGGGCTGTGGTGGAGAGCTCAGCAGTGCAGAGGTGCAGAGGGAAGAGCGTGGAAGCCAGAGCTGCAGGGATGGAGCCCAGCATCCTGGCCACGCCTCTCCAGTCTCACGTGACCTCTGGCATTCTTCCCCTCTCCTGGCCCGCCTCCTCCCCTGCAAAATGGGAGTGGTGGCTGCTTTAGGGTCCTTCCAGAGGATCTGAGGTGGGAAAGGTTCTAGGCATCCTCTGGCTAAAATGTACTGCAGACTGAGGGCTCATGCAGGAAGGTACTAAGAGGTATGGACGTGTCCTGGGAGTGAGCTGGGAAGAGTATCCCCACGTACCGCAGGAAAGTTGAAGAGCAGTGGTGAGGGAGAAATATTTAGGTGAATTTGATGGACACAAGAGCTCTCTCGAGAGACCTGGAAGGACCTCAGAGCTCTCTGAGAAAGGAGAGCACCATCCACCAGATACAGGAGCTGAAGAAAACACCTTCGGAAAATGCCTTAGTTCACCACATCCAGCGGTCCTCTAAAGAAAAGCTGCCTAAGGTTCCATCTTGGGCCACATGGTTGGGAGAAGGTTCCTTCTTGGGCAACTTGCTAGAGGAGGGGAGGGACCACATTGACGTTGCCCAGAATGTGCTCAGTAGTACCTCACTGGGGAATAGAGGGCCTGGGCCCTCAACTGAGACAAAGCCCCATCATTTCAAAGCTACCTGTCCTTCTTTGTGAAGCAGATGTTGCAACCACACACACACAAACACGTGCGCGTGCGTGCGCGCACGTGCGCGTGTACACACACACAAATACAAATGAAATAGACATCCACGGTGTGTGGCAAAGCAGAGGGAAGGGACCCAGAACTTTGGGAGTTAAGTTACTTGGTACTATTACATAAATGACTCTCTCTGCCAGATGTTCAAGATTTTTGGAATTCACAGGCCAGTAACATTTCAAAAGGTTTGTAGGACCAACATACAGTTCTTTACCATTTTTTATTAACATCATTTCCTAAAAGACATCATTTCAAAAATACAGAAAGGACATAATTTAAGAATAAAAGGCAGTCCTTCAAATTGAATAAATTTAGCGTTATGAATAACTCATGAGTCTCCTTATTTTCTCTCTTTTTGCCTTGAATTGAGGACAACTTTGTCCTGAAAAGGCCCTAGTCCTTGGGCCTAGCCGCACTTGGAAACCACTGGGCTCGGTCATGTGGCAGGTGGAATCCTATCCGTGCACACACCGACTTCTTCCTTGGGAGCAGTATACTTCTTCCTCTGATGGGATGTACACTGGGCCGGGTTGGGAGACCCACTCCTGCTGTTCTATGAGAAGAAGAGAGGAATAGATGGAGAGACAGCAAGGGAGCAATCCCAGCTGTGAGTGGCAAGTGATGTTTGAGCAGCAGCTCCTTGAAGTTGAGGCTTCATTGCATGCACACTCCCTGGAGCTCTGGGCACCAAGTTGGGCACACATTGGGACAGGGCGCCCTTCTTCTGACTTGTGTGTGAGCCCTGAATCTTGTGCATTTTCAAGACCAGTCACTGGGCATGCCGGCATTTCTGTGATGGGTTGTCCGGGACAGAGTCTTGGAAAGACACCTTCAGATAGCTTTTTGGATGCTACCTGGGCTGTGATTACAGAGAGCCAGAGATGGAAGGCTGTAGCTATGTGACTTGTTTGTGAGCCCTGGGGGTTACCTTTCAGGAGTATGCTAAGCTTCTGGGATGTTGCTGTGAAGGGAGTCAAGGAGGTTGTGGGCTAAGGTCATTGTATTTTGTGCAAAAACGTCGCCATGACCATGTGCTTCACAAGTTATTGGGGCCTCAGAAGGTAAGAAAGCCAGCTTTTAAAGTCCAACAGCCTAGTTCTGACCCCTAGCTCTGCTCCTTGTGTGCTGTGTAACTGGTGGGGACATCAAGTAGCCTCTCATTTATATTGATTTATAAACATCTCTTTATGTTTAATGCCATGTTTGGCATTTAAAAAGAGCATCAATAAGTGTTAGCTCTCACAGTACATGAAGATAAGGAAATTGAAAGTCGGAGAGGTCAAGTGTGGAGACCAAGGTCATAGAGCTGAGGTGGCAAATTTGTGGGTCCTGAATTCAAGTGCAGATGCCTTACCCTTTAGTCGGTGTGGTCCATGGATCGGCAGCATTGGTATTACCCGGAAACTGGTTAGAAACATAGCATCTCAGGCCCCACCAGACCTCCTAAATCAGAGTCTCCATGTTAACAGGATTCCTGGGTGGTTCAGATGGGCATGAACGTTGGCTAAGCAGTTCTCTAGACCACACCACTGTTTAGAAAATTTTAGCAGTTGATACAAGACTATGTCCTCCTGAGCAGAGAGACAGGGAGTCCCTTCCATGCTGGGATCAACCCATTTCTGCCCCAGCTCGTAAGCAGGAGACCTTGCTTTTAAAGACATTTATAACAGAGTATGTGTTTATGAGGCAATTTCCAAATTTAATTAGATGAAACCAATTTGATTTTTAAAATTAGGTTCTGGTTGTAATTTCTGGAGAGGAACCCATAAATTACAAATCACCCTCTTCTGGTCCCAAATAGTACATTTTGTGACAAAGAAAAATAGGCTAACACAAATAGAAGAGAAATCAATCTAGGATTCTCTGTACCTCCCTATATATAATCTTGGACTTGGCAAAGTCAAAAGCCAAGAAAAAGGGCAATGGATGTAGTAAAGGAGGGTTATGATTATGTGAATATTGTACATATTATTCAGTATAGTAGGTTCAAGTAAATTTTAAAAATTCAGTTCCCTTCCCTGTGAGTCTAAGTCAACAACCTCTGTGTCCATCCTTAGACAGTTCCGCCAAATCTGTAGCTTTGATTATGTCTCATTCTCTCTCTGGGATTACATCCCCTCTTTGTGATATGAAGGTGTCAGATTATTCCAGGCCTCAATTGAGTAAAAATCAAGAGAAAAATAAATCCATGTCATACCCATAAAATCAAAGGTTTATACCTCATTTTGGAGTTGCTCTGCTGTTGAAACTTTTCCTGTGGCCAGATTCTTTGAATATAAAGCAGTGATGACACTTGAAGAAAACCAGCTAGTGCCAAGGCCCTGGGGTAGGTGTGACTTTGGCATGTTTAACAAATAGGAAGAAGGTCAGGGGACTAAAGCTTCGTGAGCCATGGAGGATGATGATGAGATCATGTGGGAAATGCGTGGGCAGGGTCAGGTTGTGCAGGGATTCTAGTGTTTGCCCTTTCTCCTGAGAGAAATAGAAAGCCCTAAGAGAATTTTAGGTACAGGGATGAAAGAATCAGGTTTATATTTTTTAAAAGATCACCTGGATTTTGTGTGACTAATGGACTGTGAGTACACAGGCTTCTTGGAGACATCTGGAAAAGGTACCAGAGGCAAGGACGTTTCCATCTCCTATGATATTGCAAGGAGGGCTCAGCTCTTTATTGGAAGATCTTGTACCCAGTTGGAAGATGTGAAAACTTAGTCACATCTGCCTCCTTCCTGCTGCTAATATGGTCTTTGACACCTTTCTTTTAGTCAGGAGTTCGTACTTAGATGTGCTCCCTGGAGCCATGGACCATGAGACCCTGGACCTCCCTTCCCTAAGGAATGGAAGTCTAGCACTGACCCTAATGCCCCTCTGGGGAAGCAGTCTAATTCCTCCAGCAGTTACGACCTCTCTCACTGAAGTGGGAGCTCAGAGTGCTCTTCGGAACCCACGGAAGCCAGCCTCACCTTCACTACAACAGGAGGCATTAGGATGAATTAGACCACGGCCTCAGATCTTTGGGGATTTGTACTTTAGTGGGACATACAAGAGTGCGCCTCTGTGATCAGTTTCCTAACAGGGACACATGGTGCCCAGAGCTGGGTAATGTCAGAGGCCTTGTCACCACCAACCAGCTGATTCAATGTCAGACATGCAGAATCTCGGGCCCCAACCCAGACCCATGGAATCAGAGTCTGTATTTTCACGGGATCTCCCAGTGACACATGTGCACATGCAGGTATGAGAAACACCGGCCTAAGAGAGGTTACAAGTTCACCGCTCGGACCCAGGAAGCTCTGCTTAATGAAAACATCGCAGGCCTTGAAGAAATAGTCCTTCCGTGTAGCCACTGCATGAGCAGAGTAATGTCCGTGCTCACAGGGGCCCTGAGGGCTGAGTAGCTTCACCAGGGATGTGGACATCAAGCCATTCCCTTAGACTCTTCCAGGGAACCCTGCTTGGGTTTGAACGAGATAGTGGGGTTCCCCTGTCCGGGGCCTGCATGTGAAGGTGGCCGTGGCCTCTCCCACTCCGACTCAGCTCTTGTGAGCAACACAACTCACCCGAAACAGACCCTCGCAACGGCAGACAGGCACTTGCAGCCAGAATGGGGTCACAGAGGAAACAATCCAGCCAGTTGTTTAAAAACTCTTCAATAAAATCATTCAGAGCCAAGCTGTTTGGAGTTCATGAAAAACAGTAATCAATACGTGTTTCAATTCAATTAATTGTTCTCGTCTCTGTCCAAAAATAAAAATCACACAGTGTGAGGGAATTGGGCCAGAAGATGTTACACTGGCAACTGGGTTAACGAAGTGTGAAAATATTTAAAATTCAGACACGTGAAGCTTCCCAGTAAGCCTTGTTGTGGAGCACTGAGAATCACCAAGTTTCTAATTACAGTGTATAAATCTGAGAAGCTTAAAGGGAATGAGAGGACCCTAATGAGGCAGGAATGGGTGTCTTGATTATGCTAGAGTTGATTGACATTTATCTTGCAAGCTATTCTAGGCGCCTGGCGTTCAAAGTTAAATAAAACACAGACTTCGCCTCAATAAAACAAGGCGGCATTCCCGTGTGGGAGCGCTTTGAAAAGGTACGATAGGTCAGAGGGTTGTCAATATTTTTCCAGCATACAGATGGCTGGATTTGATCTGAGCAAAAAGCAGGGGCCCCAGAAATCCACATTCCATCAGAGCGCATTATGAGAAGGCTGCGATGGGGAGGTGTTCTGCCTGGGATTGGAGCAGGCACATGGGGATGGAGAGGAGGGGGCTGGCTGCAGGCATGGGTTCCTCAGCCAGCTCTCACAGAGGGAGGCCCTGAGGAGGTGCTGACTCTGCTTGATGTCCAGGCACACCTTCCTCCTGTCCTTTGGCTCGGCCACAGTGGCTTCTTAGGGCTCGTTCTTCCCCAGACTCGCACATGGCTCTGGTCCACAGAGGGGCAGTGGTGGTGGTGGGGTGCGGTGATGGAATGTGGTCCTGATGAGCAGGAGGTGGTACAGGAGGAAGTGACTAACANTGGTGGTGGGGTGCGGTGATGGAATGTGGTCCTGATGAGCAGGAGGTGGTACAGGAGGAAGTGACTAACACAGCCCAAAGCAAGAATTTGCATAATTCAGGCTGGATCTATGTTAATTAGGATACACAATTTGCATAATACAGGCAGTTATTGGGTATAACTTGAGCCAGGCTCTAACTAGGAAAAAAAAAAAAAAGCTTTTCTTTCTTTTGAATTGTTTAAGCCAGAAATGTGGGAATCATTCATTCCTCCCCACCTGCCATACATCTCATGCTCTAGAAAGTTTGATTACTCCTCCTGCCGAAATAGATACAGGTTAGGTCACGTGGCCCCATCTCCACCGCTCACCCGATGCCTGGATCATTTCAGGACCTCCTTACCCATCCCCTAAGCCCCACTCACACTATTCCACTACATGCTGTGGCCAGACAGCACACCTTAACAGGTAAATCCAGTCACATACCTTTCCTGATTTCACTTGGTCTCAATGATCGGGCCCCTGCCTGCCTGTCTGCCTGCCTCTGACGTCATCCGTGTCCCCCTTCCCCTTGCCTTGTGTGTACCAGCACCCCAGCCTTCTGTGATTTTCTCAATCCCCCCGAGTTCTCTGCAGCTCATGTGGCTTTGCAAATGCCATTGCTTCTGCCTGTAGCACTTGTCACGTTATAGTTCTCACGACTGCTCCTTCCTCTTATTCCCCTCCAAAAGACGCGTTCCCTCTCCTGTCTGCCTCATCCAGAAACTTTTTCTTCCCTACCGTTTTCACAATCTGAACTCATGTTGTTTGTATGCTTTGGGGTCATCCCTGGGACCTTTAGGCTCATAAGGGCGTGGGCCTCGTGATGGTTATTTAATGTGTCCACTTGGCTGAACTGAGGTGCCCAGATAGGAGGTCAAACATTATTCTGGATATTTTTGTAGGGCATTTTTAGAGAAGATTAACATTTAAGCCAATGGACTTTGAGTAAAGAAGATGGCTTCCACGGTGTTTTGGGGCCTCACCCAGTCAGGCAAAGATCTGAATGGAACAAAAAACTGAGCCTTCTGGAGCAAGATGGAATTCTGCCTGCAGATGACCTTTAGAATTGAACTGTGTCCGTGGCTCTTCCCTTGTTCTCTGGCCTGAGAGCCTTTGGTCTTGAACTGATGCCGGCCATGTTTGTTTTTGCTTTTCAGTGTGTATTCAGTACCTAAAACAGAAATTTGCACATAGTGTTTGCTCAATAAATACTCCTTGGGTGACTGTGTAGATTTGTGCTTTGT
This sequence comes from Ailurus styani, assembly GCA_002007465.1. NCBI lineage: Eukaryota > Metazoa > Chordata > Mammalia > Carnivora > Ailuridae > Ailurus > Ailurus styani. Next base: position 2,743,763 of record LNAC01000202.1, read on the forward strand.
CTTAACAAGGGGCAGTGGTGAAAGTTTTGTCTAACAATTTTAGTGGTTTCAAGCTTGGCTGAAGCTTAGAATCATATCTTGAGAGGCCAGAAACATAGACAAATAAATAGGTAGTTAGATACATCAATGGATGGATGGAAGATGGATGGATGCCTGGTTCTCACTGCAGTCCAAATAAATCCAAATCTCTGGGAAAGAGTCTTTATCCATGTGGGTTTTTTTTTTAAGTTATTCAGGAAATTCTTAATGTACATTCAGGGTTGGGGGAAAATACTGCATGAAATGAATCCAGTGAATTCACTCTGATACGTTATCCTAGCCAAATACCAGCTAAGTAAACACAGGCTTGACTCTGGCCTTCCCTTGTCTTCATTTGACTCTGCCAGAATCCAACATTACCTAATGTTATAGCCAACTCACCCATACCCAGGCAGGTGCTAGGTAGTAATTATTCTAAGGCTCAAATTCAAGAAGCACTGTGGCCTTCTTTTCCTCACGGTTGCCGAGCACTTTGTAGAGTAGCTGACGGCACACAGGGCCATACCAGTGTGTCAGTACCCCGTGGTGTCTTACCAATGCCATCTTGCAATTCTGATGCTGGAGCCCAGCACAAACCTTACACCACGAGTATTTTCTCCTCCTCCCCTGCATGAGAGAAATTAGTTCTCTTTATGTGTGAGACTACAAAAGACATACAGACACACAAAACTCAGTAGATCTTCCCAGAGGGCTTCTTCTGGATCCTGGAATGTCTGGGTGCCATTTTTCCCAGCGCTCAGCCCATCACTCAACCTCCACAGGCCGTTGCTCTCCCAGAGACGTAAGAATTGCAGGCATCCCTGGGTAGATGCCCTACACAGGTCTGCTGGGCTGACAAGCAGGTTGACAGGTGTCTCAGTAGAAACGGCTGTGGGTTGAAAAGAATGATTTCTGGCACTCCGAGTCTGGAAGGGAAGGAAGTTGTGTTCTGATGTGAATAAGTTACCTTTATGTAAGTGAGACCACTAGAGCTGCCTGTCTTCCACTCGCGGAATGCCTCAGGGTGTTTCTTTTTTCCATTATGACTTGGGTGTTTGGGGAGGAGCCAGCTAACCTGACAGTAGGGGATCAACAGATGTGTAGCACTTGTTACCTGAAGAACAGCAAATCGTGTTCTCCTGGCAAACACGAAGGCTTTCGCAGTAAACATGAATCATTGGTGTAGCTGTAAGAAAACAGTAGAAGTTGCAGCATAGAGAATATTTCCACAGTGTGCACATGTGGATGAGTATATTTGTCTTGGTGTGTGTGTTTACAAGCTCATATATGTGTGAGTTGATGTGGTTACGTGCTGGCGTGTGTATGCATGCATGTACTTATATGTTTATCTGCATGTGTGTAAGGCTCTGTGTGCTCATTGGCATCCGCCAAATTGCTCTGTTTCTTTGGAGAGTTGACTGTTGGAGACACCAGAGACGTGGGGCTCTGTCTTCTCCCAAACTGGAGGAATTCCAGGGCACCTCCTGTGCCCGCCATAGGAATGTCGTGGGAGAAGCTCCCCATTATTTCTGTAGGCTCTCTGCTGTTTCTCATGCCCTTCTGCCATAATTCTTCTCTTAAGGAAAATTTTGAACTAAAAAAAAAAAAATCCACAGGTTAAACTTCAATCTCTGGGATTTGCTGTTGTCCTTGGAGCATGGAGGGAAGGAAATGACAAGGTTGTTCTGCATTTGGCACTGCGCAGGCTCTCCGTCATGTTCCTTACGTGGCAGGGAACCTGTGTTTTGATGCGCTGTGCACCCAGAGGACCTTGTAGAGATTCAGTTGTACACACAGCCATGCAGCTAGAGATGGAACCCTCTCTTTGGCTACATGGTCCTTTCAATAAGTTGTGCCCAGAGGCGGTGTCTAAGCTGCCAAGTGCCTCTTTAAACATCATAAGCCATTCTCTTTTCATCTCTTATGTTTTACCTTGTTCCTCCTGTTGGAATTCCACCCAGACTGGGCAACACGCCGTGGACTTGATGCTTTTAACTGGCCGGCTATTCTGTTTCTGTTGTGGTCAGAGCCACAACAAATGAACGGTGATTGCAAGTTCTCGTCTATCATCAGGATGTCAGAAGCTTCTTCTGGAATCTCTGGAGGCGGGAATTCAAATCTGTGATTCAGAGATTATCCTTTCACTGGCCTCAGGAGATAGCTAGTGGCTCTCTTCCTCTCACTCTGAGCTAAGGTCCCCTTTTTTAGATTAAGAGAAAAGTAGTTCCTTAAAACTTAACACCCAAGTACAGAGCCTTGGCCTACATCATGATGGACTCAATACAGGCAAGCATACATACAGCAGGAGGCACGCATACATACATACAGCACACACACATACATGCGTGCAAGCAGGCACATGTACAAACATACAGACCAGGTCTCCTTCAGAGCCCTTCAGAATATAGGTCATAAGAACGGCCATTGCTTTCTTGGTCTTCTTTTTATTTTATGTATATGTTTAGCATGCCATGTCATTTCAGTAAATTATGCAATTCGGAAACTTAAGACTGACTTTTACTTTGCCATGGCCAAGTAATGTATTTGTGTGAGTCCCTTTCCCTACCTGGGCCTTGGCTTTTATTCTATCTAAGACCTGGGAGCATTGGACCAGATTGCTTCAAAGGATCCTTCCTGCGCTGACCTACCTCTTAGGCCCCCAAACTTGAATTATTTTTACTCCTGGTTTCATGAAACCCTTTCCTCACTGGTCTGTGCATGACCCTCTTTTGTACTTACTCTTTATTTCATTTTTGTAATAACATACCAGCTACCAAGGCAGCCAGAACTTTGACAGTATCTTCTATCTACTTATGAGCTCTTTTCATTTCAACCTCCTGACTCCCCCTGCTGTCCTGAATACTGCATATAATTCCTTTTTACATAGCTTTACAACTTGTATGCACTTTTTAAGGGCATATTATTTTGCTTTATTAGTCTCTTAAGTTTAATAAAAGATTATATACAACGTATAAGTTGAAACATTTCAACTCCATTTTATGTTGCTACCAGTCATCCCTGTTGATGAGCGCAGCCTAACACATTCATCTTGACTGCTGTATAATATTCCATTGTGTGACGATACTACAGAGCATTTATCCGTTAGTCTTTGATAGGCATTTGGGATTGCTTCCAGGGTGTTGCCTTTGGCAACAGCAGTGATGAGCAACCTCGTGCGTATCTCCTATTTTATGTGTAAGGTTTTCTCTTGAGTTCATATCCCAACTAGTCTCACCAACTCATACTTATGCCAGCAAAGAATAGGCACTCTTACGATTCCAAATCCTCTCCAGTTTTTGGTATTGTCAGGATTATTCGTTTTGGCCAGTTAAATAGGTATAAAATGGCCTCTCGTTGTATTGCTCTGTATTCCCTGGATTATTAAAAAGGTTGAGTATATTTTTGTATATTTATTACTCATTTGAATTTCCTTTTCTGGGGGATACCTATTCATACTTCTTACCCATTTCTTATTGGATTTTCTGTTTTATTATTGATATGTAGTACTCCTTTATTTTTGGTACTATTTTGTCAGTTGCATATGTGACTTGCCATTTTTTGCTTCTTGTAAAGTATCTTTTGATAACAAAAGCCCTTAATTATATAATATGGTCAATTTTTTCAGTCTTTGCATATTTAGTTAGCATATTCTGAGTCCTTCAAAAGCTCTTCACTAAACCAAGTTGACAAAGATGATTCCCTACATTCCTACTAAACGTGTATAGTTTTTCTGTCTAAATATGAGCCTCTGATCTATATGCAATTGTTATGTATGTAGGTATCTTAATTAATTGTTACGTATGGTGTGAGATGGGGTGCAAATTCATTTTTTTTCTGTATAGATAAACACTTTTCCCAGGTCCTTTGAAAGTCACCCCTCCTTTTCCTTGATCCACCCAGCCATATCTGACATAGGCCAGGATTCCTTAAATGCATTAATTTGTTCCTGAGCTCTCTGTTCCATGCGGGAACCACATATCACAGCCACACACAGTTGTAATTATGTTAGTTCACACTTAATCTTGATCTCTGACAGAGTCCTCTCCTTCTCGTCCTTCTTCAGAAACATGTTGATTATTCCTGCCCTTGGCTCTTTCATTTTAGAATCCACTTACCAAATTTAATGAAAACCCCTGTGGTAGTTTTAATCAGAATTGCGTTGAACATATAGAACATCACGGGTGGTAGTTGACATCCTTACAATACTAAATCTCTCTATATTTAAGTTTCCTTTACTGCCTCCTAAGGTTTTATTATTTTACCTACAGAGAATAATGCATTTCACATAAAATCAGAACTACCAGCTTAGGTCTCAAAGACTTTGTCTCTTGCACTTTCACTGGTCTTCTTCCATGTCCTCCAAAGCCCACATTCCCTCAGGTGCTGTGCATTTGGAGTTCTCAGCTGACAGAAAGCTCTTCCACTTCCTTTCCCCTGAATAACCCATTCTCATATGACAGGGATCAATGTGCATACTATTTCCTCAGAAAGGCCCTTCCTCACAGTCTTACTAAAGTAGGACTCCAGCCACTCACCATTGTTCTCTAGCACTGTCTTCCTGCTTCCTGTCCTGAAAACATGTATCAAAATTCACAAGCACTGTGTCTTTATTTATAAATATGTCTTTATATAAGTGTCATGAAGGCAGGAATCACATCTATATTAGTCACTACTTGAGAACTCCTCAGTGCTGTATGTGAGACCTGGAAAACAGTAGGCACTGAAACCATTTGGTTTTGTTTTGTTTAATGAGTAGAGGTTGAAGAGGTTCCTTTTGATAGCTGAGGTACAGTGATGGTGGTTAGGAGGAGCTCTTGACATCAGTTAACTGACAGATAGAACCTGATAGGACCTGATAAAATCCTACGATACTAGCCTACATGAGGTTCCAGTGACCACTGAGTTTACATTTAACACATGGAGCTCCACTTCCAATAGGTCAGTTTGTCAAGGTGAGGGATCTTTTTTCCAGCTACAGCTCATGTACCTAGAACGGTACCTGGCATAAAGTTGGCACTCCACGAATATTTGTTGCATGAATAAAACTGTACTCCAAACTTGAATCCAAGTGAAGAGAGCATATTTAAATATTGACTTCTTTATGATGGATTGATTTTTTTTTAAAGAATTTATTCCTAATGTGAGTGACATTGTAACAACGCTACATGGTGTTAGGGAGATGGAGAGAGGAAAGTTACCCCATTCCCAGGCCCTCACATGCCAGCCATTCCACACGGGTTTATTTTTTTCTCATCTTTGTGCAATTATATCTTTTGCATGATTATGACCATATTGCAAAATTTGGGTTTTCGCTATGTCAAACATTTTCCAATTTCAGCGTAATCTACTTAACTATCCCATTTAATGACTTTCTGATCCCCTGAGTACAGAGGCTGTATTTTACTTTCTAATCATTCTATTGTGGGGTATGTTGACTGATCTTCCTAGAATGTAAGACAGAATTTTGGGGATATGGTAAAAATGACCTGGATCTCTTTAAACATCTGGTTAGCAAAGTTTGAGTCTCTGCTTTCCTTTTCCTTCTTGGTAGATTTGTCAGAAGCAAGCAGTAACATTCACATGCCTTCCATTGATTGTAGAAATGTGCTCAAAATAATAACCCTCTTCATTCAAAAGGAATGGATCTGAGGGAGGAGATTAGAACAATATGCACACATTTGGATGGAAATCTATAAACCCAAAGTTAGAAGGAATAGTTCCGTTTTCCTTCTAGTTTTAAAATTTAAGTCTCCGTATGCTTATTTCCTAACAAATGGAGGTGAATATGGGATATTTGTATGTCCTCTCTCCTCCCTAATACCATTCCCATGGCAGACATCAATAATCAATCAGGCCACACTCTTCCCTTGGACCTTAACATGGCCTCAGGATCCCGCCCTCAAAGCACTCTAGGGGGTTGTCATAATGCCATCTGTGATGCTTAACTGCGCTCTTTGTCCTTTCCTACCCTCTGTGTGAGCATACCATCTGCAATTCTGGAAGGCAGTTCTTTTTTTTTTTTTTAAGATTTTATTTATTTATTTGACAGAGAGATTACAAGTAGGTAGAGAGGCAGGCAGAGAGAGGAGGGAGCAGGCTCCCTGCTGAGCAAAGAGCCTGATGCAAGGCTCGATCCCAGGACCCTGAGATCGAAGGCAGAGAGACTTTAAAGCCACTGAGCCACCCAGGCGCCTCGGAAGACAGTTCATTTTAATGATGGCACTGCTGCTTGGGATAAGGCACCTGTGCTGTGACTTTCTTCCAAGGAAGTTGCCAGAGGGGTGTAACTCAACACTGGAAGTACTCATCTAGAGTATTTTCACAATTCTGACTAAAACACAGAGCCACAAGAGGACAGAAGCATGTGTGGTGGTTTCAAGACTGTGTTTGGAACTTCCCTTAAGGACCTTGTATGTGTAGTCTGCTCTTTGCAGTCCTCACCAACACATGTATTCTGTAATTTTAGCCTTCCCCAGCCAGTTCTTTTAATAATATTACAGGAAGTTTGGGTCTCAGAGAAAAAAAAATCACATATAATCTCTTCCCCTAGCACAATTATTTTCCCCTGTATTTTCTCTTTAATATGCGTACATCTTTACCTAACTATAATTACATAAAATTTGCTATCGTAATTTTTCATTAAGCATTTTATCACAATCATGATGCTTTTATAGCATCATAGAAACAGCTTATCTTTTTTAATGACTGCATAATTTCCCACTGAGTATATATACCCTAATTTACTTATCCATTCCACTGCTGTTTTTCTCTATTTCTGATAACACAGTAATAAACCTAATATGCACATGATGGTGTTGTATGATGGTGAAAGGAACATGGCCTTTGGATCAGATTGCTCTGGATTCAAGTTCTGGTTTGAATATTACCTGTTAGATGGAAGACTTTTGGGCAAATTAACTGCTCTGAAATTGAGTTATATTCTTAAGCTTCTTTTTAAAATGCACATAGGGGAAGCAATATTCAAGCCTACAATTTGGGACTATTGTAAGAATTAGGTATATGGCTATCTAGTAGCCATTCAGTGTCATGGCTGGTTTTTTTCATTCTCTATTCCATGTATTTCTGTCTTAGACATTCCCCCACATGAAATTACAGGGTTGACTAGAATGAACACCTTTATAACTCTTGATACATATTACCAGATCGTTCTCCAAACATGTGAGATTGCATCAGTGTGATCGTATGTTTTGAGTCTTGTGCTTTTATGCCAATCACTCTGTCTGAGAAGCAGGCCTTTGGCAGCCCACCAGAGATTTATGTCAGCTTTCATGATACCCTCAGAGCAGGCTGATGTGTGAGAGCTCATCACATATGTTGGCAGATCCATTTGCACTGTCTAAGGACGTGCTGGAAACACTTTTGCTTCATCAACTCATTGTTTGCTCCCTCTCCCCTTTGCCCTTAAGTAGCAAGTAAAGTGCCTGGCCTCTGACAATCTCCCAGAAGGTCCTGGAGGCCCCACAAGATCTGAGAACTGGGGAACGCAAAGCTAGGTTGCTGTATGCTCTGCCACTGACCTATTTGGATACCCCACCAGGCACGCCCTCCTGTGGCTTCAATTAGTTGATCTGTGGAAGAGCCCTTGGCTGGCCTTGGAAGCTTAACCCCTCATAGTGTGTCCTCTAGCATCAGCATCATCTGGGAACACTCTGGAAATGTGCCACCTGAGGCCCACCCCAGATCTGCTGAGTCAGGGTCTGCATTGTTATAAGATTCAATGCTCATTAGAGATTGAGATGTAGAGCACTGAATTCTCTTCCGGCCAAGATTTTCTATCCTGCTTGAGCCTTTTCTGGGAGCCTCAGTTTAAAACCATGTTCTCCCTGGACAGTGTCATCTCAGGATTTCCCTACCACTGCTTGTGGGTGTGGGTGGTAACAACTAACACCTTCTTCCCTGAGTGACCAAAGCCATTTTGATGAAAAAACAGATCTTACTAGTCACTGTCTTGTTTAAAATCCAGCTATAGATTCCAGTGGCTCTCAAGATAGTTTCTGAACCCCTCTTTGCCTTGACCATCGGGTCCCTCTAGGAATGATGGATCCCTTGCTGGCCTCCCTGGTATCCTTTCCTGGTTTTGTATCCCCCTTCCCAAATCTCCAGGCTTTGCTTAACAGCCACACCACACTCCCCATGTTCCTACCCTCCCTCTCTCTAGGAGCTCCTTCCCGAGCCTCCTTTCTTGGATTTAAAACCTGTGCATCCTTCAGAAGCACTCTGAAGGGCTTGAGGATCCTTCTGGGGACACTATTCCTCTGAACCACCTGAGTTAGAGGTCCCTTCTTGTTATGTTATTCTAGCACTTACTGCCCTGTACTGTGATCATTTATTTCTGTGTGTCTGCGACTAGGCTCAGAATTCCTAGACTTCCAAGAATATGTTTTGTTCCCTCTTGAGTTCCCAGAACCTGGCATGTGGTAGGTCTTCCTCCTGGTCTCTCCATCCTTCTCTGCCTGCTCTCAGGAGATCGAATCTCAGACATCACTGAGCTTCCTTGTCTTCTTACTTGTTGTTCAGCGGAAGAGTGCTGCGCAGCAGATAGAAGAAGGGGAGCGGGGGAGGAGGGCCGGGGCCATCACTTCTCCATTTCCCTAGAGGACTGTCACGACTTCTCTCAAGGTGACCTTCCATGTTCCAGAAACTGCTCCCTCCTCTACCCCCCCATACTAAATCACCCCCTTCTACTGCACTGTGCCTCATTTCCTCCACCCTGCCTACAGTGTAAAGAGTTCCCTTATTAAACTTTCCTTGAATTATCCATTTGTTTCCTGCTAGGACCCTATTGAGACGGCTGTTATCAGTGCCACTCAGAGTGCTTGTCATCACGTAATTGACCTCAAGCCTTAAACCGTTCCAAGTGGGGGTCGTTATCTCCATTCACTGCTGAGGCTTAGAGAGGGGATGTCACTTGCCTGAGGTCACACAACTAGTAAGAGAGACCTGGATTCCTGTCGCGTTGGATTACAAAAACCATTTGCTTAAAAAGTCAATCACGGTGCTTTCACTTAAGGCACTCAATAAAGAATTACAGGATTGAGCAAGGGCTCCCAGTCGTGATCAGTCCACCTCACTGGGGTGGTCATGTGTTGGCAAATGGGAGTTCAAGAGGCAGCCTTGGGACAAAATGGGAGATTGAAGTCTGGAACCAGGATGGGCCTGGAAACCATCTTCAAGTTCTCATTGTGTCTTCCTAACCAGAACCAGAGCCAGCAAGTCCTGGAGGAGTGGCACCCAGGGATGGGGGTGGGAGAAAGCAGGTGGGGCCACATTGGGAACAGGAGGCTTCCTGGCCCTCAGCAGAGGGGGCTCACCAGGCATGGTTCTCTTGGCAGATTCCATTCAGCCTGAACATTTTTGCAGCTGAACAGAGGTATTCAAAGCCCTGGCCCTCCCCTCTTTTGCAACTGAATGGTGTGCATGCCCTGATGGCTTTGGGAGGGTTCCGACATGAATTTGTGACACAAATATGCACTGTCTGGTATGTCAGTATCAAAGGAAAATTGCAGAAAGCAGATTGGCATCATATTTCTCGTTAGTGGAAAAGTTTCCCCTTCCAAATCATTTTGGGGAAAGAAAAAACCTTTTCAAACATCTGCAGAGCAGTGTCACAATGGGCAGGGCTCCCTAGAAAGAGGGCAGTTTATGAAGTTTCACATTTCAAATCAATGATGATCTTTACATAACAAGGGAAGCCTATCCTGGGCCACGAGATGATGCCTTCTGCTTAGAGAAGGCATCATCTGCTTAGAGAAGGCATCATCTCGTGTCTTCAGTGGCTTCAGAGAACCCAGCGACCATGTTCAGTTTGTAGTTTGGGGAGCAAGTCCAGCCCCTAAGCAATGGTTTTTGGTGCTCAAGCCAATGCTGCTTCAACTGGAGTCTGGAGTCCCATGCATGGGACATCTACGCATTTCTTCTTGGAGATGTGCAGGTTTTTCTGTTTGAGAAACATAACAGGATGAAAGGCCTTTTCTGTTTTCTTTAGTCCTTAGCTTCTGTGGTACCTTTTAACCTGAATATGTTCTTGCTATATAGTATGTGCTTAATAGACAGTTCTAGAAAGGAAGGACGGGGAAAGGGGAGGACAGGAGAGAGAGTAGACCTGACGACCCACGTCAGCTGCTTTCAAACTGGCTGAGCTTGTAAACGTTAAAGTTTTGCAAAGACAGGAAGGTCCAGGTCCGTTTAAAGCTACTGAATCAGAAACTTCAGTACTTAGAATCGGAGCCCAAGGAGTCCCTCATGCAGCCAGATTTGAGAGGCACTGAAATCTCCCTGGATTGCCTCCTCTTCACCCCTACCTCTGCTCCGGCCAGGGCCTCAGCTTCTCCAAGACTCCTGCCTCCATCACCTGCTAGACCTTCCTGTGCTTGGTCATCTTCCCAAGATGTCTTCTGCCCATCAGCCATCAGCATAACCCCTCAAACACCCAGGTCAGCAGGCATGGATAGCCTTGCACCAGTGGAACATAGTGTGAGCTCCCAATGTGTTCCTCAGCCTTCACAACCTTGTTCGTCTCCTGTCTAGACATCTCCTGCTTCCTTCTCTGTAGTCCAGCAGCATCTTACACAAGCTGCCCTTTGCCTCTGTACCTTTGTGTACATTGATGCTTCGCCCTCAGGGCCCCTCTCCCTTACCCACTTCCTGTTTGCTGGGGTAATGCCTGCTTCTCAGTCAGCTCAGTCATTGCCACTTTTCAAGGAGATTGCCTCTCACCTCCTCCAAATGGGTTTTGCAGTCCCTGCGCAATATCCCAGGGTATATTCATCATTGCATTTTAGTGGTACGTGTTTGAGTGCACACGCATGCTCATGTGTTTGTGAGTGAGTTAGTCGCTAGATCTCCAGGCATGGACTTTGTCTTATTCACCACATCTTCCCCAACATCTACAACAGTGGTAAGCACACAGCAGGCACTCAGGGGATGCTTGAGAAATTCATGACTTTATTTGGCTCCTGTTTTTCTCCCAAAATTGACCCATATGGCTTTTGCTGTAGCAATAAGCTATTTAAGGTCAGAAATATGGAAAAGAAATATCTCCCTAGTCCTTGTCCTCTACTCCTGGTCTGTTTCTCTTCTAGTCCTTGTCTGTTTGCCTAAGTCTGTCCCCTTGCATGCATGTATCACAGATGTATACCTTTCTTTAGCTTAGGATTCTTACTAGAACCGTCTCCCTCTATATCTTGTTGCTAGCCTAGATTCTGTCCTGCATTCTTGTCTTCAAAAGAAAGATGTTGCTAAGGATTGTTTTATATTTGTGTTCTCACCTGAAAAAAAACATGCCCACGGCTGCAGTGACAGAGTCTATTTCGCCATGCCCAGGAGCAGCGCAATTTGCTGTAATTGCTCTGTACTTGGTGTGGTCCGATGGCTGCCACATCATCCCCATAGACACCAAATCCAATGACACCGGTTCATCATGCCAGAACTGCAATCACACGTGTAAATGAGAAAAGCATTCTCCAATGAGGCCTTCAGCAGGTCATCCTGCTTGCTGTTTGAGGCTTTTGAGACACAGAAGTCCCCTTCTACCATCCTGCAGATTCCATCAGACCCGTATCGCTCAGGTGGGGAGACAGAGGGAGATGCGAACCGTCAATCACTAACCTTGGTGCTTTCTGCCAGGGGTTCTGGAATCCATTGATGGGAAGCATATATTCTGACCTCTAGGAGTCCTAGGGCAATGCCTTTGGTGTAACCTTGAAAGCTGCAATCCTGGCTTTGTCAAGTTTCTATGAGTAAATTGAGAGTATTTGTCTGCACGGAGAAAGTGCACCTGTGACATTGGATTCCAGCAGAGGAAGGCAGGGTTTTCTTTCTTGAGGTTTGGAAAAGCCTGAATATCTAAAGTCACTGATAGGGCAGCAACAAAAATGCTTTTGGGGCAAAACAAACAAACACTCCCCCCCCACTTTGAGACTGGTCCTTTCCACATCCTGATAACATTTGGTTAGTTCAGCAGATGCCAAATGAATAGAGAGCCACAGGGAGCTGTTAAGTTGGAGTTTAGCAGAAATTCAAATTTGTTATAAAAACTTAGTTTTTATTTATAAAATGTAATCATAATGATAGAAAAAGAAGAAAATTTCAATTACTCAGAATCTCACATTTTTCCGTTTTCGTGTTTCCTTCCAGCCCCTGTCTGTATGCATATGAAATTTTTATATGGCTGTAATTATTGCACCTCTGTGACTTTAAATGCTTTTTCCTCACTTAAGAATATATCATAGTTACAACATTATTAGCATTTTAATGGCTGCATGATGTCCCATCAGGTGGTGCTACCACAATTTATTTAACCACCTTATCTGACACAGTCTCCAGTATTTCTCCTTTACAAATGAGGCCTCGGTGAACCTCTTTATGCATTGGCTTTTTTTCCTATCTTTAGATTACTTCCTTTAAATAAATTTCCAGAGTTATGATTAGGATGTCAAAGAACATAGCCACCGGACGTTTTTCTGGGGTGACACTGTCCCCTTTCGTGGTACATCGCGTCAGCCGGTGTCTCGACTCAAGGGCTGAGAGCGTGGAGGCCCAGACCAACGAGGTGCATGGCACAGGGTGAGCTCAGAAGGTTGGGAGAGACTAAGGGTGTGGTGAGAAGGGACAGTGGACCACGAACCACATGAAAAAAGAGAGATCCAGTCTCCACTTTGCCACCTGCCCCTATGTGGTGTTGTGAGGGTCATTCTTTGGGGCTTGATAGCTTGCTTGTAAGTAGGGAAAATAGTGACGACTCTGGCCAGTTGATAACCAGGTCACTGACTGGGATGGGGAATGGAGGACCCTGCACTATATGGGTTCACTTCTGATCCTCTTTCTCTCCGTGCTCCTCTCCCCAAAATACATGCACACAGCCTCTCAGCAGTCTTTAGAGTGTGGCCTACAGTGTGCCCCTGAAATCTGTCCTCTTCTCTGCCTTTACCCCCCTAGTTGGGACAGCAGCATCTCCTGCCCTGACTCCAGTAATGTCCCAGCTGTTCTCCTTGCTTCCATGCTTGGCCCACATCTACCACAGTCCATTCTATAGGCAGCAACCAGTGTTTTTAAGATACCAATTTATTCATGACACTCTCCTGCCTGAAACTCATCAAAGGAAATGATGGTGACATCAGCAAGCCTTTACCCTCCCACGCCCTCCAACACCTCCTCCCAACACATGGGATTTACTTGTAGCCTTCTTGAAAACACACTATCAAGAACTTGACCAAACCCCGGTGAACCTGGACAGCACCCAAGAGCTTTTGGCCCTTCTTCATGAACACAGTAGGGTAGAGACATAATGTCCTACACAGTTGGATCAAGTTCTTACTAAGAACCTTAATATTTAGTACTTACTTAGAACCTTACTAAGAACTAAGATACCAGGGTATCTTCTGGACATTAAACGTGACTCCCTTTTGGTTCTAAAGGACATGGGAACCAGAAAACTGGCTCAGTGACAGTGTATTATTCTGCTAGGGCTGCCATAACAAATGCCACAAACCAGGTATCTTAAATAAGAGAGGTTTATTCCCTCACAATTTTGTAAGCCAGAAGTTCCAAGTCAAGGTGATGGATGATGGCAGGGTTGGTTCCTTCTGGAGACTCTGAGGGAGAATCTGTTGCTTCTCTCTTGGCTTCTGGTGGTTGCCCTTGGGATTTGTTGGATTGGGGCTGCTTACCTCCAGCTCTGCCACAGTCTTCACATAGCCTTCTCTTCATATCTCAATCCTCCCTCTGACTGTCCTGGAAAAGGACCCCTGTCCTTGGATTTGGGGCCCACACTAATCCAGAATGACCTCATCTTGAGATCCTTGGCTTAATCACATCAGCAAAGAGCCTTTTTCCTAATAAAGTCACAGTCACAGTTTTCAGATGAACCTATCTTTTGGAGGTCCACCATTCACCCACTACAGGGGGCAAATCCTCTGAGAAAGTGCAGATTGCGGAGAGCTTTCTGGAAACACCTTTTGTAGATATCTCCAGAAAAGAAAGACAGACTGCAGCTCATATTTCAGAAAAATGGAATGTAGTCATCCCTTTCACTTTTTGGGGTTTGTCCGGTATCTACCTGAGGCCAAGAAGAAGCAGAAACTAAAGAGCAATCCTGCATCCACCAGAAACAGATACCCAGGCTAATTCTGAGCCAACTGCATGAGCTTGATATGGCCTGGGGCGAGATTGAATACTTCAAGACAGTGCAATACTCCCTGCAGAAGGAATCACTTCTCTAATCAAGATCCAAGGACTGCCCTCTGGAGTCACTTCAGCCTTTGCCAGGGGCTCCTCCTCCACTGCTCCTCTTTGATTCAGCAATCACCAGACCCCCTCCAGACAGTGTTTCCCCAAATGCTCTCAAACACCATAAGGTCTTCGAGGTCCTAGACAATCCCAGACTATTTCCCATCTCCTGGGGAACTTCATCCTCTCTGGGCAGACGGAGACAGACCAGAACTCCCTCCAAACAGATTCCCCAGTGCCTCGGGCATCAGTGACCAAGCCCACAGGGCAGGTTCCTGAGCAGATGGCTGTACTGCAAGGCTAGCCGAAGCCCTTCCTGAAATAAGCCTAATGGATAAAGAGGAAGAGACCATAACATCAACAGTGATTAGCCGAGGATAAGGAGAATAGAGACTAATTATTTTTCCTCTATGTTTTGTTTGTTCTCTCTTTCTGTCTGAATTATCTGCTGTTTCTAGCAAGCATGCGTTTTGTTTGTAATCAGAACAAAAAGTGTATTTGCATGGAGGAGGGGCAGTGGGAGCACAACACAGTGGAGCCCAAGAGCTTAGACATTTATCTAAGTGGAGACTAGCTCGGCTCTCCATGGTCATGAGAACTCCAAACTTGGGAGATGGTAGGATTTGGACAGTCCTAGTAGACCCTCCCATACACGTGTTCATGTCATGGGTCACTTTTTCTCATCAAAATTACGCTTGTTGGTAACCAGTCACCTGTAATAGCTGAACACACACACACACACACATCCCACACTTACCCACAGCATCCCATATTTGTTTCCTGGGGCTGCCATAACAAAGTACCACAAACCTGGCAGCTTTAAATAAAAGAAATTGATTCTCTTACAGTTCTAGAGACTAAAATTCCAAAACCAAGGTGTTGGCAGGGCCACACTGCCTCTGAAGGTTTTAGGGAAGAATGTGTCCCATGCCCTTTTCTTAACTGTGAGTGTCACCCACTCTCCTCAGTGTCCCTGGGCATGCAGCTGTGTCAGACCCCCATCCTCCAGTCTTCTGGTGTGTCTGCATCTCTTCCCCTCTCCTTACAAGGACCCACCTAAGGTGGATTAGGGGCCACCTTAATGTTCACCTTCTAACTTGATTATATCTTCAAAGATCTTATTGTTTTGTTTTGCTTTTGTTTGTTGTTTTTTATTTTTTTATTTTTATTGTGTTATGTTAGTCACCATAAAATACATCATTAGTTTTTGAAGCAATGGTCCAATATTTATTTACAACACTCAGTGCTCCAAGATCTATAAAGAACTTCTCAAACTCAACACACAAAAAAACAGATAATCATGTCAAAAAATGGGCAGAAGACATGAACAGACACTTCTCCAGTGAAGACATACAAATCACTAACAGACACATTGTATCTGCAAAGATCTTATTTTCAAATAAGGCCATAAGGTCACATTCATAGGTGGAGGGGGTAAGGGCTTCAACGTTTTTTCTTGGGGATACACAGTTCTACCTACAACAAACCACTATACCCAATTATCTCTTCCAGGCCCACAGCAAGGCCTGCCCCATGAGACAGTGTTTACAATGACTGGGGACAACTGCCTTTCACTCAGACCCTCCTTCCTCCCACACCCAGTGCTCAGTCAGCACATGGTAGCTGCAGCTTCTCTGCCAGCGACACTTGTGGCTGACAAGCCCCACCCATCAGTGGCATGGTTATGATTACGTTGTACACCCTACGCTTGGATTTGCATGGCCATTACCCTCCAAAACCATGCATTCTTCCTGTGTGTAGGCAGCAGGGGATGAGTCAGCTTCTAGTTCAGTCCCAAACAAAGCTCCCCCTTCCCCTTAGGAGGCCAAAGAGAGGGAGAGGCCTTTGCCACTGTGCCCATCTGCCCCCAGGTAGATCCCAGCGCACCTGTCACCATTCTGCTCTCTTGGTCCTCTATGGACCCTCCACTTCCATGAGAGGAACCAGGGGATGAAGTGGCCTGATCAGGAGTAGAGAGGGGACCCAGAGAAGAGGATGGGGGGGTATGGGACAGACACACTCAAGCCTCCATTTCTAGGGTCCACAGCATTAACATCCAAACCATGTGCTCAGGGCTGAGTTGGGGAGGAGTGGGTGTTTGGGGTGAGGCCAAGGAGAGGGTCTAAAGCAGAGAGATGTGCAAACAGGAGAAGCCATAGATACACACTTTGTCCCCAAATCTGGCCCTTTCCTGCTGTTCCTATACTTGTAGGCACCTCCAAGCTCCTGCCTACTGCCTTTATCGCTGAATGTCTCTGGTGCTCAGAGAAGCTCCGTGCATGTGCCAGTAGACTCTGGTGAACCTGGCTTGACCTCTAGCTTTGTCGCACATGGGGTAGGATGGACATGCGTGTACAGTTGGGACACTGAAACGTAGAAAGGCACGGGGCCACACACAATCCATGCGCACACTTGCACACTCACAACAGAAACCAGCCTCCTTAGAGCCATCGCACACTCTCCCTGTGGGCAGCACACCATGAGGGTCACATTCATTCATTCATTGGCTCATTCATTTATTCAGTATTTAATGAGTACCTCCTATAGGCCAGGAACTGTTCTAGACAGTTGGGATACCTCAGTGGACCAAAAAGAAACAAATCTTTCTCCTCCGGGAGCTGATGTTTTGGTTCAAATAGGGAGCTTTACGAAGACTTGGCAAGACTTGGTCAAAGGCTAGAGGAGGCAGACTAAGTTTTTTAGTGGCTTCTGCCTCTGCCTACCCCCAGACCACAATGGAGGCCGCGCCGAGCCAGCAAAGCCTCTCTCCCATGGATGGAGCTGGGCTATGTGCTGTGGCTGGGCTTCCATGACTTGGTCGGGCCCAGCCAGGCCCAGCTCCTGGGATGCAGATTCCTCGCCCCATCCGAGAAGCAGGTTCTTTCTGCCCACATAGAACATTCCAGATAGTCTAGAAGCTCCTTGTGCGGGTGATCTGCATCCCTCTGATCCGGTTTAGACATTGATTCCAAGGGCAAGGTAAGAGCCACAGTCCTCTTACCTTCCACGTATCAGCGACCGACCACATGTTCAAGGTTGCTGGCTAGGTGGATTCCCTCTGTCCCATGGGTTTGTTAACCATTGCCTCGTTATGCCTGAAACAGTTGTTTCTAACTTGGGATCTTCACTGTGGAGGCAGAGACCTAAAGGGAAGCACGTGGTCATTTTGGGGGTCCTAATCCTGGATCTCATCTAGACTACTGTTCAATTCTGACACTACGGAGGAGCCCCTTCTGATGGAAACGTAATGTGAGCCATCGGTGTCAAATGTCAGATTTTCTAGTAGCGGCATTTAAAAAGCAAAAGAGAAACAGGAAGAAGATTATTTTAATAATATATCTACTTAACCCAATATATCCCAAATTGTATCCTTATAACATGTAATTAATATAAAAATATTGAGATATTTTATAATCTTTTTTTTGCAGACTCAGACTTTAAGATACGGTGTATATTTTCCACTAACAGCATATTTCAATCCATTCTAATGACATTTCAAGTATTCAGTAGCCAAATTTCAGTTTCCTCATGTGTACAAGGGTCATATGAATACCTGTCCTGTGTCACTGTGAGAACAAAATGAGTTTCTGTGCGAAAACCCCTGGAACATTGTAGGGGATCAATAAATGTCAGACTTTCCTCACCTTCACATTACTCATCCATTTTGAGCATGTTGGGCAGGAGTTAATGTTTGCCTCAAAATATAAATGAACTTTTAAAACATAATAGATATTAGCTTGTCCATTATTTTGTGTTATTTTGTTACTTTTCTCCAACTGTTATTTTCTTTTTTATTTTATCCCTAAAACGTCCAGGAAGATTACTCTCTGTAGGTGGTTAAATTGCATCCTCCACTCCCTAAAAGATATGTTGAGGTCTTAATCTTCAGTCCTTACGAATGTGACTTTATTTGGAAATAGGGACTTTGCAAATGTCATTAAGATCAAATCATACTGGATTATGGGGCCTAATCCAATAACTACTATTCTTATAAGAAGGAAATTTGGACACAGAAGCACACACACAGAGAAGACCATGTGGCAACAGAGGCAGAGATTGGAGTGATGTGTCTACAAGTCAAGGAATGCCAAGGAATCCCAGAAGCTAGGAAGAGACAAGGAAGGATCCTCTCCTAGTGCCTTCAGAGACAGCGTGGCCCCACCCACATCTTGATTTTAGAGTTCTTTTTAAAAATTAATTTATTTTTTCAGTGATCCAAGATTCATTGTTTATGCACCACACCCAGTGCTCCATGCAATATGTGCCCTCCTTAACACCCACCACCAGGCTCACCCATCCCCCCTCCCCCCTCCCTTCCATAACCCTCAGTTTGTTTCTCAGAGTCCACAGTCTCTCTTGCTTCCTCTCCCCTTCCGATTTACCCCAATTCACTTTTCCTTCCCTTCCCCTAGAGTCCTCCATTTTATTCTTTGTGTTCCACAAGTAAGTGAAACCATATGATAATTGACTTTCTCTGCTTGACTTATTTCACTCAGCATAATCTCCTCCAGACCCGTCTATGTTGATACAAAAGTTGGGTGTGCATCCTTTCTGATGGCTGAGTAATATTCCATTGTATATATGGGCCACATCATCTTTAACCATTTTTCTGTTGAAGGGTATCTCGGCTCTTTCCACAGTTTGGCAATTATGGACATTGCTGCTATGAACATTGGGGTACATATGGCCCTTCTTTTCACTACATCTGTATCTTTGGGGTAAATACCCAGTAGTGCAATTGCAGGGTCATAGGGTAGCTCTATTTTTAATTTTTTGAGGCATCTCCACACTTTTCCAAAGTGGCTGCACCAACTTGCATTCCCACCAACAGTGAAAGAGGGTTCCCCTTTCTCCACATCCTCTCCAACACTTGTTTCCTGTGTGTGTTTACAGTTCTAGTGTCTAGAACTGTCAGAAAATAAATACCTGTTTTGGAAGGTGCCCAGTTTAAGGTCATCATTATAACAAACAGCCCAAGGAAACTAATACACTTTCAGTTAACTGTTTCTACTTCCTCTCCCTCCATTCCATTCCTCAGCCCACTGTTTTTGGACTTACTCACTCATTAATACTGTGCTGTTGGAGCTCACCTCACCCCTCATATTCCCAGATGCCTGAAAGCTTGACTGCCCTGAGGGGCTGTGTGCCTCTGACCTCGATGTTGGAGATGCAAGACCAGGGAAGCTGGTCAGTCTCCAAGATTCTGAGCTCCATGTGACCTCCTGGGACAGGTGCATCTCTAGAACTAGAACTCAGTGTCCTCACCTGCACATGCCAACGCAGGAATTGGCCTGACGGGAAATCCCCAGAGACTTAGAGTCTTGAAGAACAACCAGGTGGTTGGTTTGTTCAGAAATAGTAGAAGGGATAAGAGGACACCATTTTTGTGCATGTATGCTGGAAAGAAAAAAGAGGGGATGCCCAAGAACTAAGGACTCTTAGTCCTTCACCTCAAACACAGGTGTTTGTAGGGGTTAAGATCCAAGAAGTCCAGATCACAGAAGGCATGGGGCATGGGATTATCTTGTAGGTTATGGAACACTCAGGGATAGGTTAAGATTGACCAGGAATTTGCTTGTTGGAATTTGAGCTTCATTCAGAAACACAAGACTCCATGTTGTAGAATGAGACCTCCAGTTCTCCTTGAGGACAAAGTTTGGTGGAGCATATATTCTGGGCCCTTCACTTGCTAATGTTTTATTCCCCCTTTTTCCTTCTGTAGCTTCTGTGATACCCTGAGGCAAACTGTAGTCTTTGGTCACCTTTCTCCTTTCTTTTTTACTCTCACAGAAACACCATTACATCCCTTAGACTCTGAGCGAAAGGAAGAAGTAACACAGCCATAATTGATCCCACAGCGCCCCCCCCAATCAAGGTGCTTCAAGTTCTTGTCCACATCCAGAAGGATTTTTTTCATAGTTACTGTGATATTATAGATACAATCTGATAACATACTTTCTTCCACTTAGTGTTATGTCAGAAACCTTTTTTCTGCCATGTTGCTTGTCTTTGTCATTATCTTATTCAGTGACTATGTAATATTTCATCAAACTGATGGACTCTAATTTACTTACCCATTCCCCTGTTACTGGACACTGTTCCTCTAATACAGATAATGCTATTATCTCTGTAAACCAGTAGATCAAACGCTGACACAGCAGATCCAGTCAGAAGCTGCCATGAATTATGCATAGGGTTGGGTTGCAAGCAGTCTCTTCTCTTCAACTTCAGTGCAGCACATAGGCCAATGGGTCCCGGGGAGTGGAGAGGAGCTGAAGGACATGGAAAATGACAGGGAACTTTCAAAGATAAATTTGGGATTTGATGAGTTCAGGAAGTATAATAGTTTCCCGTGGCCTCTGTAGCTAATTACCATGACCTTAGGGGGTTTAAATAACCGAAATGTATTCCCTCACAGTTCTGGACCCAGAATTCCAAAGTCAAGGTACTGATGGGGTCAGTTTCTTCTGGAGGCTCCGAGGAAGGATCTGCTCCATGCTTCTCTCCTAGCTTCCAATGGATGCCCAGGATCGGAGTCTCTGTCTCCCAATTTCACATGGGCTCCTCCTTAATGTGTCTTCCACCCTTCTCTTCTTTTATAAGGGTGCTCATCATTGGATGTAGGGCGCACTGTAATCTAGGTCTCTCTCATCTTGAAATCCTTAGCTTAATAACATCTGCAAACACCCAATTTCCAAATAAGGTCATAGTTTTAGCTTCCCAGTGGACATATCTCTTAGGGGACACCATTCTACCCACTACAGGAAGAGAAGGCATTGAGATTTGTGAGCACAGTCATATATTTCAGGTTCCTACTACATACATGTCACCCCATAATCTGCTTCTGTTTATTCAACAATATATTAGAAACATCTCTCCATATCAAAGGGGATCTCCTGGGTTCATTTCTGTTGACTGCTGAGTGCTCCAGAGCATGCAGTTCACTGTTATGTATACATGTCTCATTTTTCTTAATCCTGTGAATCAATAATGTTTCATCATTATAAGTAATAGTGAAGATGAACATCCTCACATGTGTATCGCTACCTCTCGTGGACTTTGTCCAAGATATCTAATGAGTTGTCTTGATACCATTAATCAAGTATCTCTTTTCTACAAACTTAATAGTTACATATGTATATGTAGACATGTAGAATATATATGTGTATATATACTAACATTTGGTGAATATTTACTGAATGTCAGATGACAGACCCCATGGTGGCGGTGCTATACATTATTTCATTAAATTATATTAGAAACCTCTGAAATAGTTACTATCGTTATCCCAGTTTTCATCTACTGCATGAAAGAAGAATGCTGTCCAGAAAGGTTAATCACCTTGACTATGGTCCCATAGCTATGAGAGGCAGAGCTGAGATTTGAACCCAGTACCCAGCCATGTAAACACTAACTACTGTTGTCTTTTACACTGAATTTATATATATTTATATATAAGTATATATGTATACACACACACACACACACACACACACACACACATGTTTTATTTCTGGGCAGTACTCAGTTGGATTGTCTGTTGGTCTGTTTTGCTCTGTTACCATAGGGTTTCAACCTTGTACTCTTATAACACATTAGTAATATCTGAAAGACTTGTCCCCCACTTCCCATTTTCAGAAGTTTCTTGTATATTCTCATCTATTTATTTTTCCAGGTAAAAGGTAGAGAATTTTGTTAGGTTGCAATGTAAATCCTACTGGATTTATATTGTACCTGCATTGAATTTATATTAATTTAAGAAGAATTGATACCTTTACAATATTGAATTTCTTATCCAGTAACTAGTATGACTCCATAAAATCTTTCATGTTTCTGAATAGGATTTCATAGCTTTTTTCATGTAAGTACTTCACATTTCTAGTTAAGCTTGTTCTTAGGTTTTTTTTTCTGACTACCGTGAATAAAATTTTTCTTGCATTACATTTTCAAACTGATCATTACTTTCATTACATTTTCTGTTTGTTATACATTATGAGCCTATTAGCTTTTTTATACCAATTTTGCAGCAAGCTACCTTTATAAATTTTTCCAGTCATTTCTAATATGTTTATCAGCTGATTTGCCGAGGCTGACTTGCCAATCCTAATCATTTCCCCCTCTATTTTAACAACAGGCATATCTTTTATTTCAACCTCTTGTTTAATTGCTTTGGCAGTTATGTCTGGAATAGAGGACATCCTTGTCTTGTCCTGAATCCAGTGGAAATACTTGGGTTGTTTAACCATTAAATGTGAAGCAAGATTCAGATATGAGATAGCTTACTTTTTTTTTTTATCATGTTAAAAAGTAGCCATATATTTTTCTTTGTTACCAAGTCTTATCTGGGGTAGATGTTGAAGTTCCATAAAAGCCTTGTAGGGAGCTGTTGACTTCCATGCAGTATTTATCGAGTAGAGTCAGCCAGTGCAGTGGGCAGTAAGCCAAGTCTCTCCCCTCGTGGAAAGAGATGGTGCTGGGCTAGAGGGGAGGTGAAATTTCAGAGAATTAGCCCGAGGAGGCAACTCCATTTAAGCAGAGACCTGAATTCAGTGTTGAGTGAGCTGTGTGAGATCTTCAGGAAGATATCAAGCCATGGAATCAGAAATGACAGGTGATCTCCACTTTGACCTCTCACTGTGATAATGAATGAAGGTACTCTTCCTAATATTGAATCATCGTGTACAGCCAAAGTAAATCTCATCTCATCACAATGTAGAGTTATTTGCATAGGCTGCTAGAATGATAGTGTTTAAGTTTGAAATTTTTTGCATCCATATTCATAAGTTAGTTTGTCCTGCAGATTTCTAAGTCATTCTGTCTCAAGTTTTGTTTTGTATTAGACTAGACTGGCTTTTTTAAAAACAGGAATTCTTATGTCCTCTCTCCTTTTTTGGCCATCAATGAAATTGATGTAGGAATTACTGCTTCTTAAAAGGTTGAAAATATTCTCTCATAAAACCAAATGTTCCAGTGCTTTGGGTATAGGAAGGGGACACAACTCACTTGGACATTGTGTGATTTAGTTTATTTGATGTTTATGGATTTATTTCCTTTTTTTTCAGTCAAATTTGTTAGTTTCTGATTTTTTGAAAATTCATCCAGGTTTTCAAATAAGATAGTGGTAAGGTTGGAAAAAAAATATTGTGCCTTATCATTCTATCTTTGTCCATGGTTATTTGCCTTTTCTCATAAATATTTTTGTGTAATAATTTAATTAAGGTTTTCCCCCCAAAGTCTTATTTGTACTTAATAAAAATTGCCCTTTTAGCAGGACAATGTAAATGAATTTTCACATATGTGTGCAGTTAATTAACTACTCCCAGTGTCAAGATACAGAATATTTTTGTAATCCCAAAAAGCTTTCCTCTCTCCTGACCCTGGAAACCACTGATCTGATTTTTGTCCCTATAGTTTTGCTATTTCCAGAGTGTCAAATAAATAGAATCTCACAGGATGTAGCTTTTTTGGGTCTGATTTCTTTCATGAAGCACAATACTTTCAAGGCTTACCCACACTGATGCATGTGTCAGTAGTTTGGGGGTTTTTTTGTTTGTTTGTTTCCTTTTTTATTGAGATAAAATTGACATATAACATTGTATTAGTTTAAGGTGTACAGTGTAATGATTTGATATATGTACATATTGCAAAATGATTATCACAGTAAGTTTAGCTAACATCCATCAATTTGTTTCCCATTTTCTGAGTAATACTCCATTGTATGAATACACCAGTTGTTCCATTCATGGATGGAAATTTAGGTTGCTTCCAGTTTTGTCTACTATGAATATTTGTGTACACCTCTTTATAGAGACATATTTTTATTTCTCTTGGGTAAATATACAGTACTGGGTTTGCTGGGTCATATATAAAGTATATATTTAACTTTATAGGAAACCACATTATGTTTCCCAAAGTGGCTATACCATTTTGCATTTCTAGCAGCAGTATATAAAAGTCCCAGTCATCTTGTATCCTTATCAGGACTTTGAGTTGTCTTTCCCCCTTTGCCCTTTGGCCATCTTAATAGGTGAGGTGAACGGGTAAGGGGTAAGATATTGTAGTTTTAATTTGGGTTTCCCTGGCTAATAGCGTTAAGCATTTTTCATGTGTTACTACTTTCTGTAGATCTTCTTTGGTGAAGTGTTTGTTCAAATCACTTGCCCATTTTAAAATTTGGATTATCTCTTATTTTCGAGTTGTAAGAACTCTTTATTCAGGATAGATGTCTTCTGTTGTCCTCTGTTAGATATGTGTTTTGTAAATACTTTGTTTTTGTCTGTGACATCCCTTTTTATTTCCTTAACTGTGTCCTTTGAAAGGTAGAAATTTTTAATTTTGGTGAACTCCAACTAGCCAAAGGCTTTTTATTTTATGCTTTTTAGGTCCTATCTAAAAAATGTTGACCTAGCCAGGGTCACAGAATGTTTCTTCTATGTTTGGAGTGAATTATTGAATATATTGTGAGGGACGGGTGAAGGTCCATTTTTTTTACATACTGATGTCTACTCCAGCACCATTGATTAAAAATACTACCCTTTCTCTTCTATGATTTATTTCCTTAAAGTTTTGGTAAAATTCCCCAATGAAACCATGTGGGTTTGGATTTTTCTTGTATGAAAGAAATTACAAGTTCATATATTACATTTTATATTGCAAATCCAACTTATTTAATAGATATGGGGATAATTGGGTTATCTAATTACTCTTGAATGAGCTTTGATAGTTTGTGTCTTTCATATGGTTTATTTAATCTGTGCTATCAAATTTTATTAGCATAAAGTTGCTCCATATCATCCTTTTTCTTCCTTTTGATGTCTCAAACATCTGTAATGATGTCTCCACTCTCATTCTCGATATTAACAGTTTATATCTTTTTTCTTTCATGATCAATCTGCTAGGGATTTGTCAATTTATTGATCTTTTCAAAGAATCAGCTTTTGATTTTTACTATGATTCATGGTTTTCCTGTTTTCAATTTCACTGATTTCTGTTCTTTATTATTTCCTTTCCTTTGCTTCCTTTATATTCAATCTTCTCTTCTTTTTCTAGTTTCTTAGTGTGCAGTTTACATTATTGATATAAGAACTTTCTTACTTTCTAATGCAGGCATTTTAATGCTATAAAGTTCTGTTAAAATACTGCTTTCACTGGCCCCCACGACCCCACCTAGTTGAATATACTCTGTTACATTTTCAATCAATATGAAATACTTAGATTTTCCTCGTGATTTATTTTTTGGCCTGTGGGTTATTTATAAGTGCTCGTGGATTTACAAATATTGGGGGACTTTCCAGATAACTTTCTGGAATTGATTTTTAGTGTAAATCCACTTTGATTGGAAAACACATTTTCTATGATTGCAGTTTCTTTTATATTTGCTGAGATTTCTTTTTATAGCCCAGTATACGGTTTATTGTGGGGAGTGTGCCTGGTGCACATGAAAAGAATACATATTTTGCTATGGTTCGATGTGGTGTGCTTTAAATACTAATTAGGTCAAGTTGGTTTATAGTTTTGCTCACTCGTTTCTCTAGGTGTAATGATTGTCTCCTATTCTGTCACTTTATGGGAGCAGTGTGGAAGTTTCTGTGATTGTGGATTTGTATATATCTTTTCAGGTCTGTCTGCTTTTGTTTATGTATTTTTGTCATTGGGTATCTTTTTGTTTTGTTTTATGTAGCTCTGTTATTAGGTGCATTTTAGAATATTTTTTTATTTCTATTTTTTATTGATTTTACTAGCTGTTGGTTTATCTGTTATGTGTTTGCTTTCCAACCGATTCAATTTTAAATATGCCTTTGAATCTGCTTTTTTATTACTTTTTATTTTATTAGTTCCTCTTTTTCCTTACCTTGGATTTTCATAAGGATTTTTTAAATTTTCAATGATTTTTTTTTCTTTTTGAATTAAATGCCTTCAGTAATTTATTTTCACTCTTTTTGTACATAATGAAATAGACAGTTTTGGCAGCATTCCCTCAATTTTTGTAGGAAACAAAATAGTTATTTCTCTTTTCTAAAATTTCTGGAATGAAATGTGGTTTTTATTTTTTTTATTTATTTATTTTTATTTATTATTTTTTTTTAATTTTATTTTTATTCTTTGCCCAAGGGGTACAGGTCTGTGAATCATCAGGCTTACATCTTTCACAGCACTCACCAAAGCACAAACCCTCCCTGGTTTTTATTTTTTTTTGAATTAAATTCTGATTAGACTTTTTAAAATTCCCACATGGTTTGGGTTTTTGTTTCTTTGTTCCTACCTATAATTTCTTTCTAAATTTATTGAGTTGTCAGAGACTGTAGTCTGTTCTGCTTTTAAAATTTTTAAGTTTTCTTTTAACCCAGTCAGGTGGTATGAAAGCAATCAAGACGAGGTAACAAATCTGTATGACTATTTTCCAATAAAACTGTATTTACAAAAACAGAAAGAAGGCAGAGTTTGGCACATGGGCTGTGCCAAACGCTGTCCTGAAGGGACCAATAAAACATTAATTTGCATTATTTTCATTCTCTTATATTTCCTTTAACATTCCTTCTGAACCTAACAGAAAACAAAATAAAATACAGTCACAAATTATTTGAGACTGCTTCACCTTTCAAATATTTTGCTTTCCAACAACCTCTTAGCATTTTTGTAATTTGAGAAATTGTTAATTAATCAATTTGTACAAATACTGCATTAATTTGACATTATTCCTGATTTAGTTCTAATTTTACTATGGTATAATAACGCCATTTTAGGACAACAGCAACTTAGATTTAATGGATCTATCAGTTACCATCTTTCCCCCTATAATTTCATTATATTGCAAGATAAATTATTCTGTTACCAGATTTAACTCTCTGGTCATCCATGTATAAGCAACATGTAATTTTCTCTTAACAGGAAAGAAATTCAGGCTGGGTTTAACACAAAGGGTCCGGTTTCCTATTTAAGGGGTAGGGGTTAGCTCTTTTGGAGATTACTCTTGATACGCTTTGCAGATTCTCTAAATGTATTTCCAAATTTCATTGCCAGTAGAATAGTTTTTCTTAACTTTACCATGAAAACCTTATCTTCCATGATAACCAAACTTCTCCAACTAAAATACATTTATGTCTCCATGAATTAAAATTCAACCTTTGTTACTTACCATATGCTCATCAAACATTAGGTCCAACTCTAGAAATCCTATTCTGTTCCACTGAATTATTCTCCATTTCTGGGCAAATAATGTATTATTTTCTTTATAATGACTTTATTGTAAGCTTAATAAAAGGAAATGGTTCCTCTTTCTTTTTATAGTTGCTTTTTTTTTTTCTTTAGCGATGCCATGCAGTGTTTTTCATTCTCTGTCTGGCTTATTTCACTTACATAATGCCCTCCAGGTTCATCCATATTGTCATAAATGGCAGTAATTTTTTTTAAGACTGAAGAATATTCCACTATATATATAGAAGAATACTCCACTATATATTTAACATAGACACACACACACACACACACACACACACACACACACACACACACACCCCACATTTTCTTTATCCATCCATTTCTCTGTCAACAGAAACGTAGGTTGTTTTCACACGTTGGCCATCGGGAATCATGCTGCAATGAACAGGGGAGTATGGATTTTTTTTCAAGATAGTGATTTCATTTCCTTTGAATACAAACCCAGACATGAGATTGCTGGATCATATGGTAGCTCTATTTTTAATTTCTTAAGAAACCACCATATCATTTTCCATAGCAGCTGTAGCAGTTTACATTCACAGTAACAAATACACAAGGGTTCCTTTTTCTCCATATCTTGACCAGCATTTGTTATCTCTTGCCTTCTTGATGAAAGACATCCTAACTGGTATGAGGTGGTACCTCACTGTGGTTTGATTTGCCTCTCCCTGATGATTAGTGATGTCGAGCACCTTTTCATGTACTTGCTGGCCATTTATATGTCTTCTTGGAAAATATTCAGAATAAGTTCTTTCCCCCCCCCGCCTTTTTTGGCTATTGAATTGTGTGAGTTCCTTGCATATTTTGCATATTAATCCCTTATCACATATGTAGTTTGCAAATATTTTCTTCCATTTCATAGATTGCATTTTCACTTTGATGGTTGCTTTTACTATATAATTTTTTTTTTTTTAGTTTGCTTTAGTCCCATTTGCTTATTTTTGCTTTTGTTGCCTTTGCTTGGTGTCAAATACAAAAACTCATTGCTAAGACCAACGTCAAGGAGATTACTTCTCACGTTTTCTTCTAGCATTGTTACAGTTCAGGTCTTACATTCAATTTTTTAATCCATTTTGACTTGACTTTTGTGTATAATGTAAAATAAGCATCCAGTTCATTCTTTTGCATGTGGATGTCCAGTTTTGCCAGTATCATTTATTGAAGAATTTATTCTTTCCCCACTGTGTATTTTTGACAGCTTTGCCAAAAATTAATTGGCCTTATATACATTTACTTCTGGGTTCTCTATTTTATTCCCTTGGTCTCTGTGTCTGTTTTTATGCCAGTACCATACTGCTTTGATTACCAGAGCTTTGTAATATAATTTGAAATCAAGAAATATGATGCTTCCAACTTTGTTCTTCTTTCTCAGGATTGCTTTAGCTATTCAGGGTCTTTTGTGACTCCATATGAATTTCATGATTGTGTTTTCTATTTACGTGATAAGTGTCATTGGGATTTTGGTAGACCGCATTCACTGTAGATGGTTTTGGGTATTATGGACATTTAACAATATTCTTCTAATCCATGACCATGGAATATCTTTCCACTTATCTATGCCTTGTTTATTTTTTTTTTCATCGGTGTTTTACGGTTTTTATGCAGTTCCTTCACCTCCTTGGTTAAATTTATTCCTAAGTATTTTATTTCTTTTGATCCTTTTTTAAATGAGATTGTTTTCTTAATTTCTCTTTCCAGTATTTTTTTCTTAGCATATAGAAATGCAACTGATGCTGTATATTGATTTTGTATTTTACAACTTTACTGAAGTTTTCATTTATTAGTTCCGACTGTTTTGGTAGAGACTTTGAGTTTTCTATGTATAAAATCATGTCATTTGCAAGCAGAGATAATTTTACTTCTTCCTTTTGGATTTGGATGTCTTTTCATTATTTTCCTTGCCTAATAACTCTGTCTAGGACTACCAGTACTATGTTGAGTAAATGTGGTAAGTGTGGACATACTTCTTTTTTCTGATCTTAGAGGAAAAGCTTTCAGCTTTTTACTCTTGAGTATTATTTTAGCTGTACTCATCATAGG
The DNA here is from genome assembly GCA_002007465.1 of Ailurus styani. Taxonomy (NCBI): domain Eukaryota; kingdom Metazoa; phylum Chordata; class Mammalia; order Carnivora; family Ailuridae; genus Ailurus; species Ailurus styani. Next base: position 2,773,286 of record LNAC01000202.1, read on the forward strand.
CTCATCATATGTGGTTTTAATTATGTTGAAGGACATTCCATTTATACCTAATTTGTTGAGAGCTTTTAATCATGAAAGGATGTTGAATTTTGTCAAATGGTTTTTCTGTATCTATTGAGATGATTTTGTAATTTTTATCCCTCATTTTGTTCATGTGTATCACTTTCACCAATGTATGTACGTTGAACCATCCTTGTGTCCCAGAAATAAATCCTACCTGAGCATGGTGTGATAATCCTTTTCATGTACTGTTGAATTCAATTTGCTAATATTTTGCTAAGGATTTTTGCATCAATGTTCATTAGGTATGTTGGCCTGTAAATTTCTTTTATCGTAGTGTCTTTGTCTGACTTGGGAATCAGGATAATTCTGGCCTACTTCAGTAAGATGAAAGTGTTCCCTTCTCTTTAATTTTTTGGAAGAGTTCAAGAAGGATTGGTATTGATTCTTTAAATGTTTAGTAGAATTCACCAGTGAAACCATCTTTTCTTTGTTCAGAGGTTTTTGATTATTGATTTAATTTTCCTATTCAGAGATTAATTGGTCTGTTCATATTCCCTAGTTTTTTTGTTTGTTTTTATGATTCAGTCTTGGAAACCTTGTGTGCTTCTAGGAATTCATCTATTTCTTCTAAGTTATCTAATTTGTTGGCATAAATTTTTCATGGTAGTTTCTTATGAACCTCAGTATTTGTGTCATCAGTTGCAATGTCTCCTCTTTCATTTCTTATTTTATTTGAGCTCTTCTCTCTTTCTTCTTAGTTTGTCTAGCTAAAAGTCTGTTAATTTTATCTCCAAAAATTCAGTTCTTCATTCCATTGATCTTTCCTCTTGCATTTCTAGTCTCTACTTCTTTGTTTCTTAGACATACAGTTTCCCATGTAAATTTTATAATTTGGTACTCGATTTTATGAATTAAAGTCATAAAGACTCTGAGTGACATTAGATTCCATTATTGTATTGGCTTTGGAAGGACTGACATTAGTATATTGAGTTTTCTCATTCACCCATATGCTCTATTTGTTCAGTACATGTTTGTGTGTCTTCAATAAAGTTTATCATTTATTTGCTTTTTTAAAATGTTAAGTCCAGAACCATTCTTGTCAAGTGTGTTCTTCATATTATTTTAGTTTCTAATCATGAATGGGTTTTTTGCTTTTGATTATTGCTATTGATCTTTATGTATTTAGGTCAATTCTAGCCAAATTAGCAACTCCTGTATAAATTATAATAGTTTTAAAAATAGTCTCTCAAGTTTTTGAGTTTACTTTCTCATCATTTGCAGACAGATTCAGTTTTGTCCCTTCATTCTCCATATTTTTCCTGGGTATTTCATTTCTTGACTAAGTGCATTGGCATAAACCACTGAAACAATATTAAATAGAAATGGAGATGGTGGACATGTCTATTTTGTTCATGACTTTGGAGGAAATGGCTTCAGTATTTTATACTTTAATGTGAGGTTTATTGAGAGTTTTTTGTTTTTGTTTTTTTGGTTTTTATTTTTGTTTTTGCTTTTGTTTTTATTTTGAAGAGCCCTTATATTTAAGTAGTGCCCATCAATTCCTATTAGGATATTTACTGGATTTTATCAAATGTATTTTGGCAAAAAAAAAATCAATGAAGACTCCATCTATGACAAGTGCCAGGAAATCTTAAATTGGCTTAAGCAAAAAGTGAATCCGTTGGCTTTAATAGCTGAAAACACACAGGATAAAGCTGACTTGGGGCCAGCTTGTTATAAAGGCTCCAACTGTGTCACCAGGATCTGGTATTTCTTACAGCCTCTGCCCTCGTGGCTACTTGATAGGCTGCATCAATTCTAAATTCCCTGCATTTAGCTTCAAATCCAGTAATGAGGGAAGTGATAGATTTTCCTAGAATTCCATAAGATATCTTATTTCATCTCAATGGCTGTGGAGAGACCATAGGTTTACCCCTGAATCGGAGAATCTTTATAACTAGAGTAATGTGATGCATTGATTGGCTCAGATGTAGATCACAAGCTTCACCATCAGACTGGGTAGAGACCCATCCAATACTCCTCCACTGAGTGGAAAGGAGCAGGTGCATCCCCAGAGGAAAGCTTTGGTTTTACTCACCAGCAGAAGAGAAAACAAACACTATGCAGCACAATAACAGATGTCACTTCAGCATCTATTGATTCAACCATATGGCTTGTCCCATTAATTTCTGGTAGCAATACATTGTCTTGATATATTTGCTGATGATGAACCATCCTTAGAATAATCCTTGTTTAGTCATGGTTTATCCCTTTGATGCACTGGTTGATTCCATTTGTTTAAAATTTTCTGTCTGTATTCATAACTAAAATTGATCACTGGTTTTATTTTTTGCATTATTTGTATCATGTTTTGGTGTTAAGGTTATGTTTGATACCAAATATTAATGGGAAAGTTTTCTTTATTTTTATATGGACCAAAATAATTTAAATGTCGTTAGAATTATCTTTTATTAAAGCTAGATAGAAAACAGCTGGAAAAAGGATCTAGCCTTGATAGGGTTTTTATAACAGATGTTTAAGTAACTTCTTAGAGTCCTCCATGATTTTTTATTCCTTGATTGAACTTATTTTTTTCCCTGGAAATATCGTTACTCTCTAGATTTTAAAATTTGTTGCTGAAAAGTTATTTATAATGATCTCTTTAAAATTTTAAATTCACTTAATCTCTTTCCTGTTCATGGTTACATTGCCTTTCTCTTTTCTAGTATTTTATATTATACTTCATTTATCTTTATTTGCTTCACCAAATAAATGTGCATATGTTTTTCAAAGGGCCAGCTTTAGCTTTTATTTACATATGTATTTTTCCCTTTTTTATATTCTTACACATATAAAATTCTCTTATTTTCAGTTCGCATATTCTAATTTCATTTGGTTTATTTTTCTCTAGTTCGTAAAGTTGAAATTCTTGGATCACTTTACTCTGAGTATAGCTTTATCTTCTGCCACATGTTTTAGCAAAAAATAATCTCTTAGGGTAGATGAGTTATGGACATTGGGGAGGGTTTGTGCTACGGTGAGTGCTGTGAAAGGTGTAAGCCTGATGATTCACAGACCTGTACACCCGGGGCAAATAATAAATTAAAAAAAGTAATCTCTATCTTTTTTATTTATTATTTTTTAGATAGTTTATAATTTCCATTTGAATCCCATGTTTGATCAAAGGTTTGGGTATTTAAGATGAAGTGTCTTAACTTACAAAAAATTAAGGCTATCATTTTCATTGGATTAGGTTGTAGTTAGAAATATGATTTGTAAAAGATTATACATATATATAGATCAGTTTAAGGCATTATATGTTTAGCTTCTATGTTGTTTATGACTGTTATCCTTTTTATTTTTCTAGGTGTCAAATTCAAGTGTTTTTTCAATCCTTTATATTTAACGTTTTGTGTCACTTGTAATTTTTCAAACAAATAAGATGTTAGCGCTGAAAAATTCCTATGTGTTTTGTAGTATGGCCTCTCAGTTTTACAAGATCAAGAAAGGAGAGAGGCCTTGTCCAAAGTCACAAAGTGAATCTGGTGAATTGGGGCTCTTTCTGCTATACCCCATCCTCCAGGTGTCCTATGATCAAATTGCTTTTGTGTGAAACTACAAGAAGAGATGATCATATATAGGTAAAAATGGAAATAACAAGAAATAGTTACTGGTCTAAAAAGGAAGAGTTAATAAATGTTGGGGAGTATGTGGGTGTGAGTTCTACTTCATTCAGTGTGACCCAGGTTCTTCCTATGTGGTGTGTCCATCATCCCCTAGGGCATTTCAGTGTCTGCAGGATCTGGCTGATAGACAAAGAGGGAAAGAGGAATGGATTCTTCATGGGGTTTCTGAGCAGACCTAGAAGTGGCGTACATCACCTCCACCCTTTATACATTGCCAGAACTCAGTCATATGGCCTGAGTACGTAGCTAAGTGCCTCACTTTGTCTAGCTGTGTGGCCAGGAGAATGGAGTTTGGTGACCATCCATCTCATCTCCACCATATCTTGTTCTTGGGGTAGAGAAGAGGACTGGATGTGGATGTGGGGGAAGAAACTCACTTGCATGCAGGGCCTCTGTTGATCTGGGAACCAGGATAAGGTTCCATACCAAGTCTGGAGAATAGGAGCTTTTGTTGGAAACTGGGACAAAAGCCCAGAGGGCCTAGAAGGGTAAAAAGGTAAACTCCCATATGATGGAGACAAAAAGGCCCAGTCTTCTTTAATGTATTTGCAATTACCGTAAGTATTACATTTAGAATAAGGAAACATCTTTGTTGGAACTGCCTGTTTTAGCTATTCACAGAGTCAACTATTACTGCATTCCTTTCAATACACACTCATTCATGCATGAGCACGTGGAAGCATGTCCACACTCATGCACACCCATGCTGCACAGTCTTCCTGAGAGGGTCAAGACCCAAGGCAGCATGAGTAGCAGCAGATGTTCTTGCAAACCCTGCAAGTTCTTCAAGATTAAACACCTTATAATGCACCCTTCGCCTTAGTTTTTCTTTTACTTTGCTGGAAACCAGATTGTTGATTCCCCTTCTCTACTGTTCTCTCTCTCCTTCCCTTCCTCTTTTTCTTTTTTCCTCCCTCCTCTCTCTCCCCCTCTCTTCCTCTCACATCCTCCCTCCCTTTCACTGCTTTTCCTCCCTGCCTCCCTTCCTTTCTCCCTCCCTCTCCCTCCATCTCATAAAGGCTGTATATTATTCAATGTAGATCATCAGGTCAGACTTCGACCCATTCACAACTGCCTCAACTCTTGCCAAAATTTCCTTTTTTCATGCTCTATTCTCCATGAGCAAATAGGGCATCTTTCTGAGAATGAGCATGTAAATTTCTTTGCATTTTTCACAAATATCTTGGTTGTGTGCTTGCTTCCAGTCTCTTGGGCTCAATTATCTGAAAATAGACCCTCATCTGTTTTAGCCTGGGCTTGGTTAATTGCAAATAATAGAAACCTACTCCACTTGGCTTAATCAAGAGAGGAGGATTTGCTGGAAAGGTACAAGTATAACTCACAAATCTCAAGTCAGCAAAGCTTCAGGGAACCAAAACCCACAACAGAAACTGAGGCAGCAGCTATCTCTGTCTTTCCTCATCTTTCTCACTCCAGCCCTCTGCTTCTTCTGCTAACCTGCTCAATTCTCTGCCATCGATCACCTTTCTCTGTTTTCCCATGACACCTTCACATGGCAGAATATGCCATCCCAGGCCCTTACAGCAGTTCTTAATTTGATTAGAATCAAAACGACCTAATTCCAGATTCTCAGGACAGAGGATCTGATTGATAGGCTAGGTGTCCACCAACTGTGACCAGGGAGGTGGGATAGGAGGCTCTGGGGTAGCAAAGACCTCCCCCACTGCCCAGCCAATCAAGAGCAGCAGTTACAAAATATTTTAAATATGATCCTACAAAGTAGCACTGAGACAGTCTGCTCCAAGGCTTTGGGCTTATTCCAGTGATCTGCCTGCACTTTCTGGTGGTAAAGCTGACTATGACAGTGACAGTGCCTGGGATTTGAACATCCTTTCATTAAGCCAGGGCTCGGAACCTCCATTAATAGCATGCAATCCGCACAATAACACCACTAACTGCATCTCTTAGGGCAGGGCTTGGGGCCTGCAGAGCATGGCGGCGCACCCAGGTTCCCACACGTGCGTCATCTGCAGAGGTGGTGTTTGAATCCAGCTTTGACTCGGTCCAGTCTTCCTCCGGGGCTCCATGCCTGCCTTTGCACACGTGGGCATGTGTGTGGTGTGTGTCCTCATCTGTGAAATGATGATTAAAAAAGATAACACATTTTTCTTGTAAGCTCGTTATTGCAGTAAGATAGTAAGATAGGTTGGGTAGAAGCATTTTGGAAACTACAGAATACCATATAAATATTATTATCTCTTTATCCACTTACCTAACCCCCACCACTCTGTCACGGGTTACATAAGCCATAGTTTGATTCCGAAGGACTTCGCTTGCATGTCGTTTTGTGAGGAGCTATGCACAAGGATGATGCGCAGAGTGAGGGTGGGGGGAGGGGGGCTAAACGGATAAGCCTCTGAGATGTTCAGCCTGCAATAATGCATTAAGATGCCAGGTCTACTAGAGTTTTCTTGTGGGTTTTTTTCTTTCTTTTTTTTTTTTTCCAAAAGGTTTGGTGATTTTTTTTTTTTTAACAATATTAACACTTTTAGTTATTCCAAATTGAAATCTGAATGATCAACACTACTTCTGCTCCTGTAATTCTGTCCTGGTAAAATGGAGACCCACCATTCACAAGCCAGAGCCCCGGGGGCATCTTGGACTCCACCCTCTTCCTCAAACCCCACATCCAACTGGCCACCAAATACCCATTCCCTCAGCATATCTTCATCTGTTAAAAGCAGTTAAAATCCCAGTTGTCCCCAAACAGCGCCACTGTTGTTGTTGTCTTTGGTTCATCCTCAGGATCGCTCTCAGTTTCCTAAGACGTGCATTTGAGCACGCTGCTTTACCTGCTCAGAGCCCCTCAGTGGCTCCCATTCTCTAAAGCCCAAGGGCTTAGTATGACTTCCAGGGCCCTGCATTTCTCTTCTCCTGCCTGAACACATCACAGCACTCAGCACACCCGAAATGTACCACGAGCTTCCAGTTCTGGCCTTTGCAAGGACAATTCCTTCTGCAGAGAGGCGCTCCCTCATCCTCTCTCTGCATCATACCATTGTCTTTATCCAGCAAGTTGTGGCTCCTTGAGGCTGTGTTTCCTGCTGCATTCAGAGAGGGGGAGAGTTCCATCCTTACCTGGCCTCCTCTCCGCTCCCCCAGTTTGGCAAATATGTTAACATTGTCCCTTCTCACAACACATAGCAACTATTTAAATACCATCTCCTCTCCGGACTGGAGCTCCTTGTGGGCAGAAAATACAGTAGCCATGCTTGCATCCCCAGGACCTAGCATAGGACCTGGCAAAAGATGTATTCTCAATAAAAATGATTTGAATAAATGAGTCAATCATCTGTGTCCATCCAAAGTCTTGTTTCCTTAGAGGAAACAGAAACAGTACTGAAGCCTGGCCCCTGTGATTCCAACAGTGATGGCCGTGAATCAGATGCTGGGAGAGTTTTGCTTCCAAAGGCAATGATCAGTTTTACTCCACTTTGCTGTCTCTTTAATAAAGGAAAAAAAAAAAAAAGAAAAAGAAAAAGAAAGAAAGAAAAAAATCCACCGTAATCCAGCCTTGGAAATGTGCATGGCTCTGACTTGGGTTCAAGACAACGAGATATCTTAGGACCATGTCAAATGTTGGTGTGGACAGTGCCGATGGGTGCATTCCAAAGTGGACAGAGGCTATTTCTTGTCTTCCTGGAATACCATCTGGATTCAAATGTTAATGTTCAATCCAATTTGTTGCTAAGGCAACCAAGTTATAGGCCATCTTCAATTTACAAAAGGTGATATTGCCAAAGTCATTTCATAAGTCAGATGTTTGAAAAACACACTACATTTTCCAGGGTGAAAAGTGATATAAATGGTAACTAGAACCTACAGAATTGTGTTTAACCCCTATTGTCTCAGTGCTCGTGCAGGATGAGTCAGTAAATATATCCCATAATATATCCCATGTCTCCCCCGGGTCACAGCAAGTCTCAGAGCAATCTGGTTGTACACCCAAGAGCTGGGGGAAAGGGAGCCTTTCTCCAGGATTCTCCAAAACCACCTCAGGATATCTTATGTTTAGCCTAGAGATTTAAAAACCTGGCTCAGCATCTGGATTACCCGGGAAGGATTTATTAAAAGATTCACTGGTTCAACTTTAGACCAGTCCCATTAAAATCAGAATATTTAGTGGGATCCAGGAAAGTATACGTATTTTTAAAGCCCTAGGTAATCCTGGTATAATTTCTGCATTGTTTTTTCCTCCCCGCTTTGATACTAGGTGGTGGCTTCTCATATTGCTGCCCAAGGTCAAAGCTGTAGTTATATGAGTAATGACCTCTGAGGGTACCATAGGTTCTACTGCCAAAGGGTGATCTTGGATGTCCTTTGAAGGCACTGACACTAAACTAATCCTGATGCCTGACCAGCATTGATGATGCTCAGAGGGACAGGCTCTTCCTTCCCTGCTAAAGGGGAATAATTGATAGTCCAAAAACAGACCTTGTGATGCCACAAGGACCAGCGACATTATCTGATTGTGGGAATTCATTAAAAGTAACTAACATAGCTTCTTTTTCCCCCTATCCTTCTTATCCTAGGACTAAGGCATGAGTCCCTGGGACAATCTGAATACAAGATACTGGGTAACTCCTCACCAGATACTAACCCATCCTCACTGGATATTACGTCATTGCTTTGACCATGTTGTTCTTATAATAAGCTACAGTGATGAGCCCACTATGCCTTTTGTGTATAACAAAGCCCTGGTGAGCCCACCTCACTAGTCCCCAGAAAGTCCCAGCTAACTAAATCCAAAGGTGAAACTAAATTGGGTTCAAGGGAGAATCCTGAGAAGGCCTGTTGAGTTGGAGGAAAATTGAAAAATTTGCTAAAGTTTATCTGGTAGATGGCTTAGAATGTTATAATAATGGCTCTCAATGAATCCCGTCTCCTTGTGCTCATGCACCTTTGTAGTGTAACATTGTTGCTCTTCCCAGCAAGAAATGGGATCTAGCTTCCCTGCCTTCTCAAGTCTGTCTTGACCGTGTAATTTTCTTTGACCAAGAGACTGTGGCGGGAATAATGATGTGCAAATGTGGATAATAGGTCTTCAGAGGCCTTCACTTGAAATAGCCACTCTTACGCCCTGAGGCCACCATTCTGTGAAGAAGTCCGGTCTGGTCTTCTGGAGGATGAGAGATTAAATGAGGAGCATCAGAGTGTTCTAATCAGTAATCAGCCAGATTTAGGAGTGAGGACATCTTAGAACCTCCAACCTCAGCTTAGCCTTCATGTGAGGGACTACAGCCCCATGAGTGATCCCAGTAAGCCCAGCAGAAAAACAGTCCAGAGTGCTGACTCACAGAGTTATGGCAGCAACAAATTATTGCTGTGTTAAGCCACTGAACATTGAAATACCAATAGGTACCTGATTCACTACTATTTTATACAATATAAAAAATACATATATATACACAATTGAAAATGATCACATATGATCTCTCTTGTACTAAAGCTTGCATTCTTCCAGGATGTTGATATTCAAATGGAGGCATAAACAATTTTATTCTAGATGATGCACAATTGGAATTCCACTGTATATGCAGTTTTGTAACCTGCATTTTTTATGTAATAATACTCTCATCATTTTCATACCTCATAAATAATCTTCTACATCATTTTAATGACTACACAATACACCACCATTAAGATGTACATAATTTATTTAACCCATTGCTGTTCCTGGATTTTTCCACTGTTGTCATCAGAGCTGTGATGAAAGTCCTAGCACATCAATCTTCCTGCACATAAATGATCGTTTTATTGGCACATTTTGGGGGTATTATTGCTTAATTATTTTTGTCAATATAATAAAAAATGGAAGAAAAATTTTCTTCCATTTTACTAACCATAAGGTTAATGAGATTTGCACTTAGCTTCCAGTGGGATTCTGTTAACATATATTCCCTTTTATGTACCTGGCACTTAGGAATGTCATCAGTTCTGATATAAAATGAGATGCATTCCTAAAAATCACTGTGCTATGTGAAATTGCACAATAAAAACCACAGGGATTAATGAGAAAGTGGGATTAGCCGTATACTCAAAAACTTTATCAGTGATCAACACAAACAAAAAAAAAAGAACATAGAAACCTAGTAAAAATAGTAGCACAGTTTTACACATTAAGTGGTTATAAATACATGCATCCTACCATAAATATGACCTTTCTATTAGGCTTTTATTTTAATCACCTGGTGCTCAACATGACAAGTACACTCCTTAATCCCCATCACCTATTTCACCCATCCTCCACCTCCTCCCCTCTGGTAACCATCAGTTCTTGATTTCTCTCTCTCTCTCTCTCTCTCTCTTTCTCTCTCTCTCTTTTTCTCTCTCCCCCTCCCTTATGTTTCCCATTTGCTTCTTTGCTTTGTTTCTTAAATTACACATATGAGTGAATCATATGGTATTTGTCTTTCTCTGACTTATTTTGCTTAGCATTATACTCTCTAGTTCCATCCACATCATTGCAAATGGCAAGATTTCTTTTTTTTTGGTGGCTGAATAATATTCTATTGTATATACATTTGTGTATACCATATTTTCTTTATCCATTCATCTATTGATGGATACTTGGACTGTTTCTGTATCTTGGCTCTTGTAGATAATGGTGGTACAGACATTGAGGTGCATGTATCCCTTTGAATCAGCATTTTTGTGTTCTTTGGGTAAATACCCTGTAATGTGATTGGCGGATTATGTGATAGCTCTATTTTTAACTTTCTGAGGACCCTCCATAGTACTTTCCAGAGTGGCTGCACCAATTTGCATTCTTACCAACAGTGCAAGAGGGTTTTCTTTCTCTACATCCTCATCAGCACCTGTTGTTTCTTGTGTTTTTGATTTTAGCCATTCTGCCATCACCTCATTCTGAGGTGATATCTCAGTATGGTTTTGATTTACATTTCCCTGATGATGAGTGAGACTGAGCATTTTTTTTTAGTTGTCTGTTGGCCATCTGGATGTCTTCTCTGGAGAAATGTCTGTTCATGTCTTCTGCCCATTTTTTAAATTGTATTATTTGTTTTTTAGGTGTTGAGTTTTATAAGTTCTTGATATATTCTGGATACTAACCCTTTATTAGTTATGTCACTTGCAAATATCTTCTCCCATTCTATAGGTTGCCTTTTAGTTTTATTGATTGTTTCCTTCCCCACGCAGGAGCTTTTTATTTTGATGTAGTCCCAATTAGTTTCTTTTTGCTTTTGTTTCCCTTGCCTCAGGAGACATATCTAGAGAGAAGTTGCTATGGCTGATGTCAGAGAAATTGCTGTCTGTATTCTTTTCTAGGGTTTTTATGGTTCCAGGACTCACATTTTGGTCTTTAATAATTTGTCTTTATTTTGAAAAAGACAAAGTTTGCATATGGAAGTGAGAGCATCAGGTTGAAGCTTGTGAGTTATTGTGAACTGATGGGAAGACGTTAGTCTGAAATGGAAGGAGAAGTTGGAACACCAGATGTGGCTGATAACATGCCATAAACTGAGGAAGAAGGTACATGTTCGAGGCGTGTGTGCATGCATTTTGTGTATTCCTACATGATTCAGCTCATTTGGGTGCAGTTTTCTGCATCACCTTGTGTTTCTCTTGTACAAAATGACACGTGGTCAAAACTTATGTTCCAATTATTCCCTAACAGACAAGTTTGCATTTTTGAAATAAATGTCATAGCGGAACTGACTGTCCTGAGCTTGCCATCTGTGTCCCCTTCAGTCCTGCTCCATCTGCATCTGACCTCATGGAACTTCTTCAAAGTTCTTGCATGTGGATGCTACCCCTTCTAAGTTTCCAGGGCCCATGCAAGGTTTTCCTGTCATTATATTGTGAAGCTCCAAATCTCTGGGGATATGGCAAGAACTTAAGCAGCTGTGATTATGTTGCAGTCTTTCCTTGAAACCAAATTTCGTACTGTCTGACTCGGTGGCCCTCGCTTCTTCCTATGCCAAGCTAAGTGATTATGGGTCACTGAAAAAAAAAATGATTTAAAGGTAAATGTGGGTTAAGATTTAAATACAAAAACAAAAAAACCAAAGTGGATTGTTTTTTTGGAAAAAGCATCAGAAGAAAGATTAGTAAATACCCTCCACCAGGAGAAAATGTCAACCTCTGTTTTCTTAACAAAAACATATTATTTTACCTTTTTTGCTGTGCTTGATATATACGAACAGACCTCTTACCTTTCAGGTCCTTGGCTGACTCACAGCTAGCACAGAGGGAAGGAACAAAGACATTTCATGCAAGGTCTGAGAAAAGGTATAGGAAGAAATTTTTGTGTTAGAACTGAATAAGTTTAAGTAAAATTGTCTCCATTGGAATTAGCTGAAATGGAAGTGAGATGTGAGGGGAAATGGAATGCCTGCAGGGAACAAATTAACCATGAGGGTGGAGAGGTGGCACCAGGTGTAAATATGGGCTACAACCCTTTGAGAGCTACTGGGAAGCAAGAGAGGGTGGGGGGGCCAGTGGGAAGAGCAGGACACAGCATGGTGGCAAAGGCAGTGCACTCCGCTCTGGCCATCGTTCAGTGTGGCAGGAAGAGAACAGGAGCCTAGTGGAGCCCTTGGCAATCTTGTCGACACATGCAGAGCATAAGCTCTTCTACTGGTAGGAGCATAGGCTGTTACCAACAATGATTAACATGCTTATACACATTAAAATTCAGCACATTTAAACTCTGTTTTCAACATGTATGACTTGTTTAGTGATACCCAGGGACAAGACTTACCAGGGTTCTTCTGTTTTACTGAACAAATGAAACATCTCAACTTTTGCCAGTGTGGCTGGCAGTTCATCTAAGCCCAGTCATTATTACATTCCCCTTGTCCTAGAACTGCACGCTGACCCACTCACTATGGGAACATCCAAGAAGAACCTCTGGTCTTTGGCCCTTTGGGTTGCCTCTGAGCCGTGAGCTATCCAGGCCCAAGGTGCTCTGAAACCTCTGTCCATGGTTTCCACCCCCACCTTACCAAGCTCAGCAACCAGGAAGTTGACTTGAGCTTGGTGCTCAGAATGTTTCCATCCTAACATGTTCGTGTCTTTGCAGTTAGGGTAATCCTGCTCCAGCCTTCCACACTGCTACACTTATGTTCTGGGTCAAGCCATTGGCCCTCTTCTATTCTTGCTGCCGCACAAAGGCCTCTCCTCCCTCTCTGTGTGGGATAATTGAGAGATATTAAATAGAAATTTTTAATTTGTCCCTGTGTTGAAGGAGCTTAGAACTCACATCTAAAAGGATGATTGCTTTTAATTCTTATTTTAAAGAGTTCATAGTTAATCCCCTTCTCTTTTTCCTCCAAAAAACCTAAATACCTCTTTAATTCATCCATCTGACCCCTCACTACATATTACCAATTTACTTCTAGTTGTGGCCTTTGAAAGTAGGTATTATTTTAAAAGCAATGGGAAGAGCTACCTAATTTGTTCAGGGTCAGTTATTTTTTTTTTTATTTTATTTTTATTCTTTGCCCAAGGGGTACAGGTCTGTGAATCATCAGGCTTACATCTTTCACAGCATTCACCAAAGCACAAACCCTCCCCAAAGTCCATAACCCATCCACCCTATCCCTACCCTCCCACCCCCCAGTAACCCTCAGTTTGTTTTGTGAGATTAGGAGTCTCTTATGGTTTGTGTCCTTTCAGGGTCAGTTATAATGCAGGAGCAAATCTAAATAACTCAGGCCTTACTCCTTAAGCTAGTTTCCTACTCCTACACAGCAGTTTCCTGGTCAGTACTTAAGATAGCCCTTGCTCTTTGGTAATTTTTTCCCCCTGTAAAACATCCTTTATTATCTTACAGTTTATGAGTGTCAGGAATCTGAGAATGACTGAGCTGAGTGGTTCTGGTTCAGGATCTTACAAGGTTGCCATCCAGTTGTCAGCTGAGGCTGTATCGTCTGAAGGCTTGACTGGGGCTGGAGGAGCTGTTTCCAAGATGGTGCACTCCCATGACTGTTCGCAGGAGGCCTCAGTTTCTCACAGTATGGGCCTCTTTCATGACGTGGCAGATGGCTTCCACCAGAGTGAAAGATGCGTGGAAGAGAGGGAGAAATCACAGTGTATTTTATGACTCCACCTTGGAGGTGGGAGGGTACCAGGAAATGGGGACCACCAGGGGCCAACATGGAGGCTGCCTTCTGCAGGGCATTTACTTTGGCTGATTTTAGTACCATGTGTATCTGCAGCACTAGGCTGAAAAATGATTCCTGGTTTATATTTTTTTAATGAATTAATCAATCCATTTATATTTCCCATTAATTTTTCCAAGTAGAGATGGAAATTTTTCTAATTAGAGATGTGGATAATTTCAGAGATACAGCCCACCAATTAATTGCATTCCATCTTTCATTATGTGTTGGTTCATTCATTAACTCTTTATTGATCATCTCCCATGTGCTGGACACTATACCAGTTGCTTGGATACAATGAGAAAGAAAATAAATATTGTCCTTACCTTCCTAGAGTTGTCAATTGAGTAGGGGAGAAAATTATTTTATGAATAATCACCTAAATTGATATATTACCACAAAATGTGATGAGTACTATAAAAACATGTATTTATGGGGATCTAATTAGTTTGAAAATCAGGATGAGCCCTATAGCAAGGATTTCCTGACCTCAGAACTATTGAAATTTTGGACTGGATAATTCTTTTGTGGGAACTAACCTGTGCAGTGTAGGATTTTAACAGCATCCCTGGCTCTATCTGCTAGATGCCCTCACCCCTTCCTAAGTGGCAAAAACCAAAAATGTCTAGATATTTCCAAATGTTTCCCAGGAGCAAAATATCCCCCAGTTAAGAACCACTGGTCTATAGGAAATTTCCAAATGAAAAGTTTTGGGGAAGGGGCATTTCAGGAGGAGGAAAGAATATGTTAGTGAGATTTTTGTTGACAGATATAGATGTTATCAAATAATAAGACTCCCCCCCACACACACACACAAACTCAGTTGCCTAATTCTGATTCTCAAGTTTAAGTTCAGATCAGACTCTTGCCTGGATAACTTGTTGGTGCCCCTTTAAGCAGAAATTCACACCCAGTAGCCAGTCTGCTTGTGCTGAATAAGGTGTCTCCATATAATTGCTAAGGAAAAAATAGGTCTGGCCTGAAGCTCTCTTCCAAAACGTATTTTAACTTATTGAATCTCTGGGCTGGCTAAAGTTGTTTGGCCTTCAGCCTGCTGGTTTATATCACTGCCCGAAGCAGGGTATTATCACTGAGAAATACATGGCCTTGCTTTTATTGGAAAGATATTTATAGGTACTGCTTATATCCTATATGAATATATTTAATGTGGAAAGAGTATGTAACCAGGCTGGGTATAAAGTCAGATTACTTCCACCAAGACTTGCCTTATTTCAATTTTGAACAGACAAGAATTAGCTTGTGTGCTTAGAATCCTGAAATCTTGAGTGAAAGGGCAACTTAGAGAATCTTATGGGAAAATCATGGCTTTTGGAATGCAGACACTTCTGGGTCAAATTTGGCCATGGTCCTATGATCATGGACACATAAAATAGCTTCAATTTCCTCATATGTAACGAAGATAATAATTCTTACTTTGCAGGGTTGTTATAAGGATATATAAGATTATAGCAACATCTGACATAACAATAGATGTCCAATAAATGAAATGTCCCTCTTTCCTTCAGATGATCCAGTTCATATTCCTCTCAAGCATCCACAAGAGATGGTCCCCTTGAAATCTGGGAGCTAGTTTATCCTCAACTCTTTCCTCTTTACATCCAGAAGATTACCAAATTCCCTCAAGTTTGCCTCCATGTTTTACTTGGGCTGCCATAATTTAATTTTTGGATACTTTACAGTGGTTTTCCAACTTGCCTATAACCATTTATTTTGACATCTAACCATGTCACCCCCCTGAATACTACCTCTCATTGTCCCACACGATCCAAAATTGGATTCTGTCTTACCTGTCCAAACTTTTCTCTCTTAGGCGACCTGCCTTTTATCTTGTGCTCTAGCAATGTCAGACTTCTGACAAAGTCCTACATGCTATTTCATATTCTCATGCCATTTCAGACATTGTTTCTGTGGATAGATATCCATCCCTCCCCAATCCTTGTCCACCCACCAGAGTCCTACTGATTCATTCTCAAGAACCCATCACTCACCAGAGCATCTTCTGACCTCCCACTGGCCTCCCTCCCCACTTCACCAGCTTTTTGCTTTGACACAACCCTGTGCACATTTCTGTGCTGACATATATCATGCCTTACTGATTTAAGTATTTGCCTATGGGTCTGTCTTCTCTACTTGAGAGTGACTTACTAGAGAGCAAGAACCAGATCTTACTAATCTTTGTATTCCCAACTATTATCACTGATCCTGTACTGGTCCATGTTCCATAAGCATTTGATGAATGAATCCGCATTTAGCTCGAATCCCCACAGTGGTGGGAACTGCCAATATTGCAAGGCAGCAACCTGATTTTGACCATGTGCCCTTTGTCAAACCCAGTTTGATAGGTCTTCCATCTCTATCGCCATTATCTACTTCTCTACCCACCCCACTACCCACTGATCCTACTTAGAAAGAATATATATAGTCCTCAAATGGCTGCCATTTCACTATTAGAATGCTATCAACATCATGCAGCAACAAAATTTCCTCTTCTTGGAGAATTCTTCTACTTACTCCTAGTGTGACAGTGGTGTCCAGGTCCCTTATCCCCTTATCTCCCTGATCAGGATTTGTTGTGGGTCACCAGTACCATGGCTAGACCTAAACCCAGGATACTGGATGGATTCTGACAGCATGGAGAGTCTTTGTCCTAATCACGCTATGTACGAAGAGGCAAAAATAAAACATGCTTGAATTTATTCCTGTGTTTCTCTACAATAGGAGTAATCGTAACTAACATTGTTAAGTCCTTACCAAATGTCATACACTGTAGGAGCAACAGCCCCAAACTAGTTACTCTCCCTCTAGTCCCCGAACTCAATTGCAGAACCATCCTCCTGACCTCCCACATCCACTGGAAGCTCCCTGGTGAGACCTTGCATCATGGTTATCCTCCAGGGTAGTCCAAACAAAAGGGTTGGTTTTTGTCGATCTCTGCCTAGAAGCATGCTTGGGCCAATCTGGCAAGAATAAAATTGCATGAACCTGTGGTGCTCATGGTTACTTGAGCCACAGGTTATAGCATTTAGTCAAGGCACTCAGGAGGCCAGATTGCACAACCTCAAACATCACTGGTGAAGGCATCATTCAAGGCTCTCTCAGATCAGAGACCCCATGGTCCATTTCTTCATTGGTGCCCCTTTGGTTTTTAGAATGGTTCCAGTTTCAGATGTCCTGCCCCCTGACCAAATTGCTAGTATTTTAAACCACCCAAAGTTATCTAATCCTACTTATAACCACTCACATGTAGTGAGCACATTTTAGATATCAGGAATTGCATTTAACCCCTCCCCTGCATAATTTTGCTGAGTCCTTTCAACTACCCTAAAGCAGACACATTTTTCAGCTGAGAAAACAGGTTCAGAGAGCTTAACTGACTGAGCCCAAAACATAGGGCTGTTATTTAGCAGGAGAGTTGGGATTTGAACCCAGACATAATTCCAGTGCCCACACTCCTGCACTCCACTCCATAGAGCCTCCTGAATCAGTTTATTCTCATACCATGGGGGTAAGTGGGGACCCCATGGACATTATGCATCTAGAATCCTGGAGCAATGAAAACCATCAAGAACACCTATGGGTGAGACCCTTTCTGTATGGCACAAATGGGGACAAAGACCACTGGAATAGCAATTGCCATCTGGTCAGATATCATGTGTGCCCATGCCAGCCCCTCTGGCTCTCCTTATAGCCACCACGATACCCCAGTTGTGAAAGTATCACAATTCACCCACCCGGCTTTTTTCTGTCTAATTGATTGCCAGTATGTGTGACTTCTCCCCACTTTGCATCCTCTTTCTAAGAGCTACAAACATCATTCTCCCCCCAAGCATTTGGTCCTCCCACATTTGCCCCTAGATGTATTCAAATCCTGCCTCCCCTATTTTCCTGGACAGACCTGGCACCCACCCCCATGACACCCTCCACCTGGCCCAGGCAATCTGTCCTTCTGAAATCCATTCCTTATATCCACTTCCACGATTGCTCCATCTTGTCCACAAAGACCCATGAGAGATATTGCCTCTTGTTGTGCAGGGATCTGGAAATAGTCTGCCAGTGGTGTACTCAGGCAGGAGGCAGTGTAGACTTCTGGAACCAGAAACATTTGAATGCTTTAGAACAAGCTCTAGTCTGAGGAGGCAGAAGAGCCATTTCTCCTACTTGGAAAATCCCCCTGGACCCCTGCCCGCCAGCAAAGGCTACCTCAGCCCCAGAGTCCATCAAACTCCAATTTTATCAGAGTCTCCCCTATGATGCCATTTTATGTGCTATTAAACAGAACAGTGCAGCTCACCAGTAAAATAATCTGCAATAACAGCCCATTAAAAGCCTCCCTTAATATGGAACTTTCTAATTAATGTAAATGGGGTGCAAAGCTTGGAAAGCCAAGTTGATTCTAATGTTCAGGAAGTAGGTAAAATAGGAAAGGGTCTTATTTTTCATTAGCAGTCTATTAGGGAATCTAATGAAATCTTTATGGCTTGGATATATTACCAAAAAAGTTACAATTGCTTGGTTTCCTGACTCATTTCTCTATAAATATTGGCATGCTACGTGTTTGATCCGGGAAAATGAAATTTTGCATGGATTTTGTGTCTGCATCCTCACAGGTTCTCAGAGTGTTTGGAGATGAAGGGAACACAGTAGATTCACCTTAGTTCCTACCTACGTTGGAAGCTGAACCCCAAAGCAAGTTGAAGATGAGTGTACTCATTTCGGTTTTTTTTCGCCCTTCCTCCCTTTTTTGTTCTTCCTGTCTTCTTTCCCCCACCCTCTCTCCTTCCTCTCACTCTCCCTGAGATATTTTTTGAGCCCTCTAGCAGTCAGGTTAGACTAGGTTACTTCTGATAAATGTGAAAACATTAAAATCTGTCATCTGTACCACTGTTCACTGTGGGTCAGTAGGGGAGCGGAGTCACTCTGGGATCCAGGCTGATGGAGCAGCCACCATGCTGAACATCCCCAGTCATCCTGCTAGAGGGAAAAGACAAGGTAGCAAATTGGGATCTGACCCTTCAAGCATCTACCTGAGGGGTACCTTGCTGGCTCAGTCAGTAGAGCATGCGACTCTTGATCTCAGGGTTGTTGAGTTCAAGCCCCTCGTTGGGTGTAGAGCTTACAAAAAATAAATATAATAAAAAGCATCTACTTGAATATATGGGGCCCTTCTACTCGCATTTCATTGCCCAAAGTCAGTCACGTGGCCATGCCTAACTTCAAAGGGATCATGGAAGTATTATCCTCTAGTGAGTCCAAAAGGCCCTTCCTGTGAGCCAGTCAGTGTATAATAATAATCTATGATATCACAGTGAATTAGAAACAGACCCTGCTTTCAGGTAGCTCAGAATCTATTGGGAGAACCAGAAAACAAAGTCCAGCCAGAGCATGGTAGATGGGATATCAGGCTGTCCCAGGAGCCCAGTGGCCAAGTGGGCTCATTTGCTCCCCTCTTTGTTGACCTTCCCCTGGAGCTTTGCCACAACTAGTGGTGTGGCCACCTTTCTCTTTCTTCTTGGGATCGAGTGTCTGGGAGGGAAACTCCTGCCCTGACCTATTTCCCTAGGTACCTGTCTTCATAGACCTTTGATCCAGGGGCTTTTGAGAAAAGGAACTGTCTGAGACAAACCAGCATAGTCAGGCCTAAGGCTCAGGAAAGGGAAGGGCCCAAGAAGGGAAGGCCAAGGTTCAGGCAGCGTGGTGGGCGTGGGTTATCCTGAGTGCTCCATAGCCTACTGGTAGGCGCCTGTTACATCTCAGTGCCAGGAAGTCAGTCATTTCAAAGGACAGGGCTCTGGAGGAGGTAGTAGAACAGTCTGGAGCAAGGACTTAGAACCCACAAGGACTGTGGGATAGTGGAGAGGGAGATGGGGAAACTGAGGCAGGAACTCAGCAGCGAGCAATACTAAAGCATCAGGTTTTCCTTGATCAGCTTATAGTAGCAGTTCAGCCCAAAACCTGCCTGCTAAAGTTGAACTTCAGTTCTTAGAGGACTTCCCCACCCCCCCCACCCCCCCCACACACACACCCAGGAAATTAACAAAAATGCTGAATACTAACACCTTTGGTCTGCAAGGGGGAAAGGCAGAGAGACCTCGTTTCTTTGCATCACAGCCAAGATGGGGTGTGTTTCCCTCCCAAAGGTGGGGGTTCTGACCTGTCTTCCTAGCATGGAGAATGCCACCCTTTGAGACTCATGATGCCTGCNNCCCCCCACACACACACCCACCCATTCGAGCCTTGGGCAGGATTGGCTCTGGAGCTTGGGGAAGCAAGGGATTAAACCTTAGGAAGTGAAGGCAGTCATTGGCTGTGGTGGGCGTGCTATGGATAGCCAGACATCATACACTTTATACCCTGTGCAGCAGGCCTTTTTAGAGCCCAGAGAGAATGCTCTGGCTAGCTTTGTAATCACGTTCCAATCAGCTTTACAGAATTGTGAAATTGATTATCCTGCTGGTCTCACACAGGCTTTGGAGCAAGGCAGAGGGGCACCTTAATTCTTTGTTGAGTTCCACACACTGATTCAAGGAGACTTTGGCTTTTCTGTCCATCCCCAAGAGGAAGGGAGTTCAAATTACCTTGAAATTACAATTTAGGGGCATCAAAACTTGGTCAGTCTCTTTCATTTTCTCAATCCAGCCAGGGCCAAGAATGAGAAAGGAGGTACCTGGCCTATTACCTCCTCTTTAGGAACATGAAAAAGAGGTGAAATGAGAGAGTGAGATCTAGGCCCCCATGCAGGCCAGACGTTCTATAGGAATGGGACAGTGAATGAGGGGTGTGGGCGCTCTGAACTTGGGTCTAGTAGTCCTGGACCTCCCCCCAGGATGGTGGGATTGAGGTCATAGTCAATTGACTTACAGCAAGGTACTCCCCCTGGTCTTTCTTTGCTTTCATTTTCTGTCTTGATGAAATAGTGGGGATTTTTGTATTGCTGCAGGGAAATGAATAGAACTCAGTCATGTGTTTCTTCAGCCTAGGGGTCCAGAGAAATCTTCCTGCAGTCAAGGAGGCTGACGTGGGTCTTGAACAATGACCAGGAGCTACTCGGTTGGAAGGAAGTGGGAAGACCATTACAGATAGGGGGAAGACCACATGCCAAAGTCCAGAAGCACTTTACTAGAACAGGTTGAGGGAAGGAGCGATTGGTAGAGAGGAGACTAGGAGGGTTTGGCACACTGAAGAGGTTAGAGTCTAAAGGCAGAGGAACAGGCATGCAGATTAAATTGAAGTACGGGATCACAGGTGGAAAAATGGAGATGTGGTTGGCACAGCAGAAGCAGAAACTGTGGAGGGGGTCCCCTTGGAGGCTTACTAGAGCAAGCTGACTTAATGTCACATCTGTCAACTCATGTCTGGGCTTCACAAGGAGTTTCTTTTTCCTCTCAGTTACCTCGATCATTATTAAGTGATGGCAGTCCTATTACAATGGCTGATAAGTAGTGAGTACTTGTTATATTTCAGGACTTTTCTAAGAATTTTTGCATATCTTATTTAATCTTTTCACAATCCCATGAGGCGAATATCGTTAGCATCCCCATTGTACAGATGAGGAAACTAAGCCTTCAGGAGTTCATCAATTTGCAGAACATCATAGAGCCAGTAAGTGGTGGGCTTGAGGTCCAAGCACAGGAGTCTGAATATCGAGACCCTATCTTAACTGCTATACTCTGATGCCTCTGGTGATGAAAATAGAGCTCATCTAGTCCTTCCTTCCTTCAGTGGGTAGTCACTGAATGAGATATGCACAGGCTCTATGTTAAGTATTGGGAAGCCAGCAACATGGCAAGCGGCGTCCTCACATGGAGCCTCCCATCTACTGGGGAGACAGAAAATCAGTAAACAGTTAATGGAAAAGAGAATATCAGGTTGCAAAGAAAAAGTAAGCTAGGCCATCAGGAGAGAAAAATACGAGAGCATGAAAGGACCTTCAATGCCAGGTGAAGGAACTGAAGCCAAGAAGAGGAGAGTCCTCTCAGCCGTACAGTAAATTGACAACGGGATGGAGAAGGGAATCCAAGATTCCTGATAGACGCCGTGGTTGACGATCTGGTGTCAGTCTGTATTAGGCACCAGAACAAGACGGCCACAGTCTCTCTCCTCATGGGTCTTACATTCTTTCCCCAACCATTGCCGCCTGGGCGCCTGAAGCTTTGCAAGACGTACTTTTTTCATTCACTGTCGGTTCTCCGAAAAGATGCCCCCCACCTTTATTTCTGCTATGCTCAGCTCATGGCCAGAAAATCTGAATAGAAGAATTTCCTTCTCTGGATAGCCCACGTTCCCCTGCCATGAGAACATTGAGGGGAAGGAAGGGTCAAAGATCTATGCCTTTCTCCAACTTCCCAGAGGGAATATATTAGCAACCATATAAAAGAGGATGATCTTTACCCTGGTGCATTATTGCTTACAGGCAATCAACAAGTATGGAGTTGGTGACCTTTTCTGAAGAGGGGAGTAGGGAAAGGGGAAACCCCAGAAAAGTGAAGGGACATTAGCTAACACATCAAAGATTGCCCCTCATGTGTAATGGCTTTTCTTCTCTTCTGCTCAGCCAAGGCAAGGGCCAGTGGGCTCTGGCTGAGCCTGCAGCTTCCCAGATGCCCTACTGAGGTCCCAAAGCCCCAAGACTCTATAGGGCAACCTGCCAAGGAGGATAATGAAGGATTCCTCTAGATATAATTCCTACTGTCACAGTGCAGCAGGGCACTGTAGACCGGGTGAAGCGGAGTCTATTCTAGCAAACTTCTTTGGATCTGGAACAACTCCTATCCTAAGACTGACCCTTTCTCCTACACCATGGCCTCTCCTTTATATATACTAACTCATGTATCTATACTCTTTTCTATATACTAACTCACAGCCAACCCCAAAGACAGGTGCCATCATACAAAGAAACCGAGGCACGGAAACATTACAGGACTTCCCCAAGATCACACAGCTAGTGAGTAGAAGACTTCATCTTTAAATTCAGGCTTGAGGAGCACCTGGGTGGGTCAGTCGGTTAAGCATCTGACTTCAGCTCAGGTCGTGATCCTGGAGTCCAGGGATTGAGCCCCGCATCAGGCTTCCCACTCAGCGGGGTGCCCGTTTCTCCCCCAGTCCCTCCCCCTGCTCACATGCTCCCACTCACTCTCGCAAATAAATAAATAAAATCTTTAAAAAAAAAAAATCCATTCAGGCTTGAGTCTGGGTTCTTAAGCAGTGTGATATACCGCGCCTGCTCCTCCCAGTCTGCCCCCTGCTCCCAACTGCTGATGGTCTCAGCACTGCTGTGAGCAGGACCCCTTGCACTAGGGCTGTACTGCTGATGATAATTATATGATTTTTACTGCTGCTTCTCTGAGGCTGCTGTGGGATTTGTAATACCTTCACTCCGCTTCTGCCTGTGGGGTTCTTATGACAAATCCTAGCACCGCTGCCCCCCCATGCTGCCTTCCTCCCTCCCCCAGTCCCCCTTCCTCCTCCTCTTCCTCCATCTCGCGGACTCCCCAGTCCCAGATTGGTTGCCGTGCCTTCTCCAGGCATTATTTGCAGACGGGGACTGGAGGCTCCGAGCTAGGAAATGTGTCAGGTGTGGCTGATGCGTGGCAGCATGGGATTTTAGAGCTTGGTCATTGATCTCAAGCCTGGTGGAAATTTCAGACTGTTACAAGGAACTTGCAGCGGAGGGCTTGTTAGTGTTTAGAACCTCTCTGTGCCAAGGGGAATATGAGGGTCACCTGGGAATGTGTTAGAAATGCAGAATCTCAGGCCCCCGCCCAGACCTCCTGAATCAGAGTCTGGTCTGATTGCATGTCAGAGTGGACCAGGGCACTGAAAATGCCTGCAAATCCATCCCGACATTGAATCCTTAAAACCCACTAGGGAACAGAGCCCATGATGACGTTCCCACTTGGGTCGGCCACATGCTTCAGAACCGGGAGTGTGAATGGCAGGCTTGTATGGTAACTCCCTTCCTACGGGGGGTTAAGATGATGATGTTTTGAGAGTCAGGGATCTGAAGGGAGTGGGTCAGGTGGAGCTGGCCAGACAGGTATCAGAGGTGCATCTCAGTTCATGGCCACTGTCCATGAACTTCTGGAAGAGGATCTGTTGACGTTATGAATAAGTTGGGAGGGGTCCCTGTGTGTGCATGGGTGCGTATGTTAGGGAGCATAATGAGGGACAGTAGATCACCACCTGCCCAGAAGGACTTCAACTTGAGCATCTCTCTCCCCTGGGACCACTAACTAGACTTGATCTCCATGGTAGGCCTCTGCTTGAAGACTTCTGGCTTTGTGCCATGTCCCCGGGGCTCACAGATGGCTCTCTGGCTCTCTTCTCCGCCACCGGCCAGTCCTCCCTGTGCCTGATCACGGGGATGGCCCGGGAGCGTTCCCCCCGCCGAGGCTGTTCAAGCACAGGTGAGGGGTGTTTACCCTCAGCGCCCTTGGAAGCACTCCCTCCGTGGCCTCATGCACCGAGAAATGGCTTTGCTGAGAAGGAAACACAGTGGTAGAAATGGCATTCATCCAAGTTATCAAAGAAAGGAGGTAATTGCAGAACGAACTCGGAGACAAGCAGCTGACAACCTCACTCCCTCTCCTGCTTTGTATCTTCTCTTTACACAGATTCAAACTATCACCGCTGTGTTCTTCCTTTAAAAAGAATACGATAACATCGCTCTCTGGTTTAATTCCAGAGTCGGCTTCCCACAGCTTTGTCATAGAGCCTGAACCCTTTATCATGGCTTTCAAGGCCCTTTACTTATCTGACCCCAACTCGCCCCCACACCCCCACCGGCTCCTCTCCCCCACCAGATACGCCACGGCACAGAATTTCTCACTGTTCTTCAAACCCTCCAGGCTCTTGTGACTCGGGATCTTTCCACAGGCTGTTCCTTCTGTCTGGAATCCTTTGCCCCAATCTGGTCGGAAGCTTCTTAGTCCCATTTCAGGTCGTAAGCAGTAACTCAAAAATCTGGGCTTTTAAAGCATTGTACCTCCCAAAACTCCCCTCACGGAAGGAGCTAGCAATACAGGGCTCTTGATGGGGGGGTGGAGGGGGTGGGGAGGTGAGGGTTAGGGTTTGGTGGGAACTTCTCCCAGAGCGGCTGCCATGATTTTGGACAGGAGCCCCCGGCGCGTGCACGTTCCAGACTGGCAGCTGGACGGTCTGGTGGGCGAAATGGAGCAAGAAGCAAATCTACATAATGGAGCCATTGATCACTGTCACAACGTGCAACCAGCTGTGGCCTGGAGAGGATGCATTTTTCAGGAGAAGTTTTCCTGGGGAAAGGGTATTTGTTGATGTGAGGCTCTTAGGAGTACGGTGAGGGTTAGTCATTGTGAGGGAGATTCTTTCCTGATGACATTTCAGAGACAGTTTTGTGGTGAATCAACTTAAAAATGTCTCTGCTCCGGCTCTTGGAACTTGGGACTGCTGTTTCTCCCCTGCAGGATTAGAGCATTTCCATCTTCTGCCTGGCGATCTCCTGGCTCTTCAGCCCTGTTCATGACAGCTTTCTAGCGTAATTGGGGATGTGGTTTTCCCATCCATTGTGATAGTTTGCTCTTGGCAAAATCCAGTCTTTGGGTTCTGGAAATATTTTAATTTGTATAGCTTTCACATTCTTTTCTTCTCCAAAGAGTTATGCAATCTTTACACCCTCCCATGGTGCTTTATTTATGGCTGCTGCTGTTCATTTGTTTGTTTAATTCTAAGTGCCTGCTTTTTGATAGCAAAGTTGAACCATTGCGGTCTGACCAAGCATCCCCTTCCATGCGTCTGACTTTTAGGGGACTGTTCTGAGCCTTTCTGCGCTAAACATGAAGTTGCCTGTTGATCACTCTCTAAGCCCTCCTCCTGACTTTCTTTATAGGACTTGTCACTCACTTGTTTTTAAACAATGGTTTTATTGGGTGCCTGGGTGGCTCAGTGGGTTAAGCCTCTGCCTTCGGCTCAGGTCATGATCTCAGGGTCCTGGAATCGAGCCCCGCATCGGGCTCCCTGCTCAGCGTGGAGCCTGCTTCCCCCTCTCTCTCTGCCTGCCTCTCTGCCTACTTGTGATCTCTCTCTCTCTGTCAAATAAATAAAATCTTAAGAAAAAATGGTTTTATTTATCTGTTTACTTGGTTACCGCCTGTCTCCCCCACTAGAAGTAGCCTCCATGTGGGCAGGGGCGTGTCTCACTGGGACAGTGTATCCCCTGGCCCATGGCGGGTACTCAGTAGATGAATGTGGATAGAACACATTTTTTTGTATGATGATATTTCCCTCCCATTAAGAAAGCCTTCTTTCTTTCCTAGATTGTACATACTTTGCCTTTTCTTCATAAATTGATGTTGAATTTTGTCAAATACATTTTGACATCTTTTGGGATATACTCTGACCCATAGATAGAATTCATTACATTAGAAAATCTTAATTGTAATAATCTTTCAACTTCCGGAGCAGATTCTTATTGGCAGTAGTATATTGTTTTTTAAAAAGAAATTGATTTGCTGGTCTGTAGTTTTGGTTTAGTTTGGTATTGGTTATTGGTTATGGTTCTGCTCTCTGTGTCAGGCTCTGGGATTACTACTTATGTGAGGCTTCTAGCCATGAGTTTAGTCCCAGAAAGAGATCTCCCATCAGTGCAATGCATGAAAGTGCCCATTTACTCCCACTCTAACAAAGCTGTGTGTTAATCATTTTAAAAAATTCTCTTTACTGCTTAGAAAAGCAAACCTAGATATCTAATTTAAATTTGCATGTACTTGGTTTCAAGTGAGATTGAGTTTCTTTTTCCGCACTGACAAATATGTATCTTTGTGAATTTCCTGTTCATGTCATTTATCATTTTCCCCCATTCAAGTGTTCCTCTTTTTTATTGACTTGCAAGAACTTTTTCTATATAGATGATGTTTACTGTCATATCTGTTTTTAGATTTCCCATTTCTTTCTTTTCTGTTTTGTTGTTTCCTTTTTAGTAGCTTTGATGGTGGATTTTGACATTTTGAAAACTTGACTTTAAACTCTATCACTGTTTTTTAAGGTACACTTTCTTCATTTACTTGTGTGTTTAAAATGTCAAGGCCAGAGATGGATCAACTAGCCACCTTGACTTCTCTTACTTTACGATTTCATTTATTTTACATTTGACTACTTAATTGAGGGAGGCTTCTCCTTGATCACACCTGATGTTCTCCTCCAACCTTAGAACAGAGCAGACCTGGCCTTGGTAAGATTTCTGAGGAAAAATGAGCTGGAGCTGAGTGAGACCAAGGGGCGGGCTGTTGGAGGGAGGCTCCCTCCTGAGGGAGTCTGCAGCATTTCCCTGGGGCATTACAGAAGTTGGATCCTCTGGCCCTGGAGTCACCCCCATTCTTATGTAGATGTTAGGGACACACCAGGCAAGGGAGGTGCACTGAGTTGAATTCAGGAGGCCCTCCCTCTTGGGTGTGCAGACTTACCAGAACCTTCAGTGTTGCTCCTGTGCTGTTACTGGCCCCCTTCCACACACCCCCGTTCCTCTGAGGGGAGGGCAGTGGCCCAGGTTTCAGCCATTCGCTCCTCCCCACCCCTCTGGCACTTGGCTCTCCCTGGGTCCTGCAGGACACATGCTGTGAGGTCATCTCCCTATCATCCTTGGCCTGTAGCTTCTGCCATCAGCACAAAAGGCAGGGCTCTGCCATGTCATGAGCACAGAACCTGCGATCAGATGGTGGACACATGAGCCCTGATCTCTCACTTCATGGCTTGTGGCCCCTCCCCAGCTTTCTTTTCCTCCCCACCCTCCGTCACAGGGTGTCACACCTCTTCTGCCCACCACCCAGAGCTGCGCTCAGAGTCAGATTGAGTCTGTACTTTGCAAATGGCAAAGCTCTACACATATGTCCGTGATTTCCATTATTGCTGCTACAAATTAATATTGGCATCAACCGGTTCATTTAACGTCAGAAGCCGCCTGCCGCTACAGCCAGGACCACATCCAGGCTGTTAGAAGTGTCAACGCAGCAGAAAGGTCCTTTGGGGATGTGACAATCAAAAAGGAGTGAGTTCTGTTCCCTCTGAGAGTTCCTGTCAGTTGCAGAATCCTGTCCATTTACAAATGAAAATCTAAATATTTAGAAACCCTAAGCCCCTGCCTGAAAATAAGGATTGAAAATGAATATTTATGAACTGATAGTTCCGTCACTCTGTCCTCAAGTGCTTCCTCTGGTGACACGTACGAGCCTGTTGTCTCCCGGTCTCTGGATGGAAGTCGGAGCCCAGCTGGGTGGCTTCCCACCACGTGTATGACCTAGATGAAGGCGCTCACCCTGTCTGGGCCTGTCTCCTCAGCAGGAAATTGAAAGAGTAATCCTTAACTCAGAGTGTTATTTGGCAGATTAAATAATACAGTGGGTCCTGGGGAACCTGGCAAAGTACCAGGCACACAGTAGGTGCTCAGAAACCGTGAGCGGCCTTCTTGTGCCCTGTCCTGGCTGCGACCTCTGTCTTTTTTTTGGGGTGGGGTGGGGGACAGTTAGAATGTAAAAGAAATTTCAGTGTTTGTGTTTCCTTTTTTTTTTTTTAAGATTTTATTTTATTCATTTGACACAGAGAGAGAGATTACAAGTAGGCAGAGAGGCAGGCAGAGAGAGGAGAGAGGAGGAAGCAGGCTCCCCACTGAGCAGAGAGCCCGATGTGGGCCTCGATCCCAGGACCCTGGGATCATGACCTGAGCCGAAGGCAGTGGCTTTAACCCACTGAGCCACCCAGGCGCTCTTTTTTTTTTTTATTGTAGTAAAATACACATGACATAAAATTTACCATCGTACCATTTTTTAAACGTACAATTCAGGGGTTAAATACACTCATGATGTTCACCACTGTCCATCTTCAGAACTCGTTTCATCCTGTAAAACGGAGACTCTGTCCCATTAAATGGTAACCACTGACTCGCCCCTGCAGCCATCACTCCACTTTCTGTCTCTGGGACCTGGACTACTCTAGGAACTTCATGGAAGTGGAATCCTACTTATTTGTCTGTGTGTGACTTGTTTATTTCACTCAGCGTCATGTCCTCAAAGTTCACCTGCATCGGACCCTGGGTCAGGTTTCCTTCTTTCTAAGGCTGGATGACCTTCCATGGTATGTGCCTAGCACCTTTTGTTTGTTTGTTCCTCTGTCAGTGGACACTTTATTTGCTTCCATGTCAGTCTCAATGTTTTTAATACTCTATTTACATGTCCTCTAAATAGAATTAAGAACCCTGGATCAAAATTGAGCAGACCCTATCCTCTTTTTACCCAAATTGCAGAATTCCTAATTTCCTTCAATTCAGAATTCCTGTTTCCTGGCCCAGCTCTCTTGCTAACCTGTCTGTAACTGTCCTTCTTCAATTGGGAACATAGCCGAGGTCTGAAGGGGCTTCTCGTCTTTATTGGTTGGACCCTCTGCTTCTTCATTACACCCTGGATTCTAAGGGAAGCAAAGGACCTTTGGAGCCTCCTTGTGCAAGGTCTCTCAGCCATACTCCCTTCCCCAACAGCCTGAAGACAAACTGCATCAAAATCCCAGAAGGAGGAGAGGCTTGCTAAAAATGTTGGCACCCTGGCCACATTCTAGACTAGTTTACTTGGAGCCTCAGCCTGGGACTACACTCCATCTGATCCTTCTAAGTGGTCCCACTCTTGTCCCCGAGTTCACATAGGCAGGGGTAGGAGAGCTCAAACCCAACAGCTCATCTGGACACAATTGTCAGTTTCTCCTTCAGCAAAAGGACTTATTCTGGAATGTACTACTCAGTGTGATTGAAGCTCCGTTCTCTCGTTCCTTTGAACTGGGGACTGGGCTGGAATTTCAGGCATTGGGCTTGATAGTTTTATGTAGAGGATAGCCCTGGTATTGAAACTGAGGCTGATTGATTCATTCCACAAATATTTATTGAGGGTTTACTCTGTGCCCTAGCTGCGGGGTGACTGCAGGGAATGTCCCAGATGTGGTCCCTGTTCGCCTGTTCCCTAGTCTGGTCATAGCGGCAGATGCTAATCAGAGAAGCAAATAAATAAACGTGAAATTGTGTACATATGATGGGCAGTGAGGTTTGTCCTCCAGGATTGCTGTAGGGGAGAATTTGAAGGGGGTATCAGTTGCCTTTTCTTCATGTACTCTCCGGAAGTGGTACGTTGGCGGTAGATGTTAAGTCTGTGGTGGAAAAACGGAAGAGACTAGATTAGAAAAACCACATGAGTCCTAAGACCGAGCCCTCAGTGCTCAGACCCTGAGTCACAAAGAAACTGGTGGCAAGTGGCGGTGTCTTTTTGATATCCTTGCTCCTTCACCCTCCGGTGGTGCAGATCCCCCTCCCCCAACACCCCCATCAGCCTGTCCCTATCTCCAGCCTGACCCCCCGCCCTGCTGTCCTGCTGCTTTGTGCAACTCTAGGAGCACCACCTACATGGGCTACAGTGTGAGCAGTGCTTCCTAGAGTTGTGTCCAGTGGTCCTGGCCCTTTCAGAGACAATCATGGCACGCTGGACTTGGGCAGGGAAGGTTTGCCTGAGAGAATGACAGTGGAATGGAGAACCGAAGGAACAGAAGGAGTTAACCAAACAAAGAGAGGAGGGAAGGGTGTGCTGTGCAGTGGGAACAGCCTGGCCACACAGCTCTATGGCTGGGGCTGCAGGGCCGTCACCAGGTGTGGGGAAGAGGCTAGCACGTCCATGCTGGAGGATGTATGCGGTCACCGAGATGGCGTGGAAGTGACAGCAGGGACCAGTTCTTGCAGGATCTTTAGACCACCGTGCAGATGGTTGTTTTATCTTGAGAGCAATGGGGAACCGTGGAAGGACTTCTGTGTTTTGGGAGGAATAATGGTAGATGCATTTACTGAGGGCTTACTGTTCCCCAGGAGTTGTTCTGTGGGCTTTTCCAGTATTAGCCCCATCATTTCCTCATTCACACCTATGAGATAGGGGCTCGATTCCCTCCATTTAACAGATGTGCAAATGGAGGTACCACGAAGCTAAGCAACTTGTCCAAAGACTCACAACTAGTCAGTGGCAGAGCCCATGATCTTAACCAGTGCAGGCAGCTGTCTCCTGGTTCTGAGGAGTGACTGGGGACTGGTATTATTTTGGGGGTGTAGCAGGGGAACCCCAGTCTGTCTCCTGAAGGAATGCCCACCCCTCTGCCAGGGACATGGCCAGGCCGGGTGGGGTGGTGTGCCTGTGTGTACATGTGGCCCAAGGAGAGGACTCGACACCCGGGACAGGTGCCAGGCCCCATCACTGGCCCTTATCTGGAGCTGGTGCCGAGTTCTCTGATAAGGCAGAAAAGCCCACACAGCTGCTTCCTGGGTTGTTTCCCCAGGGAGTTACATGGCAGGGAAATGAAGGCATCGACATTCAGTTCTGCTTGCTGCACAAATTGTGCAGCCTTGGGGAGTACCAGGTGCCCACCTGAATTACTGCAGTTTGGAGTCTGCACTTGGGTGAATCCATGGCTCGTGGTGGGCGGGTGCAGGACTTGGGATGGGGAAGGAAGGACCATGGACCCAGAGGAGGGGGCATGGAGGTGGCTACGGAGCTAGAGGAGCCCATAACTTGTGGCTCTCTGCTGAAGAAAGGGCAAGGGATGGACTGAAGATCCAAATGAGGTGATGGTAGAGAAGAGATCTCATCAGGGAAATATACTTTTTAAGAAACAGGGTTTCTCGAAATAGCTCAGATTGGCTTTACAGACAGTTCTGGGCAGTGGATGAAAAGTGATTTAGTGTCATGCATGTGTATTCAGAAAGTCGAATACCCAGGTCTCTCTCTCTCTTCATTGTCCCTGCTTCCTTTGGTCTGTCTGCCCCATCTTCCTTTCTGCACACAGACTTTACTCTTGGCTTGGTTGTCGATTTCTTTGCCACCTGCCTCAAAGAATTTAAGTCTTCAGCCTGCAATGGGATAACTCTGACCCCCACCACCACTGCACCTTTGAGCTCCAACCCACCCTTTTGACTTAGCACAGTCTCTGTCCTCTGAGCAATTGAAGGCATGTTGGCAGATGTGTCCGTGGCCCCATGGACTCCATTGACTCAGAAATGGCAACTTTGACACACGGATTCAGGATGGAAAAGAAAAGATAGACAAGGGATACCATTAAACCTCTCCAGGAGCACCCAGATTTGGAGACAGATCACACACCCCTCCTCCAAGTGTCCAGTTTGTTGTTGGAATATTCTCCTGGCTCCTGAATTCTTCCTTTTGAGATAAAATCTGGGCCCTGGGATTATTTGTCATTGAAGAAAAGAGCCAGACTCAGAGAGGCAGTAACGGATGGAGTACTCCCTCTAACCCCATGGTAGGTTAAGCAGCCCAAGGTGGTGTGGTCGCTCCATCACCCCATCCAAGGCTGACAGTGAACCCAGTAACATAGAGATAAGACAAGAAACCAGTCCCAACAGGTCTCCATGGGAGTGTTTCTATATTTATATCCAGAGCACTTCAAAGAGTATTTGAATTGCTATTACTTTAGCAAATGTCTTTCATGCAAATTTTGATATTTTTCAATGAGGAAGCTTTCATCTGAATCAATGGAATGATTTTTTCCACCTCCCACCTGAAACACCCAGTGCCTTCCAGTTGCATACCTTGTACATGCTGAGGAGAGAATCTCTGAGTTGCCTTCTTCACATTTGAGAGATTTGTGAGCCTTGCATCTTGATGGGAGGCTGGAATTCCAGGAATGGACCTCAGAAAGAGGTGGTGTACTTTAACTAGTAGCCCAGCAGCATACCTGAAGCTCTGCTGGGCCCGCAGCTCTAATTCCTCTATGTAGAGAGCAACGAGTGTCAAGATCTCAGGCTTCATGGAAGGCTAACACTAAAGGCCCCACCTGCCAAAGCTCTGGGATCACCCACTTCAGAAAGTGTCGCTTATAATAGCCTTCGACCTCCTCAAATCAGGTGCTCCCTCTGAGGTCCAGCCTCGGGAGGGCCATGCTGGGAGGGCAGTGGCCATCTTCCTAGACACCTCCTCATCATCCTGATTTGTGTTCATTTTTCCTGCCTGAGGCCCTCTCCATGCTCTGTGTTTACCCCTGACTCACCCAGCAGTGGCTCTGGAAGGAAACCAGGCGGGCAGCTAACAGGGATGCAAAGGCTGGGCTCTGCAGTACCCTTTGGATTCAGAGGGCATGGAGGTGAGCCCAGTTACACCATCCTGCCCTCCCAGCTACCCAGGGCCCAGAGCTTTGTTGGAGTCCCAGGAGCTCATGGGCCCGTATGTCCCTGGCCTGGGTTGGAGCAGCCATTAATCACCTCTTAGGACAAAGAGTTCAGTTCTTCCAGCGAGTCCTAACCCCCAGATCTGTCTCCAAGGCTGCTTCTCAGTCCACTGCTGCTCATGACTTGCAGAGGCCCCCGTTCCATCCAGGCCAGAAGCCTAAATCTTACAGGGACCCCATTCACCCCCTCTTACCCCATCTCCCATCTGCCCTCCTTTGCTCACTGGCCCCCTGCCACACTGGCCTCGTGGCTGTTCATCGAATCAGCTAGACATGAGCCCAGTTCAGGGCCTGTCCTCAAGCTCTGCTCTTCAATATCCACGTAGCTGACTCACCTCCATGGAGTTCTCACTCAAATCTCACCTTGTGGATGAGGCCCGCTCTGCCCGGGTCTCCCCTAGCACTCTGTACCTCCTGCTCTGTACCTCCTACTCTGCTCTCTTGTGTCCTTTCTCTTTTCTGTGGCACCTCTCATCTGCTCACATACTATGTAACTGCCGTGTTACATTTTGTATCATTTTCTCCCGCGCTGTCACTGCACTGGCAGGTGGAAGGAAGCTTCCAGGAAGGCAGAGGTTTTATCAGTTTGTTGACTGACATTATCTGAAGTGCCTGAAATAATGGCTAATTTATATTAGTTCAATAAATAATTGTTGACTTAAATTGAATGAATCTGTAGGTTCCCCAGAATAGCCTCAAAGACCTTTCATGTTGCACATTGAGGTCTAACGGACCTACTTGCTATCCTATTAAATTCTAGGCATTTCCAAGGGTTCTTATCCATGTGGACGTGCTTTAGCTCCACAGCAAGCCTTTTTTCTTGATGATGAAACTCAGTCTTATCGAAGGTCCTCCAGCTGCTGAGCATCGTGGCCAAGAGTCAGCCAGAGGACCCATGATCACACACACACCTATTAACCGAAGTCTTTCAGAATTCAGAGTCTTTAAAAGATTCAAAGATGATGAGATTCAATATCTTTCTATTCCAAACCCCCTCCCAAGTAAAAGGTAGGGTAGAGTTTATGTCTGAAAAGAAACACAAGAATCTGAGAAGTACGCTTTGCTATGAGAAAAAAAGAAAGAAAGAAAGCAAAATCTCAAAGCCAATTTCCTTTCCAGTGTGCAGCTTGGCTGCTTGGCTTCTCCCTACAATGGGTGCCTAATGAGGCATGGCTCTGGAAGACCAGGCAATCACTGTTCACTTCCTGGGTTTGACTCTGCCATCCCCAGCTCAGGACACCGAGTCATAGCCTTTGCAGCACGCCTGCTCCCATGCACCATGTAGAGTCAATGGACTTGTAGGAAAAGCTGCATGTGGAAGCCAGCCAGCTTCTTCTGATCCCGGCACCCATGTTCTCACGGTGTTGCCCACAGGCAGAATCACAGAGTGAGTAAGAAAAACTGAGGTCCCTATCTCCAGGGGCATTCTGGATGATTCCCCCACTGACCCCGGCATTGCCTCTAAGGGCACCTCACTCAGTTGGGACCGGAGGAGGAACTGGGTAGAGATGGCTGGGTTGTCAATGACAAGTTAGAGTTCCTTGGGCATCACAGGGGCAGAGATGGGTCTCCCTGGCCTCTACAAAGGATTGGGATGGGAAGGGAAGAAGGTGCTAGAATCAACGAGGAGCTGGGGCAGCAAATCTGTATCTTCACAGAGGGCACAGGCTTTTTAAAAGGGGAGAAACCGTGTTAGCCCACAGTTAGCAATCTCTCAGTTCTAGGAGACTGCGGGAGGAGAAGGTCTTAGAACACAGAGCACATATCTCTGTGGAGGTAATAAACCTTGGCATCACCCCTCTGCCGGAGGGCACCCAGGGGAGGCAGGAAAGCCTGGTCCCGGTGTGTCAGGAGACGGGGGCCGCCCCTCAGGGGTGCCCTCTGGCCACTTGGCATCAATTCAGTGTCCAGCAGGGGAGAGCAGGCGTTGGAGTAGTGATCCACAAGGTCTTGGTGCCCTCAGCTGAGCCGTGGCCGGGCTGAGGGGCAGCACCCCTTGGTCTCTCCCTGTGACGACTGAGTGGGAATGGCCTTCTGGCCCAGGAGGGGGGTCCTAACTCCTGGCAGTGCCGGCCTTGTGGGAGGGAACAGTGTACTGGAAGCACCAGTCCCACATGGTCATTAGCATCGGTACCACACCTGGCACTACTGGAAGCTTTTCCACAGAACTCTTTTGTCCACTCATGAGTCCTCACTTTACAGATAAGAACCGTAAGGGCTGTTCCTGCCTGTTCCTGCCTGTTCTAGACCGGGCATTCTCCACACAGTGTAATCACCCACAAGAGATGAAAATGGGTTCTTGCAGGAAGGAGTGTGCTCAAACAATCTCCCTCATCTGTGCGTGTGTATACAGACAGCTGTACAGATGTGTGTAGAGTCGGGGTACAGCTGTACAGCATACCTGTAGGATTAAAATTTCATGGGGGAGATTGAGGGAAAAAAGTAAGTGGGCTTCTTAAGAGGCGATGATGACAAAATAAAAAGAGTTGAGAAACCCCGTCTAGACCAGCGCTCGAGAGTCACTCGTTACACGTGGCTCTGGAGCCCCTGGCCTGTGGCTAGTCCGGATCAAGCTTTGGAGGAAATATGTAATTCACACCCGCTTTCCAACACTCGGGAGGAAAAACGGGATGTAAAATATCCCAGGCATCATTTTGCGAGGATTATATGCCGAAACAATAACATTGTGGGTATCTTGGGTTATTATTAAAATTAATTTCACTAGTTTCTTTTATTTTTTTGTTTAATGTGGCTCCTAGAAAAGATACAATTACAAACGTGGCTCACATTCTAGCGGGCACTGCTGCTGGAGACAACTGTCTGCTCAGCGGAAGTGCCAGGATCTCTACCTGAGTTTTCGGGCTCCCTCCCAGGCTGTCTTGTTATCCTCCAGCTATTTCCTCGGAGAAGATGCACTGACTGTGTGACCTTAGGCCTGCCCCTTCGCCTCTCTGAGCCTTCGCTTCTACGGAGAGCTTTGTAAATGAAAAAGTTCCCTCCAGCTGTGAAGTTCCATTCTGGACCCCGCTGAGGGCCTGAGGTCACTGCAGATAGGAGGGTGTGGGCTCCCGGATGACCTGGTTCAGCAGAAATGACAGTTCCCTAAATAGTATTGCTACCTGCTGTGTGTCTGCTCCTGGGGAAATACCACACAGGCAAGATTAGAGAAAGGGAGAGCATCTAACTGGAGACCAGCAAAAAAGTGTTAGAATAAATGATCATTTTAACCAAGAAGGGAAGAAAACAAAAGCTTTCATCTCTTGTGAGGAGGAGGAGATAGAATCCCCCCCACCCCCCCCAAAAAAAGCCTTCACAAAACCTTCCCCTGCTAATAGGGGCTCATAGAACATTTTACATATGTGCTCTGCTGGATTGAATTGATGTTCAGCTCTTCAATATGCCCACCCTTTTATTGCTTTCCTAATGCCTAATTTGAGGAGGGGGGGGATAAAATCAATTCTATTTTAATTTCATGAGGAAAATGCTGAATGAGAGAAAAATGCAGTAGAGTGAAGCTTGAGCCTTCAGCCCCCTGCTGCCCCAGAATATGTTGTTATGTGATCAGTGAAGTTCTCCTCAGAAAGCCCTCTGGAATTTACCCACTGCCTCAGCCTTCTGAGGAGGGGGCAGGAAGCTCCAGGTCGGAAGGAGAGACCCTCTGGGGTACTCAGGAAGTGCAGTCTGGGGCAGGCCCCCCATCATCCCCATTCTCCAAATTCACTTCCACCCCAGTCCTTCTGAACCTTGACTTCTCTATCCCCCCAACTCTCCAACCTGGGGCTCTCCCTGTACCTCCGAATGCCAGGCACATTCTCTCATGCCAGCTAATCCTTCAGCAGACAGGTTCCCACAGCAGAATTTCCAGTGTCCCAGCGCTTGGAAACAAGACTGGCCCCTCTTCAGGAGGACAGCAGAGGTTAAGCAGGTGGAGTCTAGGTTTCCATTGCCCGGGTGGCAAGCCTCCTCTGCCTCTCACTAGCTTTGAGAAGCCTGGAAAGCTACTTATTCTCCTTAAGCCTCAGTTTCCTTGTCTGTAAAATGGCAATAATAATGGCGCTGGTCTCCTACAGGTGTGATGATTAAGTGAGTAATGTGTGGAAAGTGCTTGGCATGGCTCCTGGAAAACATTGAGTGGCAATAAACTAACTCATCTCGTTGTTATTATTATTGTAATAAGTTTCTACAAGGAGGTGGGAAGCGGGGGGTTGAGCCTTTGGCTTCTGACCTGTGATTCCATGATTCCAGATTAGCTCAGGAATGTGATTTAGGCATTTTGGAAAAAAATACCACACAAGGGGTATGCCTTTCTCAGAGCATCTTACCAGGAGGCTCCTGATGTCCACATGTCTCCTTACTGGAGTTGCTAACTTTGATCATTTGGTTAGGAAGGTAGCCGGCACTTACTGAGCATCTACTGTGTTTCCTTTTCGGGATAGTGAAGTGAATAAAATGTTACCATGCGCCCAAGAAACTGTCAAGTCTGATGGACAAACGGTGTCCTAGTTACCATTGCTATATAAGAAGCCATGCTAGAATTTAGTGGCAGAGAGCAACAACTTTACTGTGCTCACAGATTCTGGGCTCAGGAATTCAAAAGGGCACGGCAGAGTTGGCTTGTCTCAGCCCCACGGTGTCTAGCAACTCAACCAAGAAGACTCAAATGACTAGGAGTGATGGGACAGGGAAGTGGAACCATCTGGAGGCTTGCTCACTTACCGGACTGGTGCCCAGATAGCTACGACTCCCAGCCTGGATTCAGAGGGGGCTTTCACCCAGGGCATCTCCACACGGCCTCTTCATGGGCCCCGGGCTTCCTCACAGCATGGCAGCGTCTGGCGCAGAAGGTTCCATGTTGCAGATCGAGTGTCCCCCTGTGGACAGGTCAGAAACTGCATTACCCTTGTGACCCATTCTCCCACCGGATCATTTCCTCAATGTTCTATTTGTCAAAGCCATCACAAGTCCTTCTAGACTCGTGGAGGGGACAAAAGCTCTGCCTCCTGAGGAGATGAGCGTCAAAGGATTCTGGCCATTTGTAAAAACCACCAAAAAATGGAAAAGCACTGAAGCGTCTTTCTACTTACACAGGTTTGGAAACTCAGCCCCAAGAGGACAAGAGCTTCACCAACTTGGACCTCATTAATTATTAAATACATGATTTAATTTAGTTTCAAATACGTATCAGACAAGTGTGGACCCAGCTGCCAGGGATGCTTGCCAAGTCCCTCCATGGGGTGGCAGGCCCAGATGCACCCACTGCAAAGACTTGAGGTCTGACCACTGCAGGTAGTCGCCACCACCATGCCCCACCTCTGGCACCTGGCCACACGTGGACACGTGCAGAGGGTCAAGGACGAGGTGCAGGGCAGGATGGAAAATGCTGGACTTAGGCATCAGAATAACGTCGGTGTAAACTAGGCTGTACCACATTGAGTCTGTTACATTTTCATCCTTAATCCTCATTTATTCAGTAAACCTCATTGACTCCTGCTCTGCACCAAGCTGGGTGCTGGCAATTACAGCAGTAAACAAATAGAGTCCAGGCCTTGCCCTCAGTGAAGGATTTCCCCAGGCTGTCTCTTCCAGAAAGCCCGTGGACAGCGCTGCAAGGTTCCGGGGAACAGAGTCAAGGGATTATCCGACGGCTCTCACGTCTCCATGCCCAAAGCCAACTGGAGAGGAATTGGTCACGCAGTTTAGCAACTTAACCAGGTTAAACTCAGCAGAACAGAAATCAGCTGAGGGTGAAGTTGGACGGCAAGCCGCTTACATCTAGAAACCCAGGAAGTATTGCAATGCAGACTAACAGCAATTGGGAATATCACTAGACAGACTCATTAAGCAAGAAGGTTTCTGTGAAAATAACAAAATCATAGCACCCAGGGCACCCCAGCATGAGATTAAAAGCTGAAAGGAGGTTCAGGCTTCATATTATTAAGCTGTGTTATGACAGTTCAGGAAGAAAGAATTTAGAGCCATCCGAGTTGGTGGTGGCTCTGTTATGGGGCTCTGACTGTGTCTTTGAAATTCAGAGCAGTTTGACAGAGTG
This sequence comes from Ailurus styani, assembly GCA_002007465.1. Classification (NCBI taxonomy): domain Eukaryota; kingdom Metazoa; phylum Chordata; class Mammalia; order Carnivora; family Ailuridae; genus Ailurus; species Ailurus styani. The sequence goes on from LNAC01000202.1 coordinate 2,812,411, forward strand.
AAACTAGCAGAATACCCCTCCCATGTGGGGAAGCCAGAGGAGGGGAGAGGAGGACACAGAGAAGCCCAGGGGGTGAGGAGGGACAGGCATTGACAGGAGCCCAGAGCACACTCACCTGAAGTCGGCCGGAGAGCTGAAGGCCAAGGCGGTGATTCAGGGAAGGGAGGGAGGTGCCCAAGGTTCGCACTCAGTAAATGTTAGCTCTCCTTATTACCACCTCCAGGCCTCCTTTGCAGCTTGGGTTGCTGGCTGGTAAATATTCATGACCTGGGCCGGCTGGATTCCGAACTTGCTTCCTCCTCGCGTTTGATCCCAGAGCCACCAGGAAACCAGCCAAAGTCAGCCAACAGGATATTGATTGGAAATCAGTAAAAGCCATGTTGGGCAAACCTGCCAGCTTCCCTTCTGCGACACCTCTTTGATCTGTGGCAGCTGAGGGAGTGCACACAAGTCTGGGACAAGCTCCCTGTGGGGCGGTGGCAGGGGGCCTGACGAGCCCACCGGGCCGGCCGCTGCAGGCCTCGGTCTCTGTGCTGGGCGGCTCTGGGGAAGGAGGGCAGCCCAGGCAAGGCGCTGGCAGGGCAAACCAAACCCCCAGGCTGGGCCTCTGACCCTGGGAACCGGAGAAGCCTGGCAGGCCTTGGCAAATGATAGTGGAGCATTTTGGCGGGTGAGGTTACAAAATACATCCTAGGCACTCGGCTCTGTAAGTGGTGGTTCTGGGCTTCAGGGTAGGCTCTCCCGACACCGAGATCCATGATCTTCCTTCTCCTGCTCTTCCCCTTCCTGAATGTCAGCAGCATCAGGAGGCCCAGGCTAGCAGACTCCCAGAGATCTTTCCATCACTGTCCAGCCTGCGAAATCTCATCTGCCTTTAGCCCTGGTGCCCAGGGTTGGCTCCTTCTTATTCCCCCAGGTCTGGGGATCTGATTCTTCACCAGCCAGGACTCACCAGCTCTCAAATTCACTCCCTTCTCCATCCCCTCGGCTTCCAGTCTAAGCCAGGCCGTCTGTGTCCCCTGTCATCTGGATGAGAGCCAGCCCCTCCCAAAGGGCCCTGTTCCTCCAGTCAGTTCAGTCCTTCCTCCCCTCGCCAGGAAATGCTCCTTTTCAGATTCAGCATGTATGAGAATCCCCTGGAGAACCTATGAAAACAGAGTCCTGGGCCCCAACCCAGACATTTTGATCAGTAGGTCTGGGATGGGCCCATGAATCTGCATCTCTAACAAGCTCACAGATGATGCTGATGCTATCTTGGCTGTGGACCACAATTTCAGTGGCACTGTTCTTATGTGGGGTTTTTTTTTTTCCTGTTTGAATTTTTCTTTTTTTTTTCTTTTATTTTTTCAGTGTTCCAAAATTCATTGTTTATGCACTACACCCAGTGCACTGTTCTTAAATTAGGGTATGACCCTGTCTTTCTTTTGATAACCTACCCTCCCTTTTAACGGCTGTTACCCTCAAGCTGAAATTTAAACACTCGAGTATTCACATAAAACCTTCCATGACCAACCTCAAAGTAGGGCTGTCACGTTCTGCTGTATAACTTGTGCACTGCACAAAGACACACCACTAGGAGGATGAAATCCATGAAGCACTGAACTGTATCTGTCAGGAGGACTGTGACTGGGCGGTGTCTCTTTTTCTTGTCACAGAGGCACCCTCCGCTCACTGAAGTACCAGGGGCGGGGATGAAGGGTGCCTGCCTCTGCCTAGAGAGCTGCATTTTTCTGGTTTCCACAGAAGCACTACCCAGGCCAGTGGTCATCCTACCCAGGAACATCTCTGCAGCCTCCACTTCCTCCCTCCTCCCCTGTCTCCCAGCCCTCTCTCGCCTCCTTCGCCTGGGTAACACTTTCACGTTCTGGGGGAAAGGCTTACTGGCGGCAGAAACCTCGTCCGTTACATGCTCCTGAGAACCAGCCTCCCTGCCTTCAGAGCAGTGATCCTTCTGGGCCTTTGCCCCTCACTCCTGTGGGCGTGCCTATCTCCCGGACCCGACTGTATGTTTCTGAAGGTTCCCGGGGCTTAGCACAGGGCTAAGGCAAGAGCTCAGTGAATACTTGTCATCGATTCTATTCTGCAGCCACAGAGACCTCCCGGGGGCCAAACCTGGCTCGCCAGTTTTTGTTGTTGTTTTGTAAACATTTTATTTTGAAATAATTCTAAATGTACGGAGAAGTTGCAAAAATCGTACAGAGAGTTCTGTACCCTTCATACAACTTCCCCAGACACTAACGTCTCACACAGCCAAGGTGTATTTATCCAAACTGAGAATTCATGTCATTGCCTTACTGTTGATTAGACCTCAGACTTTTTTCTCATATTGCCTGAGTTTTTCCACAGGTGTCCTTTTCTCCCCTCTAGGTTCCCATGTAACATTTAGATGTCACGTCTCCTCCTCCTCCCCTCTCTGACAGTGTCTCAGTCTTTCCTTGTCTTTATGACCTTGATGTTTTTTAAGAGTGCTGACTAGCATTGAGTCTAGGTTGGTCTGCCATGTATTTTTGTGTAGATTTTACTTATTTTTTTATTTGAGAGAGAGGAGGACAGTGAGAGAGAGTAAGAGTGGGGCAGGAAGGAGCAGAGGGACAGGAAGAGGGAGAAACAGGCGGGACTCCATCCCAGGACCCTGGGATCATGACCTGAGCCAAAGGCAGATGCTTAGCTGACTGAGCCACCCAGGTGCTCTGATGTTTGTTTGTTTGTTTGTTTAAAAGGTGGGCTGAGATTCTAGGGAAAAAGACCACAGAGGGCAAAAACTCTTCTCATCACATCATAAGAGGGGCTCTTGAGCTCAATAGGACTGATCATTGGTAGTGTTGACCTTGATCAATTGCTTAAGGTGGTGTCAGCCAGGTCTCCACTTTAAGCTACTATAATCCCCTTTTCATACTAGGAGTGTGTAAAATGAGTCACTAGGTCCAGTCCATAGTCAAGGAGAGAGGGATGGGGCTCTCCCTCCCGGGTGGAGGGGGGCCAAAGAATCTGTGTTCTGCTAATGAAGCCACAACAGTAACGAGGAACTCTGGGGGAGACAAGGCTGTGCAGACATGTCATTCCTCCTCAGTGGGGTCCACTGAACCCAGCCTTCACCCACAGTCCTGCCTGCAGCCCTTACCACTGTGGTGCCCCCATGGGAGGTCTCTTGCCTCCAGCATGCCCTTCGAGGACACCTCTCCTCCTGGGTGCAGTTCACAATTCTTCTGCTGAACCCCTTCATGTAAAGGGTCGAGCTCTACTGTTCTCGGCCCTGTCTGCCCCAGAGAATCACCTAGAGAAATTTAAAACCGTACTGATGCCAAGGTCTTTGTGTATGGAGCATTTGATTCAGTTAGTTCAGGTAGGGTGTGGGCATTAATACCTTTTGAAAGGTCGTCAAGGGCGTATGTGCTCTGGAGTCCCGGCCGAGGACTATGGGCCCAGCCCCACACTCTGGCACCTTCCCCGGAAGGCTGTCTGCAGTCTCTCCGGCAGAACTGGTCACTTCCAAATCTGTGTTCCTCAAGGACTTGGTTCCTTGCTATTTCCATCAGTGCCTCTGTTTGTCCCCGAAGTCAGGAACTGGGTTAGAAACACCAGGAGCAGCAGGACACGTGTCAGTCATGATCATTTCCCTGCTGTCGTTATAGCCCTCTGCTCTCTAGGAAAAACAAGGGCCCTGTGGCCAAGAAGTCACTGGCATGTGCATTTCAGCCATCTGTTCAGAAGGAATGTGCTCACATTTGATTTTTTTAATTTTCAGGAAACCAAAAGGACAATGCTAACACTTGTGACAAGAGGCAATGACCTTGAATAGGTCTCTTCTTGCGTGTTTACCTTGGAGGTCACCAAGATGGCAGAGACCATGCCTGTAAACACTTTTGCAATGGGTCCAAAAGAGGGAGAAAATAGGGCGCCTGGGTGGCTCAGTGGGTTAAAGCCTCTGCTTTCGGCCCAGGTCATGATCTCAGGGTCCTGGGATCGAGGCCCGCATCGGGCTCTCTGCTCAGCAGGGAGCCTGCTTCCCCCTCTCTCTCTGCCTGCCTCTCTGCCTCCTTGTGATCTCTCTCCCTCTGTGAAATAAATAAATAAAATCTTTAAAAAAAANAGGTCATGATCTCAGGGTCCTGGGATCGAGGCCCGCATCGGGCTCTCTGCTCAGCAGGGAGCCTGCTTCCCCCTCTCTCTCTGCCTGCCTCTCTGCCTCCTTGTGATCTCTCTCCCTCTGTGAAATAAATAAATAAAATCTTAAAAAAAAAAAAATTTAAAAAAAAAAAAAGAGGGAGAAAATATTTCAACCATTTGTTTCGGGTTTAAAGAAAAATAAAATTAATTTAACCATTTTTTTAAAAATGAACTGACCATGTTGGTAGCCTTGTTAGGACTCTGTGAGGTTGAGACCTCCGGAGCATGGGCTGGAAGCCATGTGGAGAAAGTCAGGAAGAGACGGGATGCCTAATGTAGGATGGAGACTTCCCCCTCCCCCAAGGGGTTTGGACAAAGACAGCAGGGGTGTAGTGAGAGGGGAGGGTGCTGAGCTATGGAGGAGGCTTCTAGAGCATCACGCTATAGGCAGGCAAGTCTTGACATACTTTATACTATCACTCCTGCCAGCTGATGCTGTTATGGGTTTCCTCTACTTGGGGTCATCTACCTGTGAGTAGGCTCTTTGAACAGTGCTCTGGTCCTTCCAGGACATCTCCGTGTATTCTAAGGGACCTGTCCAAGTTCTTGGCACATCATGACACGCCACATTCGTGCACCAGCTAAGATGAGACCATGAGGAAGTAGAGGCAGCAGAGAACACTTTGTGAGTGGTGAACTCCCATCTATCCTTCCAGCACACTGCCTGCCAGCACACAAACCTTCTCCTGGCCTCAGTATCCTCACCTGAGAAATGCCAGTGACCATAAAGAGCCCGTACCATTTTTGGGGGAGGATTAAATGAGATGGTTCTTATGTGAGGCCCCCTCACAGTGCCTGGCACATAGTGAGTGCTCCCAAATTGTGTTTTTGTCATGACTGCATCTTCCAACCCCTCTGCTTCTGCATCCTGGCCACTTCTTTCACCCCTTGTTTATCTCGTACATTCCCCCCCACCATGCAGCATCTCATTCTCAGGAGCAAAATCTCATCAGCTGCTCTGTCTGCATTTGCCCTGGACCATAGCACAGCTCAGAGCATATTCAAGAGACAAACAGGTCCTTCCTGGTGGGGCTTTTTGAGGGAAATCATCTCCTTCTGTTCTCCCTGCCTCTCTTGTCCCCTCCTCTGCAGCCTGGGCTAGAAATCTGCTTGTTCTTCACAAGGCGACCTGTGGTCCATGGTGGCCAGACCCTGTTACAAAGGCAGAAGTGGCTCGTGAACCCCCCTGGAGCCTCACTCCTGATCAAAGAGGTTGCTTTCCATAGAGAAGAAGCAGGGGTCACTCTGCAACATCAAACAAACCCAAATTAAAATTATTATTTAACCCTTGAAGAACCCTAGGCTCAGAGAAGTGAAGCAAATTGCTCACACCACACAGCTAGTTGGATCATTTCATTTACGCATGTGAGGGGTAGCAATGTGGAACAAAATCCAGGTAAGATCCTTGCCCTTGTGGAGCTTAAAGTCTACTACAGGGGTCAGACTTTTTCTATAAAGCAGCAGAGAGTAAGTGTTTTACACGATATGAGCCATAGTCTCTCTGCCATGACTTAATTCCCACCTGGTAGTGTGGAAGCAGCCATAGTGATCCATAACTGAATGGCATGGCTATGCTCTGTAAACCTCTGCGTACCAACACACATGGTGAGACACACTTGGCTTCCAGGCTTTACTTTTTGAACCCTTGGGCTAGTGGAAAAGGAACTCATGAATGAAATAATTGCACGGCTCACTGTAAAGTTAGTGGTTCAAAGGAAAGAGATGTTCTTCTGGGAACATAAAATAGGACCAGAGAGTTGGAGAAGGCACTCATGAAAAGTGTCATTTGCAGGGGGTGGATGCCTTTATATATATATATATATATATATATATATATATATATATATATATATACACTCACACACATATATATTTATATGTATATATACATATATTTGTATATATACATATATCTTTGTATATATATACATATATATATAATTTTCATTATAGTTATACAATGTTACATGTTGCAGGTGTACAAGACAGTCATTCAACATTTCTGTGTATTACTCAGTGCTCCTTGTGATAAGTGTCCTCTTAATCCCCTTCACCTCTTTCACCCATGCTCCCACCCACCTCCCCTCTGGTGACCGTCCATCTGTTGAAGTGTCATTTAAGTGAGATCTAAAGATGAGGAGTCATTAATTAGGTGAAAAGAAGGCATGCGAAGGGAATAAGTGTTCCCAGCTGATAGAATAGTGGGTGCAAAGGCCCTGTGGCCAGTGGAACCATAGCTCTTTTTAGACACTGGAATAGAGCCTTGGAACACAAGGGGGAGGGCATGGGAGGCCAGCTCATGCAGGCAGCTGATGAAAACCACAAGGTAAGAGTGTGCTCTGAATCCCAAGAGCAATGGGAAACCACTGGTTTTTTGTTTTTTGTTTTTGTTTTTTTATTCTAAGGGGTGATATGACTAAATTCTCCTTATGAAGTCCTCACTCTGGGTTCCGGCTGGGAATCTCCCTGACAGGGATCAAAAGAGACCCAGGTTGACAGGCAGCTCAGCACCCTTTCCCCCACTAACTCTTTATTTTATGTTTCCTATTCTAACAAATCTTACTCTTCCTCTAGTTCCAAAGATTCACATTGTATTATGCATTTTATGGCCACAGCTCCATCCCATTCCATTTTTCTCACCTCCTGGCTTTCCCTCCCCAGCCAATCCCCCACTAACTTTGTAAAACTTGCAAGTTAAATTTTTCAAAGACTGTTTCTGACAAAGCAGTGGGAATTAGATTTGGTGAAGCCCTTCATAAAAAATTGAAGACACGCTATATTAACATACATTGATTTATTCATAGTGTTTCATTACAAGTAAGTGAGGATCCTGTAATACCAGGAAAGGTTAGGAGAGCAGGGGAGCACGGTATATTATATTGACAGCTCGGTGGAAATTGAGTCGCTTTTGGATTGAATTTGGAGTGCAGAAAAGGAACTGGCTAGTAAATAAGGCATGAGTTTTACCTCCCTGTGTCTGTATATCAGTGCGGTCTCCACCAGCCCAGGCAGGGGGACAGGGGTGGAATTTCAAAAGGCTGCAGGAGCATCCGGTACACTGGGGTTGGCTGCCCCCAGCAGAGTTCTAGGGATGTCTCTGTTCTCGTGTAGCCAGGAAACTGGCATCCAGCGGCCCGCTGGGGGCTCAGCTCCCCCATTTGCTCACCACCCTCCGGTCACACTGGGCTCTCCTGGGTTCTCCCAAGCCTGTTCCCATCCCACGCCTTTGCCCAGGCAGTTCCCTCTGCCGGGAACCTAGAACGTTCTCACCTCTGCTCTGACTCTCTTATCCTCGGATGTCAGCTCACTTCTCCCCTGAGAGACCTCCATGAGCATGCTGTCTTAGTTTGGTGACCCTGAGACATAGACTCGAATACAAGTAGATGATGGAAAAGCAGGAATGCGGAAGGGAAGGGAAGGTAGCCAGTGGTGGATGTGTTCCCCCAGCTGGCTACCTTTGGAGACAGTAGGAGTGGACTCCCTCCAGGAAGTCCTCTGGGTTGCTGTGGGGGCATCACGTGGGAGGAGCCCAGAGAAGGTGCATCACCTACCATCAGTCTGGTCACTGGGGGTGCTAATTACCCAGAGCTTCCTGTGAGCGCCCCCCACCCTCAGAACAGCCTTCACACACAGAGAAGCAGATGTTGGCAGTGCCTCCCTCCAAGAAGGGTGGAGGAGGCAGAGGTGACCAGAGGGAAAGCTGGGGACAGGTTCACCAAGAACCTGTGGCACAGGGGCCCCTGGCCGGCAGCTTTTCTTGCAAAGAACCCAAATCCTTTGGCTCCCCAGGTTTCTCCTTCAGGATTTGCTCTGCCCCAAGCAGTCTGGCCTCACTCCTCGGCAGGTGACATCAGTTGCTACACAGCTACTAGTGGACAGAGGACGGAGAAGTTACCTCTGTCTCCAAAACGTCTGGTGCCCTTGCCAGAAACAGCAGACTACTTATTTTGGATGGAAAGTCAGTGTGTTCCTGTTTCAGTCTGGGTTTGGTCTTCCCGTCAAGGCTGAGACATTCCTTGACAGAAGACAGAGTGATGTAAGGTGACTGTGCCGTTGCCTTACCTCGCTCTGGAGTGGAAGACACCGGGGCACAGGGTCCAGCCTGCATTCATCTGGGCTGTACCCGGCAGACTACAGCGCAGGTCCCAGAACACAGGCCTGCGTGGGGAACATTTGGGCAGGAGCAAATAAGTGGATGAGCAAATGGATGAATGCCTTGTTTAGGTAATGATGTGTTGTCTCCAAGCCGGGCAGCTCTTTCTAGAATAAGGAGCACAGCGTTCAGATCCGCAGGCCTGGGTTTACTCACCTGTCAGTGGTAGAACACTGCATAACCGTGAGAATGCGTGATCTCTAGTGACACGTGACAGCCTGCACGGGTCTGACCAATATAACGCGGAGTGAAAGAAGCCAGACACGCAAGGGTATGCCCTGTACGGTTCCATTTGTATAAAGTACGAGACCGGGGAAAACTAGTCTGTGCTGTTAGAAGTCAGGATAGAGGTTATCCTTGCTGTGGGAGGGGGACAGGCTGGGAAGGGGGCATGCAGGCTCTGCCTTGGTTCCAGTGATCTTCTGTCTCTTGACTGGGTGCTGGGTTATCGGCCTGTGTCCAGTTAGTAGGAATTCATTGAACTGTAGAGTGTTCTGTATATACGTTATACTCCAATAAAACATGTTTAATAGAACAAACTAGATGAAACAAACACGCAATCCTGTGTTTGTCACTTTAACAACTGTGTGATTTAGGGATGTGGTTCTCAAAATGTGATCTGTGGGGGCTGGTGCTGGGATGCCACCTGTTTGGTTCCTTCCACAGCAGGGTAAGTGCAGAAATGGGGAGCGAGCTCTTAGAAACTCTCACAGTACCTTGACATTGCTGCAACACCCAAGTGTGGGACGGGAGGACGGGTCTCCTTGCAGAGTGCAGAGCGGTTTGGCTACAACCAGACTCACAGGGTGAGTCCCAGGCCCTGTGGTCTGCAGATTACAATGGGTCAGCAGTGGATTGAGAAACAGAACTGGGCCTTCACCGGAGAGAGTTTGGAAAGTGCTGATTTCATGCAAGTTAAGTCCAGCCTCAGTGTCTCCAACATTAAAATGAGAATGACTATCCTGATCCCCCAAGGTTGGGAGAAGACTGAACAAGAGAATGCATGAGAAAGCACCAGAGGGCACCTTGTAGACTAAGGGACACGGGTACCGTTTTTCTAATTAGCCTTCCAAACCATTCTTATGGGACACCGCATGTAGACGCCCAGTAGGTCAGCCACTGGCCCACGTGGCTGCTGAGCTTCTGAAACGTGGCTAGTCCAAATGGAGATGTGCCTTCAGGACAAACTGCATACTAGATTTCTAAGACCTAATATGAATAACAGAATATAAGATGCCGTGTTAAATGTTTAGGTTGATGACAGGTTGAAATGATTAACCTTTGCAAATACCGGGTTCAACAAAATATATTATTGAAATCCATTTTACTTTTCTCTTTTCATGTGACCACTAGAAGACTGAAAAGCATGTGTGTGGCTCACATTCTGTTTCGGTCGGGCAGCCATGCTCCCGTGTATCAACAGTGGAATATTCGAGGCTGGGATAGTGTGTAAGGTGGACAGTCACAGCAGAACTTGCTGTTTAAGCCCACACGCCTCCTTCCCCTTTTCCCCTCCTGATGTTCCTCTGGGTGAGCTCCATCTAGCTTCCTTATATATTTGTTTGTTTGCTGGCTTTTTATACAGATCAACTACAAGGCCGTTGGCTCCCTGGACCCAAGTGCGGACCTCTCCAGCCAGCGGGGGAAAGTCTTCAAGCTCCGGAATGAAACCCACCACCTCTTTGTGGGGCTGTACCCGGGGACCACCTACTCCTTCACCATCAAGGCCAGCACAGCCAAGGGCTTCGGGCCCCCCGTCACCACTAGGATTGCCACCAAAATTTCAGGTATCTCTCTTAATAGAAAGGAGAAAGGGAAGAAACGTATTCTGGGTTTTTCCCCCCCCATTCCTAATTTTCCTGGGAGCAAAAAAAGGGCAGAGCCAGCTGTCACCTCGTGGTATGGAGCAATTAGGACGATGCAGTCCCTAATGTGTTAGCATTGTAGTCTTGTGAAGAAACTGAATCCACGAACTTCCTAAAGTGTAAAAACCATACTAATTAGACTAGACCAGCAGGAACGCTACGTGATTCACCAAATAATTTACCACACAATTGCATTAAATAGTACATTTTTTTCTCATACAAATTGGTTTGTAAAAATGTGATTTCAGCAGTATTCCTTTTGTCAGTACAGATCACAGCACAAGTTCTCATGAAATGTCTGAGAAAGGAAGGAAGGAAGGAAGGAAGGAAGGAAGGAAGGAAGGAAGGAAGGACGGACTAGTATAAAGGCATGGAGGTCTGAGATTTCCCCTGCTGTCCCCAGGAGGGCCCCTTCCACCGCCAGGCGACATCCACAGAGAATTATCTCCAATCCCATTTTACAATTTACATTTTTTGAAAATACCTGTGCAATTCTGGCCTGGATACATACATATTTTGCATAGATACCCACAGTGTTTTTTGCAACTTAATGTTTTCACTTATCTTTATACCATGAGCATTTTCCATGTTGGTACATTGCTTTCGTGATAATGTTCTGTCAAGTGGATGGACGTAATTTAATTAAACGTTCCCCTGTGGTTGGCTATATTCGGTGCTTCCATGTTTTTATAACGTGACGCTTCAATAAACATGTTACAGAATAAAGTTTAATTCCTTGGTTTGGATTATAACTTTAGGATTAAATTCCAGAAATTGAAATACTGAATTAAAAGGGATGTGGGTTTTAATAGCTCTTAATACAAATGGCTAGATTACCTTCCCAAGGGATTAGATTCTTGTACTCCTATCAGTTGGGGCTGAGAAAAGGGAGGGTCTCATGGGAAAAAAAAGAGAGAGCGTAAAAAGATAAGAGGAACTAGTTCATCACTGCTGTAATTTGCATTTCAAATTTGTTGAACAAGGTCGACTCTGCCTTCACGTCTTTGTTAGGTACTTAGACCCTCTGCTTTTCTCTGTTTATTTGGCGGGGAGCTTTTCGATTCCCGAGGGCTGCTGGCCACCTCGCAGCTGTCCTTCCCCAGACTCTGGTGCACCTGAAAGGTGCACCGTGGGGCAGGTTGGAAGGAGAGCATGCTCTGCTGGAAGCCTGGGATTCCCTGTGACTGTCACGCAGCCGGTTCCCACATGTCCCCCTACTGGTCATCCTGGGTATCTTTAGGGATGGCAGCAAAGGGAGGTGGTGAGCTGGGTTTGGGACCTGTGCTGAGTGCCTTCCTCTCTCTGCTCTCTGCCCAGCTCCGTCGATGCCTGAATATGACACAGACACCCCACTGAATGAAACAGACACGACCATCACAGTGATGCTGAAGCCTGCTCAGTCACGGGGAGCCCCTGTCAGGTGAGGAGGGTCCCTTGGACTTTGCCAACAACTACACTTTGCCTGGGGCTACAGTTTTCAGATTGGCTCAGTTTGGGGGCACCTGGGGGGTTCAGTCGGTTAAGCATCTGACTTCTGATCTGAGCTCAGGTCTTGATCTCAGAGTCATGAGTTCAAGCCCCGTGTTGGGCTACACGCTGGGTATGGAACCTACTTTAAAAAAAAATCGGCTCAGCTCAGTTCAACAGGCATGCATTGGGCATCTTATATGCTGGGAATGGGTATGGCACAAAGGATCAAAACGACTTGTTTATTCATTCCTTCCGCAAACATTTATTGGGTGCTCACTCAGGGCCAGGCACTGTTTAACTGCTTGGGAGACGGTAGTGAACTAGCCGCGAAGAAGTCCATTTTCTAAAGAAAGTCACACTTGAGTTGGGAAGCAAGAAACATGAGAACAGGGCACCTGGGTGACTCAGTGGGTTAAAGCCTCTGCCTTCAGCTCAGGTCATGATCTCAGGGTCCTGGGATCGAGGCCCGCATCGGGCTCTCTGCTCAGCAGGGAGCCTGCTTCCTCCTCTCTCTCTGCCTGCCTCTCTGCCTACTTGTGATCTCTCTCTCTCTGTCAAATAAATAAATAAAATCTTTAAAAAAAATAAAAAATAAAAAGAAACTTGAGAACATAATTACAATACAGTGCGTGCTTATGGAGATGTACATAGGTCGTTATGAGAGCTCAGGGAAGACATTTCCAGCTGACATTCTGCAGTGACACCGAGATGTATCTTAAATGTTATATAAGATTTTGCCAAGTAGTAAGAGGGTCTAGCATGAGCAAGACATGAAGGAGAGAAGCAGCCTGATATTGTGGGGAGCAGCCAGGAGTAGTTAATCCAAGGCTCTGGATTTTCCTTTAGCGTAAAGGTCAAGGTAGGAGCAGTCAGGTGAGAACAAGGGCTGATTCTGAGAAGCGCCAGCTTCTTTGAGGGGTCTTGGGGATCCACTGGCTAGCCCCTTGCAATGTCACATTTATGATACTGGAGACTGGGAGACCAGCCAGGATGGTGGCTAATGAGATGGTCTAGTTCTCCGTTTTCCAACCTGGATCCAGCTCTACCCAGAAAGCATAGGTGGCAGAGGAAACAGAATCAAGGGCCAGCAATTTGGAAGCTGCCACGTATTCTAAAGATTCCGTACAGGGCCTGACTCTAAGTCAGCCCTTGCAACAGGTGTGTGTAGTGCTCATGGAGCACCTGACCATAGAACTTTTGCCTTGTGTTCTCCGCATGGGTTCTTCCAGCACTGTCCTACCTGTGATGAGCCCGAGCAGGTGGTGGCTGTTCCCTCAGGTGAATCATTGCCTGACTTACTGCTTTTCTTCCCATTACTCTCAGGCAATGTGGTCCTTGGCTTCTCTCTGTACATGGATTTCACTCTCTGTGTACATTATGTAAGTGATTGTTCTCATTTCCATGTGAAGATACCAAGGCTCGGAAATGCCCAGGAGCCCACGGGAGTTGGTAGGAAAGCTGAACTCGAAGGCAGGTCCTCTAGGTGCCTAATCATGTGTTCCCTTTGGGTCACCAATGCCTCTTTCCCAGCCCTCAACCTCCCCTATGGCAGCATTGGTCACTATTTCAAAATCTAAGGGAGCCTCTCAGATGATAAGAGTATGGTCTGGGAAAAAGGAACAGCTTGCCCAACGATGCACAGCAAGTTAGCAGCTGACCCAGGCGCACAGGCCGGATCTGACCGAAAGCCTAGGACCTTTCTGTTGGAGACCCCAGAGTCCCCTTGCATTACTGCAAGGCTACAGGTCAGCAAGGTGACCTCACAGCTGGCATCCCACCGTGTGGCTCCCGGCAGGTGTGGATACTCTCTGGCTTGCTGCCAACTGCTGGCTACCGTCTGGGGTGATGGAGAGGATGTGACTTCAGCGACAGCCGGCCTGGATGCCGGTGCTGCGCCGACACTGCCGGGTGACTTCGGGGAAGATACTTAATCCCCCTGGTTCTCAGTTTTCCTTATCAGGAAAGCATAGACGGTAGCTGATTCATAGATGCCAAATAAAATATGGAAGTGCCGAAAGCCAGGCAGACCTTCGAGAGTTGGTGCCTTCGTTAGCTTTGCTGCTTCTTTGTGGCACTTAGGAGCTTCTATTCAGAACAGTTTTTTTTTGAAAATCTACCCTCACTGTAGAGTCACAGTGTTGCCCACTTCCTCATGGTCACAGAGTCAATAAGTGATGAGATGGGACTTACATCCTGTTCAAATTTCCAGAGCTTTTCAAGACCCTAACTAATTCCATGGTGGGGAAGAAAGAGCTTTGTTTTTTTTGTTTTGTTTTGTTTTGTTTTGTTTTTTTACGTAGGAGCCCTTAACTTTATCCCAGCACAAAGTTACAGAAAAACTTCTTTTAAGACAAAAGTTATACTGAGAAATAAGCCATCTTGGTCTTGACCCGTGGCAAGATCAGGTCAATTTTTCTACAGAGGAGCCAGGGTCCCATCCTCAAGATGAATCAGATTATGTATCTATGAGCCTTTGAAAACCCATCAAGCCCAGCTGAACACAGATGGGAGTAATTACCACTGTGTTTTATTTGGCAACTGTTATGTTCCAAGAATTTAACCTTGACTAACCTCTTCACATTAATATATCCCTGTTAGAAATGAGGAAACAAAGCCAATAAGTGATGAGGTGGGACTTAGCACCCAGGCCCGTCTAACTCCAAAGACCAGCAAAAGTCTCCTCTAAGCAGCCCAAACCAATGTTCCTGGGAAAGCTTTCCCAGTTTCCCGCAGAGAAGAGCCCCTTATGCTTTTCCTCTGAGCCTTCGTGCTCTTAGTTTGCACGTTTCTTTAATAAGCCCACTGCATCCTAAGACTGTAGTAAATTAGGAGGTGGGAATAGAAATGCCCCAGTAGCAGCAAGAAAGGACAGTGAGCAAGGAGCAAAAAAACAAGGCGAGTCTATGGAGCAATCACAGATGACTCAGCAAACGGGAAGGTGGGCCTGCTGTGGTTCCTGCAGCCCCTCACAGCCATGGATGTTCATTAGCTGCTCTGGTTCAACTAAAAATGTAGCTTTAGGTTCTGCATCTTCAAGTGAAAAGTGCCTGCTAGTTTCCGTGTAACAAGGAAGCTCTTGCTAGTGCCTGTCGCCATAAATCAACTTTCTATATCCTCACAACATTGCAACAATCATCTCCCCATTTTGCAGATACGGAAACTGAGATAAATAGAAGCCAAATAAGTTGACCCAGGCCATGAGACAAGCAGTGGTACAGGCAAAATTTAAACTCAGCTCAGCTGACCCTAAACCAGTGCTCGTTTCACACTACCTCCCAAGGAGAAAGTTGTGCATGACATATTTTGGTGACATTTCCATTGGAAAAAAAAATTAAATGTCACTGCTCAAAGGAGCAATGCTTGGTGTCTGGAAATGTCTGGCTGCTTTTCTTCCCAAGGCTCTGGATCACTGAGGGTGGGTATCCGCTCAGTTTCGGGAATTATTTTCAGACCGTTGCTTGGGCATTTGCCAAGAAGGGAAGGAGACTAACCAGTGCCGGCCTGCATGACTCCCAGGTCAACGACAATGACAGCAGTGGCAATGTCGCAGAAGGTTTCAGTTACCTGAACCCTCTTTCACCTTGAACTCCAGGCACTCGGATGCCCATCTGGGAGGCAATTGACCATTAGGTCATTCAGCATATATTTATTGAGCCCTTACTATGTCCCAGGAACTGAGCTCAGCAATTGGGATAGAGGAAGACGCAAGGTAGAAACACACCTGTCCTCTTGAGGCTTAGCATCCAGCAAGCTCGAGTGAATGGGGAGGGAGGCGGGGCATGGAGCAGATAAGCAAATATGTACTGAAACTGGCAGAACAAGATACTATGAAGCCTGTGGGGACAATGTATTGATGGAGAGAACTGGACTGGCCAAAGGGAGGAGCACAACCCTGGCCAGCAGGCCAGCGAGGAGTCCCGCAGGTCAGGGAAGCACGGGCGTTGAGAAGGCAGTGAAGGCTCTCTAACCACAGGACACAGTGAGCCCACTGGATGGATTGGGTCCTGGATGCCTGGAATTGTATTTTATGGTTGATATCTCCTTTAATTTCATTGTATCATGTGATCATCGTTTACCCAGTGTGTCAGTGAGGGGGAATTACCAGCTCCCTATCAGATGAGGAAGCTGAGGTCTAAGATGCTGAGTGGTTGGCCCAAGGTCATGGAGCTGGTTCTCCATGCAGCCCGTGTATGGACCTTGCTTCCTGCTTCTGAGTTCATTGCCCCCTCAGGAGGTTCTGTATTCTCTGCCCAGGACGTCAAGTGAGGACTCGGTAACCTTTTGGCGGGGCTGTTGAGAGAGCTCCCATTGACTAGGGAATTCAGAGCACGCAAGGTGACTTCACAGAGGGCCTCCCGTCCAGGGTGGTCCAGGCCCAGCCTGTAACCTGTGAAGCCCAGCAGGTCCCTGAGTGGAGCAGCCGGTCCTCCAGCAGCATCGCTCCTGAGCCTCCGCTGCTGGCCCCGCCCATGCAGCTGGCTCCCGCCTCCTACCAGCAGTGTTCTGGCTCTGGCCCTGGCTCAGCCAGACCCCAGCCCTGCTCTGCCACTTGCTGCTCCTGGGAAGCCCCAAGGGTCCAGCTCTGCCTGGTAGAACTGGGCTTGCAGAGAGGCGCGGAGGACAAGGGCGGATTGTCTTGTGGGGCTCCCGCACCCCCATCCCTCCATCCAAACCACTTCGGAAGCTTGGCCTATTTTTCTAATACTCCACAATGGAGATTTATTGCTTTTGCATTGCTTTCCCCAGGCCTTCAAAGATTTATTGGTTTTTAAGTGACAGAATCCCAGAATTGCTTAAAAGATCAATCAAATAGTGACTAGAATCTAATATTCAGCTCCAACTCGAACCCGCCAAACCTTCTTCCCCCACGCCCCACCTGTCACCCTGATGTATCTGTGGTAACCTTCATAAGAAAGTAACTTGGCCGTGAATTTATCACCCATAATGCAGTCTCTGAGGCAGAGCCCCAGATTCTGTAGCAGACCTTCCCCCCCCCCCAGATCCCCAGCTGGCTTCTTTGGGGACATCCTCCGTCCCCCTGCTCCCCTTCTCCTCCCGTCAGGCACGGGGACCTGTCCACCCCACTCCAGAATCAGCTGGGGGGTTAGCTCTTTCTTGTACCCCTCTGCCACGCTGCCCCCACTCGCATGACCTGCCACGGTGGCCTTGCTGGTTTGCTTGCTGTCCTTTGCTCTTTCTTCAGTGCATTCCCCACGGACTGCTGGAGTGGTCCCTAAAGTTCTTAAATGGGTCACTGGTTTTCCACCCACGAGGTTTGAGCTTCTTATCATGGAGGTCAAGGCCCATCAGAATCTGCCTGTGACCTCTGTTTCCAGTTTTATTCTCCTTCACTCTGGCCCCTTTACCAGTGTTTACTCGACAGGGCCCAGCGAGTTTCCTTCCTCGTTCTTTCTTTAATTGTGTGATGCACCTGCCAGTAGGTTTTCCTCGGTCCCGTGTCTTGCCTGCCCCTCACGAGACTACGAGCTCCAGCAAACCAGAGGCTTGACACTGATGGATCCCCTTCCCCTGGGACAGTGTCTGACACTTAGTAGGTCCTCGGAAACACAAGCGAGTGATTCAGCTCATCTGTTTTGCACACCTTCTAGATGTCAGGTCCTGGTACTGGAGATGCAATTCACAGGCGCGGCCTTCGGCTGCCTTGGGATCCGTAGGAACACCGCCCAGTAGAACTTCCTGCAGCGATGGAAGTGTCCTGTGTCCGTGCTGTCCAGGCAGCATCTCCAACCACCTATGGCTGTTGAGCACTTGAGATACGATCCTTGTGATAGAGGAACTGTCTTTTTAGTTTTTTAAATGATTTTAAAGAGTCTTTCAAGGTCATTCATAGCTCATGGCTACCATTTTGGACGATGTGGTTCTGTGAGGAAGATAATCAGAGAAATAATTGCTTGGTCAGAGGTTTCTATGAGAGCTGGGTGCAGAGGCGTCCGTCATGAGCTGATGAGCTCAGGGGCAAAGAGGGCTTCCCGGAGGCAGTGATGCCAACTCTGAGACCTGGCAGCTGAGGGGAGCGTGCTCAGGGAAGGAGGGGGAAACAGCACACTGTGGGCGCCCAGGCAGAGAAGGTACACGGTGCTCCCGTGGGGGCCGAGGCAGAGGAGCAGGCCAGGGCCAGGTAAAGAATCTTGGGTTTGGACTTTGTCCTAACGGGTGGGGAACACTTTGTTCTCCTCTAAGCAGGTGAGCCCTTGCCGTCCTCTGTGCTGAGGTCGTCCTGTCTGCCGGGCCAGTGGTAGACACTGCTCCCACACTGCAGCAGGACGCGTCAGCTGTCCTCAGGGCTCCCACTCTGCACTGGCCGCTACCCAGTCAGAGACTTGGGCTCTGCCAGAAGCCGATGCTTGTTCGTTGCTCAGACACCAGGAAGTTCTGCCTGAAGGCGCGGGCAAGGCTGTGACACCCCAGGGAATGTGCCGTGATCTCCAGGAGTGTCACAAAATCCTCAAAATAATATTCCTTCCAGACATGTCCTCAGATTTCGGCACATTTCAGAACCATGAAATCAAGCAGACGGGCCTGGGGCACCTCCACTGCAAAAGGCCAGCAAATCAAGGGCTAAGAGCAGTGCCCTCGACTTGGAGGAGAGGCCATTATATGTTGTGAAATTGACGGAAAGCAGATCGAAAGCGTCCTCGGGAAGGGGCCCGGGGCCCCACATGAGCTTCCTTTAGCAAGACCTTATAAACACGGGGGACCAGACTGGGGACCTGAAATCAAAACCAAGCAGGAGAGGGGAGACCAGATCCCAGGAGAGGAGTCGGGTTTTTCTGCTCACAATTCATTAAGTCAGTAAATACATTTGAATTTGAGCAAACGGCTATGTGCCAGACATTGGGCTGAGCGCTGGAGATCCAGAAATGAGCAAGCAGACCCACGTATAGAGATCCTAATGGCAGAGAGAGCTCCCTGTAAATGCTGTCGCAGACACTAACTGACACAGACTGTTCACAGTCGCATCCGATTCTTATTGGCTCGGGGCCCCCTCACCATCCCACCTTATTTTAGCTGCGGCTGAGCTGGCCGGTTCTGTGCAGAGGGACACGACCCCTCCTCCAGCGCCAGCCCCCTCCCTCTTTTCTTCTTGGCTTCAGTACTTCCTCCAAAGCCCCCACGGACCTCGATCAGTGTGGGCAAGCAGATCCAGCTCAGAGACACACAGGATTGAGTGCCAGCAGGGGACAGGAGTCCAGGCATGACCAGCCTCCTGTCCTCCACATGGGCCGTTCCAAGGTGCGTGCCACACGGGTCCTCACACACCTCCGTTAGGACTGAGCCCTGGTTGCCCGAAAGGGGAGCCAGCTCGACCACGCACACCTTACTGGTTTTTCTTCCTTCTGTGTCTGACAGATCACACCAGGCTGGAGAGTCAGGAGATAAGGTTAGACAAACTAAAAGGAGGCCAGGAGGACAGCAGTGGGTAGAAAATGCGAGTGGCCCCTGATGAGCCTGGATGGGAAAGGGCCGGGAGACATTGCTCTCCAGGTGAGAAGGGACGGCCGACCATGGCTGAGCAGTTGTGGCAATGGAGAGAGGGCCTTGAGCAGGGAGAAGAGGCAGGAGCTTTGGTGGTGACTTCTCTGCACGGTGGGCAGGTGGTGAGAAGGAAAAAACATTGTCCTGGGTGACTCCCAGGTTCTGGCTTATTAGTGGGATGGAGGATGGTGCCATTCTCTGAGTCAAGGAGCACTGAAGGCTGAAAGAGTCTAGGAGGTCACATTATCCAGGAGAGACCAGTGGTGAATGGGGCCTGGGTACCTAATGGGGGGATTAGGAACCAGCTGGGCAGGAACAGGGCTGGGATTTGATGTGTGGTCCAGGCGAGTGTTGGGGACCTCTGAGGGACCTCCTCCAAGGCTAGGACTTGTGACGTGTTTTCATGGGATGCTTCAGACCTAGTACACAGTGGGGCAGCTCTGGCTTGGAAGGCTGGGAGTGTGAAAGTCTGAGTACATGGAGACAGAGGAATCTGGCCAGGGGCCTCTAATATCCACTGCAAGTTCTCTTTACTTCCTGATGAGAAACCCCTGAGCCCTTTGCATTTGACAGGTACAGGTTGTTAACACTATGACTTTGAGATGCGCACTGATGAACTGCCGTACAAGTTGGAGATCCAGTCAGCTCCTAAAGAAAGAAAACACTTCATTGGAAAGAAGGGGGAAAATTGCCAGGTATTTTCCAGGACTCCTTTAATAGCCATGAAGCCCAGATGGGGAGCACATAAAACAATCACAGAAGGCTTCTGCTGGTCCCTTGGAGCTGCAGTGAGCAAAATTGGCATCATTACCATCTGATTCTCAGATATGAGCACATGATGGTATCCAGTTAGGAAGGGGAAATGAAAAATTTTGAGAATTTATTATTATGAGGCAGTCTGAAGGGTTCCTGAGACCCCGTCCGCATTGGGAGAGATGGGAAATGACAGTTATACTTGGATGCTCTTTCTCGAAACATCATTAATTTCACTTAGTTCCCCAGCTCTCTGAGTCTCCTTTGCTGGGGCCTGAAGACGAGGAGTGCTACATGTCCCACTCTGGTGGAGGGATGGGCAAGAGGCGTTCCCACATAGACAGCAAGAAGATTTAGCTCTGAAAGTAATACTGTTTGTCGCCAAGTCTATCCGCATGCCGGGATTTCATCACACCAGACTGGGGAAGAGGAGGAGCCAGATGCAAAAAGAGACAACCAGAAATAAGACCTAGTGGGATAAATACTACTGCAGGGCTGTTCCCAATGGGGCTGTCCCATACTCTAAATATGGCGACCAAGGGCATACGTAACTATGATTAAAGGGACACGTCACTACCATCGAAACTAACCAAAGAGACAGGGTCAATCTGGTGAGTATGACACAAAGCCACAGTCGGAAAGGCCACGCAGGAAAACAAAAGGGGGGGAAGGGTAGGCTACAGATAATGTAGCCAGGTTCACATTCGCTTCAGCTCACCCTAACTGTATTGCAGGTTTCCCTTTATCAGCCCCCAAACAACCCAACTTACCAAGAATTGGTTCTGGTGTGGATGGATTCTGGATTTTATTCCTTAGGCTCAAACCAAGGAGGAAAAACAGGTGTTTCAGAAAGAATGTTTTAAATGGAGCAGGAGGAGCAGTTGCTGGAACATGAAGAACGAAAGAGTGTTCTATTTTGGACCCTCTGCCATCTGGAGAGATGGAAACAGACTGTCACTGGCATGAGGGAGAAGAGAGTGTGGTTGTCATGTTCACCTCCTACCAGAGGGACTATTTAAATTCCAGAAGGCTGGAGGGCTACAGAGGCATGAGAGCAGGGGGTTTTAGATTGGAGAACCATTAACATTCAAGTGGTATTTGAAGCATGGGCGGAGCAGATGACCTTATCCAAGCAGAGTATCTTGGAGAAGAGATGAAGAACAAGACAGTTCTGTGAAGCTCTGTCAAGGAACCATGCAGGAGATGGGGAAGGGCTGGCCAAAGAGGTAGAAGAAACACCAGGGCAGAGTTCAAACATGAAAGCCAAAGGAAGATTTTTTTTTTTAATAGGAGATGGTTGAAGTTTTATAGCTCAGTTTTCTCTAAGAGCTCTCAGCAGCTCTTACCGTACAAGAGAAGAAAATCTACCTTGATCCAGGGCCATGGGAGAAGGAAGATGATGATGTCAATAGAATTTCTTAAAAATGGGTCATATGGCCCAGGCTTGATTTTAAAAGCCCATGGAGGTGGATGTGCAGATAACAGAGATTTTGAGGGCCAGGTGACCCCAGTGCTGTTGAGGAAGCTGTGCAGAAGGTACAAGGCTGGGAGAGGCTGGACAGACAGGAAGTGGCATTCAGGGAGTAAAATGATCAAAGATAAGGTTTTAGTAATGGAGCCCTGCAATGGAAGAATAAGGCTCCAGGCGTCACCGTGTTGGACGTGGTAGTGGATGGACGGTAATGGATTCAAGGTGAAGGTCACTGAAGCCAAGTATTTCAAGGACGGAAGAAGCCAGACTAAGGGTGGGCAGGCTGTCTGAGTAGACGTAATTCTTATAACGTGAATCCTCCCAACCCTGGGGAAGCGGTGAAACTGTTTGCAGGAGCAACAGTGATTTTGCAAGGTGCCTTCTCCTGGGTCTTTCTTTTGCTCCAACTTTTTTCTGCTGACTTCTATTTCTCACAGTGTTCTGGGCCCCGTGACAGTTTGCATCACTGCTTTGTCTCAGATCTTGCACAGCTGATAGCGGATGGTTCTCAGTCTCTCTGTCTGCAGCCGCCCAAAGGTCAGACTTTCAAGTCAGCCTCCATCAAGTGCATTTCTATAGCCTGATCTATTGATGTTCTTCTGAGCTAGTGCATGGATCTGTGCCACGTTAGAATCCAAGGAGGTTTGCTCTCATCCAGAAAGCATTCTGCACAAGGCTCGCTCCAGCTGCCTGCGGCTGGCTGCTCAGAGAGTTGCCTCCTCTCAGTGGCAGTGAGGTGATCTTGAAAATCCTGGCTTTTTGGTAGGACAAGAACAACTTAAAGGTTAGAGTCTCAGCCATGAGGCAGAAGAAATTTGTACTTACCCCTTTCACAATGCAGCCCATCCTTTCCTTGCCTGGCTACAGCTGTTTACGGTTTGCTGTTTCACTGGTGCATTTTCACTTGAGTGTAGGCTCACTAAGCAATTTCTAAAGATTATAAATGTATAAAATCAGTATTTATAACCAGGACAGGGGTAGCAGCTCCAGTAACACAGGAAGGATTCAAGGGCAAAACTTCAGACCCACAATGTCTAATACTGAAGCCACAGCTACATGGGAGCTATTTAAATTTGAACTAATTAGAATGAAATTAAATTAAAACTTCATTCATCTGTTACACCATCCACATTTCAAGTCCAGTAGCCACATGTGACTAGTGGCTACCATATTGAACAGCATTCCCGTCATCACAGAAAATTCTAGTTCACTGCATTGTTCTAGACCCTCAGGGGGCTGCTAAAAAGAGGTTATGGCCCATGTATGGTTCCAGAGGGACTATTAATGTAAGCATTTCAGAGGGACTGTTAATGGGCACCTATGACTGGGCTGACTTGCTGCTCAGACCTGACCTCCTGAACAAGGGTTCCCAAACCCCACTGCATCCCACTCAGTGGGGTAGCATCTGGGAAATGATTTAACCCCAGGGTTATCAAATCTCAGTGGCTATTAGAATCACCTAGGGAGCTAGGAAATAGGTAGATTTTCTTCCATCCCCTGGGATAACAGGACCTGACCCAAGATTCTGTATTTGCACAAGCTCCCAGAGGACGATCACGCTGGTCTTGAACCACAGATTTGGTACCACGGGGTTAGTTTACAGGTGGGTTCCTGTGTGAAGAAGGGAACCAGTACAGAGAACCAAGAATTCTCTTCTCCGGTGCTGCTACTCGCTTGTTCTCATGACGCAGGGACGTAGTTGTTTTGCATTTTACTCTGGAGTTGCCCCTGTTGGCTTCACAGCTTTTGGAACTTGTGTCTCTTTTAGTGTATGTTTCAGCATGAAGATAATCAATTTTAGCTCGTAAGAGCCAAACTAGGATCTCTGCCAGGTTACTTCACTAAGTGAGGTCCATATGGGGGCCAGAAACACACCCCTGTTTTCCTACGATGATGACAGTGACTGGCGTGTGAAACCATTCATGTTGTGTTGTTGCATGCTGATAACCCATCTGAATATATCACTTCGATGCAGATAGGGGGCTTAGGTAGAAGATGGATGTTTGGTGAGACGGAGTGTCGGGATCTGAACAAATCTGTATTCTTTGGTGGAAGGCTAGAGCAGCCTGGGAGAAAACAAATCCATTTCCAACTTTCACTCTATAAAGAGTTCCATATTTTCTTAGATCAGACAAAATATATTGAGTGCCAAAATGCTGCAGTGATATGGGTGCGTCACTCAGCTGGGTTGGAATCTGTATGCATTGTCCCCCCCGGGCCAGTTTTGATTATGTTCTTTTTCCTTTTATTGCAGTCAGCAAATCTGAATTTGCTATTGTGGGGAGAGCAGGAAGAGTAGGGGGAAAAAATGAAGGTTTTTAACCTTCAGAAAGTTCAGAGGTTCAGTCTGAATAAGCACAAAAACTTTCAGTGTGCCTCTGAATTCCTTGAATTTGCAGAACTGCGCGGAATCCCAAGAGAACTACCTTGTGCACAGAATCCGGGCCCTGCTTTGTAGCTAAAAGGCAGAGCAGAAATTATGAGAGAGGAGCAGAATTAGAGAAGGGGGAAGAGGAATCAGTGTACAAAAAGGAGTTTGGTCCCACTCCAGGCTAAGTTTTAGCCTATTGTTCAGTTTCTTGAATTCCAAGCCATCTGCTTCCCACGGCTCTCAGATAACGTCTCCCCTGCCAGGACACCCTGTTCCTGCTTAATTGAAATTAGTTTCCAAGAATAGTTGTCCAAAGCAGTTTCCAATGGCGGGAATGTTTTGAAAGTCACAATAGGAGTTGAAGCTCGGGGATGCAGATGTCTGTGCACGAGCCAGATGTTCAAAGGCATCACATGGTCTACGACGGCCTTCACATTTCCAAAGCCAGGAGTTCTCTCATTGGCCTCTGCAACTTAGAAATGGCTCCTTTGAAACTGGCATCATCTCTCCATTAGGGACCTGTAATACTGCAAGTGTGAAGGGAGACAATCTCTTCTATTCAGGTTTAGAGCAATGTGTTTCCCAGGCTTAATTATACCACAGGTATATAAATTACAGAAACATGTTAATGCTCCCATGATTAAAATTATAGAGTGCCTAATTGAAAAAGCATAAACTGAATTGAAGAATTCCTAATTATAGTTTGCTTTGAGGTGTTAATTTCCTCCATAACGAATGCATAATTTCTTGGAACCTAAAAAGGTGGCCTCTTCCATCCGCACGTAGGATGCAGGCAGATGGGATTGGGCTGTCATCTTTCAGTGCAGGAAGTTGACAAGGAAGGTTTGGTTCGGTGGGAGAACCTTGGAAGGGAGCTTGGGAAGGAGGTGGAACTGGTAAAGATGCCAAGTCAAGGTTCTGCCTAGTGGGCATCAGGACAAAGGACAGATGAGGACCCTTAGAAAACTTTCTCTACCTGCCTTTTTCTTCTCTCTCCAAAGTTTCAAACTTTAACCCAGTTAGTTTTGGTAATATTTATGCCTGTGTCCTGGACCAGCAATACGATCTGGGTATCTGTTAGAAATGCAGATGTTTCAGCCCTGCCCCTTGACCTGCTGAATGATTCAGGAACTCTGGGGGTAGAGCCTAGCCATCTGGGTTTTAAGAAGGCCTCCAAGGGCTTCTGATGCGTGCTAAACGTTGAGAAGCACAGTTCTGAGGAGTGAGTCACACATCTAGCTGAGCTTTGTTGAACTCCTCCTACTCTGGGTCAGAACCCAAGCATCATTTCATTTTATACTCATAGCATCACACAGAAGCAGGGAAAATATATCCTGTGAGAAAATGAAGATCTGGAGAAGCTGGCTTATTCAGCTTATGTCCTCTTTGAGAGATACAGGCCTCATCTGTAGGATCAGATCGAGACTCAGTTGCACTATGTTGTCCACTTTTTTTCATTGTTGTCCCCTCGTTTCATCCATACTTTGCTAATAAATGGGTTTTCTGAGCATTGTGGAGCTGGAGGCTGGGTCACTCCTGGAAATGAATTCCAGGTGAGTCATGACTTTGCTAAAGCTGAGTCTGACTGTAGGACAAGGGAGAGGCCCCTACATATCTGTAGTAATTGCCGTTAATGGCATAGATGGTTAGTGTGCATCCTGCCTGAATACTGATGTGAATTCTAAGCATAAGAGATCAGAGCTCAAAAAGAAACTCTGGGTTTTGGAAGAAACTCCCCTTCTATAGTGACCCAAGCAGCTATAAGCCCCCATTAGAGACTTAAGGGGCAGAGGAAGCTGCTCTAAAATGTACCACATGTCCGTCTCCTCTGTTCAGATACTTTGGTTTTCATAAGAGACTCCTAATCTCACAAAACAAACTGAGGGTTACTGGGGGGTGGGAGGGTAGGGATAGGGTGGGTGGGTTATGGACATTGGGGAGGGTTTGTGCTTTGGTGAATGCTGTGAAAAGATGTAAGCCTGATGATTCACAGACCTGTACCCCTGGGGCAAAGAATAAAAAATAAAAAATAAATAAATAAAATAAAATATACTTTGGTTTTCTCAGGTTTATGTTTCCTAATCTAAATACATCAGGGCACGTGCTCTCTAGCTTTCTCTCGATCTCTCAATCTCTGTGTGTGTATGTGTGTATTTGTGTGGGGTAGCTTTTAGCCAGTCCATAGCCATCTGAAACAATGAACTTAGGTTCTTGGCCTATAGCATTCAACCAAGTTTTTGCATAAGACTTAGACATTCCTTTATGGTTGAAAATTTGGGTCATTTCCAGTTATTTGCTGTTATGAATAACCCAGAAATAAACATTCATATTTTTCTTGTGGTATTGTATCTTTAAATAGGAAAAATTCCCAGGAGTAGAATTACTGAAATGAATAAAATCTAACTAAAATGTATTGAGTGCCTACTCTAATATGCCAGGCACTGACAGCCAATTCATATATATTAAACTTTTTCGTTCTTTAATTAAAAAGAATCTCAAAGTAACAAGTGTACATAGTTAGGAAATCAAATAGTCAAAGACAGTTCCTCCCCCACCTTGTCACATCCCAGTCCTGTGCCCCAAAGGCAACTGCATTGTAATTCTCTATTTCGTCTGGGAATTGGCATTATCACTACATAACGTACTGTTTTAAAATCATTGATTATAGACATTATCTACTTACTTCCTGTTATTAAAGATGAGAATTTGGCTGTTTTAAATCATCCAGTACTTCCCTTCCAGCTTCCCAAGGTAGTTATACCACAATTTTTAGTTAAATAAATACACAATGGCTAATTTTATAATTCTATAAAAGCAGGGCACTTCAGTGCCAAGTGCTATATACTATTTTTGTTATAGTATTGTATAATTAACTGAAAGCTTACTATGTACTAGATACTATTTTCAGTTCTTTACATTTATTAACTCAGTTAATTCTCATCCCAACCCTTTAAGGTAAGAATAGCATGACCCCTGTTTTAGGATGTGCACAGTGAAGCACTGAGAGATTAGGTAACTTGCCCAAGTTCACGCAGCTAGTGTGTTGCTAATCTGGGATTTGAATGTGACAATATGGCTCCACAGTTTGAACTCTTAACACTGTGCTGTATTACCTGTCATCACTCTCCGTGTCTTGTATGTTTTTTTTTAATTCATCCTAGCATGTACAATTATTCCATTTTATTCAAGCAGTATGTTCATTATGCTATTCATACATTTTTCTTCTCACCAAGCTCTATCATTTCAAGTTTACTCTTATATATTCTTTTTTTTTTATTTTTTTGCCTCAGGGGTACAGGTCTGTGAATCATCTTGCATATCTTGCATATTCTTTTTTCTTTCATTTTTTATCTCTCTTTTTTTGTTTTTTTGGTCATTTCATTCTGTTTTCTAGAAAAATAACCCTTGTCTGGCAGTTGTCGAGCAATTCCAATTTTTTTTTCTTTTAAGAGCTATTTATGGTTCTCTGAATTTATTTTCCTCATATCATCACTTCTTGTTTATAGAAGCAATCATTTCTCAAACTTTTCTGAGGATATTATTTTGATTAGGGGAGAGAGAGAGGCTTTGCTGACTACTGTATTGTCTCCATTTCTTCTGGAATCATTTTTTGCCATTCGAATTGACTACTCTCTTTTATATTGGTGCATTTCTCACCTAACCAACAAGGCTTTTAGTCCATATTTAAAAGTAAGGTATTGTACGGGCACCTGGGTGGCTCAGTTGTTAAGCTTCTGCCTTTGGCTCAGGTCATGATTCCAGAGTGCTAGGATGGAGCCCCGTATCAGGCTTCCTGCTCACCAGGGAGTCTGCTTCTCCCTCTCCCACTCCCTCTGGTTGTGTTCCCTCTCTCACTGTGTCTTTCTCTCTCAAATAAATAAATAAAATCTTTTAAAAAAGAAATTTTTAAAAAAATAAAAGTAAGGTATTGTAATCATAAAGAGAAATTAAGAACACAGTGCCATTTGATGCCTTTTGCATTTGCATCAAAAAGCCTAAAATACCTAGGAATAAATTCAGGCAAGGAGGTGAAAGGCTTGTGTGCTGAAAATAATGGCACTGATGGAAGAAATTAAAGAAGACACAAAGAAATGGAAAGATACTCCATGCACATGGTTGGAAGAATTAACATGGTTAAAATGTCCATACTAACTGGGGAGGGTTTGTGCTTTGGTAAATGCTGTGAAAGATATAAGCCTGATGATTCACAGACCTGTACCCCTTGGGCAAAGAATAAAAATAAAATTAAAAAAAAATGTCCATGCTACCCAAGACATTCCATAGATTTAATGCAAATGCAACCCCACCAAAGTTCTAAGGACATGTTTCACAGAAATAGAGGAAATAATCCTAAAATTGTATGGAACCATAACAGACCCCGAATAGCTAAAGCAGTCTTGAAAAAGAAAAACAAATCTGGAGGCATCACACTGCCTGATCTTAAAGCCTATTACAGAGCTGTAGTAATAAAAATAGTCAGGTATTGGCATGAGAACAAACACATAGATCAATGGATCAGAACAGAGATCCCACAAATAAACCCACAATTATAGGGTCAGTTAATTTATGACAAAGGAGGCAGGAATATACAATGGGGAAAGGAAATAGCGTTGGGGAATGGTGTTGGGAAAACTGGACAGCCACATGCAAACAAATGGTGCTAGATTTTTATCTTAAACACTACATACAAAAACTAACTCAAAATGGACTAAAGACTTGAATATAAGAAAACAGGTGACAAGCTTCTTGAAATTGGTTTTGGTTATGATTTTTTTGGATCTGACTCTACAAACAAGGCAATAAAGGCAAAAATAAACAAGTAGGACGACACCAAACTAAGAAGCTTTTGCATAACAACGGAAACCATCAATAGAGTGAAAAAGTATGCTACTGAATGGGAGAAAATATTTGTAAATCATATATCCAATAAGGGGTTAATACCCAAAATATGTAAAGAACTCCTACAAATCAATAGCAAAGATTAAAAATGGGCAGATTAAAAAGCTCTAAGTAGAAATGGTTCCAAAGAAGACATACAGATGGCCAACAGGCACATGAAGAGATTCTCAACATCACTAATCATCAGGGAAATGAAAATCAAAACCACAACGAGGTACTGCCTCATACCTGTTAAAATGGCTATTATCCAAAAGACAAGAAATAAGAAGTATTGGCAAAGATATGGGGAAAAAGAGACCCTTGTCCACTGTTGGTGGGAATGTAAATTGATGCAGTTACTTTAGAAAACAGTATGAATATTCCTCCAAAAATTAAAAAATAGAACTGCAATATGATTTAGCAATTCCACTACTATTTATCCAAAGAAAATAAAAACACTAATTTAAAAAGGTATATGCACCCCTACGTTCATTGCACCATTATTTACAATAGCCAAGTTATAGAAACAACCTAAATGTCCATCAGTGGATGAATGGATAAAGATGTGGTATATGTATGCAACAAATTCTATTTGTCCATGAAAAAGAATGAAATCTTGCCATTGGCATCAAGGAGGGACCTTGAGGGAATTATGGTAAGTGAAATAAGTCAGACAGAGAAAGACAAATATTGTACAATTTCACTTATCTATAAAACAAACAAAACCAAACTCACAGATCCAGAGGACAGAACAATGGTTTCTCAAGGGGAGTGGGACAAAGTGAGTGAAGAGGCTCAAGAAATACAGACTTCCAATTACAAAATAAAAAAGTCATGGAGATATAGTGTACAGCATGGTGACAATAGTCAATAATATTGTAGTGTACACTTAAAAGTTACCAAGAGAGCAAATCATAAAAATTCCCATCACAAAGGGGGGAAAATTTATCGCTTTGAATAGTGATGGATGGTAACTAGACCTATTGTGGTGATCATTTCACAGTGTATACAAATACCAAATCATTATGTTACACACTAGTAGGTTACATGTTGATAATACCACAATAAAAATGATAATTCCAACAGCTTGTGCTATCTGTGATAAGGGCATCTGTTTTAAGACTTGCTATGAACATGGTGTCCTGCTGTGTACACCTCTTAGATGGTGTACAATTAGGTGTCTGTGTCAGGAGACTTTTCTTGTGGAAGCGTTACTCCAGGGACCATGTAATTGATTATCCAAACCAGAATGCTTTGAGAATGAAGGGGGTCAAGTAAGTCCTGCAAGACTATAAGCATTAACCTGGACTCTTGTGGACCAACTGGGAAATATGGTCACCCTGTCTATAATCTGCTTGATATACTGTAATTTCTTGCAGTAATTATACAAAATTAAATGAACCATTATTAGTTATATCAATCTATGTTTGCCTTTTGCTTTCTCATCATAGCTTCCAATATCCTTTAGTTTTATTCTTGTATCTCAACGCCTCTTCTGTGTTTTGTCTGAAGTGAAAAGGTCCAAAATTTAATTATCTTTGGAAATTCAGTTATCTCACAATATTATAGGATTTGAGGTAAAATCCTAATAGAAATAAAAAGTAGTTGTTTATAATAGTTAGGATACTTTTCATTTTACAGTGTAACATTAAATTTATGTTAAGGCCAGTTAAATTTCAGGGTGTTTTTCTTTTTTTTTTTCTATTGGTAAGAAAAGTTGAAATGTTATATTTTTTAATTAATTATTTATTTATTTTTATTATTTGCCCCAGGGGTACAGGTCTGTGAATCATCAGGCTTATACCTTTCACAGCATTGACCAAAGCACAAACCCTCCCCAATGTCCATAACCCATCCACCCTATCCCTACCCTCCCACCCCCCAGTAGCCCTCAGTTTGTTTTGTAAGATTAGGAGTCTCTTATGGTTTGTCTCCTTCCCCATCCCATCTTGTTTCATTATTTTTCCCTCCCTACCCCCCAC
>LNAC01000202.1:2846678-2872717 GCA_002007465.1 Ailurus styani
TCCTACTAGTATTGTATTATTGTCAATGTGTTTCTTTGATTTTGTTATTAATTGGTTTATACAATTGGCTGCTCCCATGTTAGGGGCATAGATATTTATGATTGTTAGATCTTCTTGTTGGACAGATCCTTTTAGTATGATATAGTGTCCTTCCTCATCTCTTATGATATTTTTTTGGCTTAAAATCTAATTTATCTGATATAAGGATTGCCACTCCAGCTTTCTTTTGCTGTCCATTGGCATGGTAAATGGTTTTCCACCCCCTCACTTTAAATCTGGAGGTGTCTTTGCCTGTAAGATGAGTTTCTTGCAGGCAGCATATCGATGGGTCTTGTTTTTTTTATCCATTCTGATACCCTGTGTCTTTTAGTTGGGGCATTTAGTCCATTTATGTTCAGAGTAACTATTGAGAGATATGAGTTTAGAGCCATTGTATNTCTGTAAGGTAACTGTTACTGTATATTGTGTTTCTTCCTTTCTGGTCTATGTTTCTTTTAGGCTCTCTTTGCTTAGAGGACCCCTTTCAGTATTTCCTGTAGGGCTGGCTTGGTGTTTGCAAATTCCTTTAGTTTTTGTTTGTCCTGAAAGATTTTTATCTCTCCTTCCATTTTCAATGACAGCCTAGCTGGATATAGTATTCTTGGCTGCATATTTTTCTCGTTATTGCTCTGAATATATCGTGCCAGTTCTTTCTGGCCTGCCAGGTCTCTGTGGATAGGTCTGCTGTCAGTCTAATATTTTTACCATTGTATGTTATAGACCTCTGTCCGGAGCTGCTTTCAGGATTTTTTCTTTGTCACTAAGACTTGTAAGTTTTACTATTAGATGACATGGTGTGGACCTGTTTTTATTGATTTTGAGGGGGGTTCTCTGTGCCTCCTGGATTTTGATGCTTGTTCCCTTCACCAAATTAGGGAAATTGTGTATTATAATTTGCTCCATATACCTTCTGCCCCTCTCTCTCTCTCTCTCTTCCTCTTCTGGGATCCCAATTATTC
Source organism: Ailurus styani (assembly GCA_002007465.1). Taxonomy (NCBI): domain Eukaryota; kingdom Metazoa; phylum Chordata; class Mammalia; order Carnivora; family Ailuridae; genus Ailurus; species Ailurus styani. Next base: position 2,847,677 of record LNAC01000202.1, read on the forward strand.
TAATATTGTTTCATCTTATGGTATCACTTATCTCTTGAATTCTCCCCTCATGGTCCAGTTGCTTGTCTTTTCATCCTCTTCTTTATTCTCTGACATTTTGTCTCCTAAATCACTAATTCTGTCTTCTGCCTCATTTATCCTAGCAGTAAGAGCCTCCTCATTTTTAATTGCTCCTCATTAATAGCTTTTTTAATTTCAGCTTGGTTAGATTTTAGTTCCTTTATTTCTCCAGAAAGGATTNTTTTCGAGCCCAGCCAGCACCTTAAAAATCATCATTCTGAACTCTAGTTCTGTCATATTACTAATGTCTGCATTGATGAGGTCCCTAGCCATCATTACTGCCTCTTGTTCTTTTTTTGTGTGTGTTGATTTTTTCCGCCTTGTCATTTTATGCAGATAAGAATAGATGGATGAGAGAACAAAATACTAAAGGGTCGCAATGACCCCAGAGAAATATACACTAACCTACGCAGAAGAGACCTGGACCTGGGGTGAAAAGAAAGAGGGAAAAAATCAAAAAACAAAACAAAACAAAAAAAAAAACAAAATCAAACAAACAAAAACAAAACAAAACAAAAATAAATGAAATGAAATCCTATATCTATATTATCTATTTCTGTTTCTATATCTATGTCTGTCTCTGACTCTATCTCTATATCAATCTCTATCTCTATCTCTATTAGACTGGTGAATTGAACAGACCCTATAGGTATACAAAAAATAAAGTTAAATACAATGAAGGGATAAAATATTATAACAATGAAAATTTAAAAAGATAAAAAAGTGTTGATAAGATATAATAGTTAAAAACGTTAAAATAGGAAAAAGGGAAAAATTTAAAAGAAAAAAATTCAATGAAAAAAAATTCAAAGAATTTAACTTTGAAGGAGTAAAGAATCATGGGGAAAAAGCCATGAATTCTCTGCGTTGCTTTCCCCTAGCTCCGGAGTTCCACAATTCTCAGCAATCTTGAACTTGATTTTGGCTGGGTGTTTTTTTCCAGTCTCCTGGGGGAGGGGCCTGTTGCTGTGATTCTCAAGTGACTATGCCCAAGGCGGAATCACACCGCCCTCGCCAGGAGCCAGGCTAAGTCATCAGCTCAGGTTCGCTCTCGGGAGCTTTTGTTCCCTGAATGCTTTCCATAGAGCTTTGGAGGACAGGACTGAAAATGGCTGCTCCCAGTCTCTGACCCGGAGTAGTCAAGAGCTCGGGGCCTCAGTCCTCAGTGTGCCTCAGAGAAGAGCAGTCCCTCCCGTTTCCTGGTCTCCGGCCGCTCTCCGAGCTCACCTGGCCTGTGACCGAGTGTCTTTCTCTCTGGCGCAGCCCCGTTTAGAGTCTCTGAACCTGGCAGATTCCTGCAGCTGCTCCCCCACCGCTCCTCCCAGAGAAAGAAGGAGGGGTCTCTCCAGGTCTGCCGCCCGTGGGGTCCCCGCTCACAGAGCAGTGGCCTGACTGCTTCTGATCATGGCTCAAGGTAACTCCGAGCTGAGAGACACCTCAGCTTGGCTCCATCTCTCCTGCCAGCTTCTCTCTGATACCTGGGAGCTCTGTTGCGCTCAGACACCCCATGTCTTTTTGTATCCCCATGGGTCCTGAGACCACACTGTCCCCACAAGGGCTTCACCCACCGCTTGGCCTCTGGGGTGACGTCCCTCCGTGGAGCCAACTTCTAACACTTCTGAGTTTGTGCTCCGCTGCTTGCTCACTTGCCGGGAGCCGCCCCTCGCCCAAGGTCTAGCTTCCCATTGCTTCAATTTCACTTCTCCGCACGTCCTACCTTCTGGAATGTGGTCGATTTTCTGTTCCTTGAATCACTGCTCTTCTTCTCTTTGATCTCCTGTAGAATTTGTAGGTGTTTAGAATAGTTTGATAGCTATCTGGGTGAATTTCTGGGACCTGATGATAATCAGTCTCCTACTCCTCTGCCATCTTGCCACTTCCCCCGAAATGTTATATTTTGAAAAACTTTGGCTGTTAATTGGGAAACCTGTCCATATTTTTTCTTTTCTCCAGTTTTATTGAGAAATAATTGACACATATCACTATGTAAGTTTAAGGCGTACAGCACGGTGGTTTGGTTTACATCTGTTGTGAAATTATCACAACTATAGGATCAGCAAACATCCATCTTCTTGTAGATACAATAAAAAGAAAAAATTCTCCTTGGGATGAGATCTCTTAGGACCCACTCTCTTTACAACTTTCCTGTGTCACATAGCAGTATGAGCTGTGGTCCTCATGCTGTCTGTTACATCCCAACCTCCTCTTTCTTATCCCCTGCCTCTGGTAACCACACATCTGATCTCATTTTCTGTGATTTCTGTGATTGTTTTTATTAGATTACCACATAAGTGAGATTACAGTATTTTTCTTTGTCGGACTTATTTCATTGAGCGTAATGCTGCCAATGTCCATCCATGATGTCATAAATGGTAGGATTTCCTCATTTTTTATGGCTGAATAATATCCCATTGTATGTGTAGACCACAGTTTCTTCATCCATCTACCCACTGGTGGCCACTTAGGTTGTTTCCATGTCTTGACTACTGTAAATAATGCCGTGAACATGGCGGGGGTGGGGGGCAGAGATATTTTTTGAGTTTGTGTTTCCATTTCCTTTGAAAATCTACCAAGATTAATACAGGATTCTCTAACTCCCAGTTGAGAAGGGAGAAGTTGTTCTATATTCCCTTCATATTAAATAAGTAATAAGAAATGTTTGCAACATAATGTTAATGAAAAAAACATAAAATTACATGTAATACAATTTTAATTCTGTATTGAAAGTGTATATAAAGAATGATTAAAAGACTAGGAGATACCTAAAAAAGAAAAAAATATAGAAATAAAAGTTAAGATGTACAAGTTGACTGAAAGTGCTAGGTTTTGGGGAATGAAGACATTCAGATTCTCCATGGATGGAACTTCTCTTCTGCCTACAGGGTGAGAATAGAGGGCAGACAGACAGAGGCCCATGTTCAAGAGTTTGATGGATTCGTATACAGAATTTTGATCAACACCCCTGTTTTCAGCCCCACATTTCACTTCTACACTCCCCATACCTTTCTGCTCTAAGATCAGAGTCTTGTTTGAAATCCACTGGCAAGTGAACTCCCCTGATTCATATTTCTTTATAGTTTGGTTTTCTTTATCCTCCCACCCCAGACACCCCATTCTCTGGCCATTTTTAGTCTCCCAGAATTTTGTTGAAACTTCTCAACAGCTAACAGTCCCTCTCCTGTTCTTTCTTTCCTTGTAAATTTATGGGGTTTTTCATCTTTTCCTGTCAGTTTAGTGGAATTTCAGTAGAAAGGCGGAATAAATGGAGGGCATTAAATCTCCCACTTTTAACTAGAAGTTCACTTACATTATTATCTCATCCAGTTTTCACAATAATCATTATTGTCCTGGGATTTTAAAAAAATCATTTAAATATTTGCAGGAGGTTCACATAGCTAGTGAGTTTCAAAGCCTAAATTCAAATTTAATGTAGAGTTTAGAATCATGCTCTTTTTACTCCTAGGTCATAAAAGTGTTTGTGAGTCTTGAAATCCATCACCAAATTATTTCCCCAATATGACAAATCAACTTACAGTGCTGCTAGAATTATATAATCCTACCAGTTTCACCACAACTTCACTGAGATGGCATGTTATAATTTACATTTACTTTGATAATTTAATGGGTTTTCAAATGGAAGCATATTATCATTTTGATTTGAATTTCTTGGATTAATGGCAAGACATATTTTTTTCCATGTGTATTTTTATTCTATTGACAGTTCTTTTTGTAAATTGTCTTTTTAACAATGGCAGTGGTTCTCAACCAGAGTTAATTTGCTTCCCAGAGACAATGACTGGAGATATTTTGGGTTGTTAGAGCTTGGAGGTGGGGGCTGCTGGTGGCATCTAGTTAGTGAGTAGAGGCCAAGGATCCTGTTAAATATACTTCAATGTACAGGTCGGCCCTCCACAACAGAGATCATTTAGCCAAATGCCCAAAGTGCCAAAATTGAGAAACGCTGACTTAGGAGGATCTTGATAGCTTCCTCATTTATTTTAATTTTTTGAAAAGTTATGATTAGTTCAAAGATTCCCAACCTTTTTGGAGTCAAGAGTCCTTTACATTATTAAAAAAATAATAAGGTTCTCAAATAGCTTTTGTTCATGTGAGTTTTGTTTATCGACATTTATGTATTAGAAGTTAAAGCCACATTTTAAGAACATTAAACGTCATTTAAAAATAGTAATAAAACCATTACATATTAATGTAAATAACAGATTTCTATTTTCCAGAGCAATAAAATTAGGGAGAAGAGGCACATTGTTTTGCATTTTTACAAATATTTTTAATGTCTGGCTTAATAGAGGATAATTGGATTTTCCCATCTGTTTCTGCACTTAATCTGCTGTCATGAATTGGTTTGATTGAAATGTTAAGGAAATCCAGCCTCACACAGATATGTAATGGAAAAAAGGGGATAGTTCAATAACCTTTTAAAGTAATTATGGATATTCTTTGATATTATACCAAAACTCAGAGAGTGGGAGTTTCCTCAAGTTTAGTTGCAATGAAACTGTGTCAGTGAAGTTTTTGTATTCTGTTATATGAAAATATATCAGTTACATGTTGCATTTTGAATGGATAGTTTATCTTTGATAGTTTCTCCTTGATTTTGCAATATTATGCATTGGTCCTTTGAAAAATTTCACCAAATTATAAAAAATCTTCCAAATATTGACACATCTCATTACACAATATCAAAATAATCACATTTGCTAATATCACCACTGATCTCATCAGTAAGTTTAAAAGTATTGGGCATCTGTCAAGTTCACAGTGACACATAACAAGTTCTCCAAATTCTAATTTTCATTTGAAAGCTCAATTATGAACAAATACTGTCAGTTTTCCTTAAGTGACAGATATATTTCATTTATTTGGGAGAAAATGTTTGCCAAATATCCAAATGTGAATAACCACAATTTGTCAGTTACTCATTTAAGAAAAAAAAAATGGTGCTTCATTTAAAATGCGGCTGCTTCACCATGCAGCTAGATCACAGAAATGTTTTTCCTTAAGAACACATAGAACTTCAGAAAGCAGGAGAAATGATTTATAAAAACGTCCCATTGTGTCATGTGAACAAAAAAAAAGACATGCGCTCAAAAAAAGGCGGGGGGCTCCTGGTTCGTGCAGTCAGATAAGCATCTGACTTTTGATTTCGGCTCAGGTCATGATCTCACGGTCATGAGATCAAGCCCAGAGTCAGGCTCCATGCTGGGCTTGGAGTCTGCTTAAGACATTCTCCCTCTCTTTCCCCACCCCATGCATTCTCTCTCTATTATCATAAATAAATAAATCTTAAAAAAAAGAAAAGACATTCACTCAAGGGTTGGAATTAATACTTCTTACTGCTTCATCAAGGACATTCTTTTTTTTTTTTGAGATTTTATTTATTTGACAGAGAGAGATCATGAGTAGGCTGAGAGGCAGGCAGAGGGAGAGGGGGAAGCAGGCTCCCTGCTGAGCAAAGAGCCTGATTCGGGGCTGGATCTCAGGACTCTGAGATCATGACCTGACCTGAAGGCAGAGGCTCAACCCACTGAGCCACGCAGGCGCCTCCATCAAGGACGTTCTTAAGTAAAACTGACATTTTGGGTTTTTATAAAGTGAGTTTTTACATGGTGGTGAAGAATACAATGACAGAAAAGTTGGAAACCATTGCGTTGATTCAAGCTAAGTTACCAGCCATTCTACTCACCATAGTGTCTGTGCTGAGTGCAGATGTCAACACAGTGGGGGGAAAAAGGCAAATAGAGTCTTAGTGTACTGTTAAAATCACTTTCATGTTGTTGAATCACAGAAAGGGTCTTGGGGACCCCTAGAGCTTCATAGAAGACAGTATGAGAACTGCTAGATTAAGTGATTATATGGTATCCAAGGATCTCTTTGACTCCTATCACAAAATCAGGGCAAGGTTTCTGCAGGAGGGTCTCTGAAATTTGGTATATATAAGAAAACTTTGGTGAGCTTGTTCAAAGTTCATATTTCCAAGCCCCACATCTAGAGATGAGTAGTGGGCTCTGAAACTGACAGACAATGTTGGATGGAAACCTAGCACCTACAGTTCCCTACACATAGGTGATTTTTAGGTCACTGCCCTCCTACAAATAATTTCATCAGTGGGTTATGTTTTCCTGGGAAAAATGTTTTAATTGGTGCTATTATTCTTCTATAGCATTCATTTGCTTTGTCTGGCACTAATATACCAGTTATTATTAATTTAATGGTTAATTAATAGTCATTCCACTTACCTTTTTAGAGCTTAGAAGGGCTTTTTGGGAATAATTGATTTCAGATAGTCTTATAAAAATGTGCACAGAGGATTTTCATGTGACACTTTCCTTAAGCAAATGTCTTTGTTGCAAGTAGAGACATCCAGTGCACCCTATTGATCAGTCTTAAAAACAGCCAGTGTAGCACTTTCTTCTATAAAAGCATCACTATGGGTTTTAATCATGAAGTTTGGAGGCTGAATCCCTGTTGAAGCTAGCTCTGTTCAACTTTATTTTTTTTTTCCTTTGCTCCCCTTACAATATAAGGTGACTTTAGAAAATAACAATGACATTTCGACTGAGAACTTGGCAGGAGGGTAAAGGGGCTGCTTCCCAAGACATTTGAAGAAGAAGACAATGCTGGGAGGCCTGGAGTGAGGGAAACAGCCTAGCTCTCCACTGGGGGACATAAAATGCTTCCAAATGTTTATTAGAAAAACAAACCAGGAAGATTTTCAGTTCCCTTAAGTGTTCTATTTCACTTCCTTGCTTTTCAGAATTTAATGTATAGATGAATTACCTGCGGTCTTTTAAAAAAGAGTTTCTGATTCAGTAGATATGGCATAGGGCCCAAGTTTCTTCATTTCCAGCACATTCCTAGATGATAAGGATGCTGCTGGTTCATAGACCACTACGTAGCAAGGCCCTGTAGCATTCTGCTTCTCCTTGTTGATTGGCACTGCTGGCTCTAAACACTCTTTATTACTTAAGTCTACATAAACAGTTTTAAAGTTTGGGTTTTTTTTTTAAAGATTTATTTATTTAAGAGAGAAAGAGAGTGCCTGAGTATGGCAGGGCGGGGGCGGGGGGGCGGTTAGAGGGAGAGGAACTCAAGCAAATTTCCCACTGAGCAGAGAGCCCAATGCAGGATTCAGTCTCATGACCCTGAGATCATGACCTGAGCCGAAATCAAGAGCTAGACGCTTAACCAACTGAGCCACCCAGCTGCCCCTTAAAGTTATTGTTTAAATGAGGTATGAATGTTAGCTAATAATAATGTTAGCTAATGACCAATAGCTAATAGAGCTGTTGGTCAATGGTCATTGTAAACGGAGTAAACTTTCCTTCCTTTATTTCTGGATCCTTGATTGAAGTGATACTTTTCAATATGAACTTTGGTAGGGGTGGGGTAAATTTACTAAATATTCAAAAGTTAACATTACTCAGCAAGCCACAAGTGTATTAGGCATGGATTATGCCATGTCACCCAAGCACAGAAATCCATTCCATCAATTAAAAATATGATACTATGGTTAGTTGTAACCTATTACATTAAGTAATAATTTTTAGAGTACTTTCATGTCCGTAATTATCTTTGATCTCCCTCACAACACTGAGGTAGTTAATATAACTGCATTTGAATAAAGATTAATTTAAACTCATCACAAAATGATATATGCTTATGTAGAAATTATGGGAAAATAAAGAGGAAAAATTCCTCTCTTATTTATCATAAAATAGTAACAATTGGGGTGGGATTTCTTTTCCATTTTTCTTTACCAATTTTAAAAATAAGGTTAGAGGGGCACCTGTGTGGCTCAGTGGATTAAAGCCTCTGCCTTCGGCTCAGGTCATGATCTCAGGGTCCTGGGATCGAGCCCCGCATCGGGCTCTCTGCTCAGCAGGGAACCTGCTTCCTCCTCTTTCTCTGCCTGCCTCTCTGCCTACTTGTAATCTCTCTCTCTGTCAAATAAATAAATAAAATCTTTTAAAAAAATAAGGTTGTACATAATTGTGATACTCTCTTCAGTGTTGGATACTGTTTTGCCACATATCATAACAGCAGTCATCATTTTAATGATATTTATTGGGTATTTATTCTTGATTGATTATTCCTTGTGGAACTGTTGACTTGCGACTTTGTTTACATGTGTGCTTGTATCTGTGTTTGTACGCATCTCACTATATTCTTGGTTTGCCTTCGCTGTTCCATTAAAACTGCCTCTGTTGATCACTGCGCGTACCACCCATTTTAATTATAGCGTAACAAAACATTTTAATATCTAGTCTTCCTAATGATTCTTGTTGTTCTAACTGTCCTTAGCTATTTTCATCCACATATGTTTCCCTCTGAATTTTAAAATCACTTTATCATGTTCCCTAAATAATCTCCAATGGAATTGACTTAAATTGTATTAAGACTCTTACTTAATGTGAAATGGTTACATTACCATGAGCTTTTGCACGTTGAAAGAGGGCAAATGTATCCACTCAAGTCTTATTCTTTCTCAGGAAAATTACATAGATTCCTTCATACAGATGACATCCATAGCTACTTTGCTAAAATTTTTCTTTCCTAATATTGTTTGTGATATTTTACGCTGTTTTTCCCTCATTATGTTTGTTCACTGTGTTTTACTGGTATTTAAGAAAACCCTGTGTGTGTGTGTGTGTGTGTGTATGCACGCGCATGCTCGCGCATGTGTTTTGCCCATCCCATTTGCTGAAACCTCTTGTGAATTTCTTTAATTAAATTTTATTATCTTGGTTTACCAGTCTAATAATCACATCGTCTGTGAATAATGATAATTTTATGTCCCCCTTTCCAGTTGTGCTAGCTTTTATTTTGGTTTTATACTTTGGTTGCATTGTAGAGATTTCTGGGCAAAATGTTGCTAAATGATGTTGATGGTTGACCTTTTTGCATTACCCCTAATGCAAAGAATTAGCCCTCCAGGAAATTTCTTCTTCTTTTTTTTAAGATTTTATTTATTTGTTTGAGGGAGAGAGCGAGCGAGCACAGAGGGAGAGTGAGAGGGAAAAGCAGACTCCCCACTGTGCAGGGAGCCCGATGATGCGGGGCTCGGTCCCAGGACCCCACGATCATGACCCAAGCTGAACGCAGCCACCTAGCAGACTGAGCCACACAGGTGCCCCTAGCAAATTTATTCTACGTGGGATGTTAGTTGTAGATTTAAAGTAGATATTTTTTAAAACATGATAGAAAAATTACCTGTATTTTACCACTTTTATTTGTGACTCTTTTTATATCAGAAATGGATATTAAATTTTACCACATCTTTTTGATATCTATTCACATGATCATATTGATTTTATTTATGTGTTATTTTCCTAGATTTTCTATTACTAAATCTATTTTGTGTACCTGAGCTAAATGACCTGTTTATGGGGAACCGGTTTAATAATATATTAGAGGAATAATTTGCAATAATTTGAGATGCTTTCCCTCTTTTTCTGTCTTATGTAATTGTTTATATAGCACGGAAATTATCAGTTGTTGAAAGATTGAAAAAAATCATTGGAAAAGCCATCTGGCTCCAGCGTTGTTTATTCTAATTTTCTTTTTATGGAATGCTTAATTAATTTATTGTCATTCTTTTTTGCTTAATAACAAAGGCTTTTCATATTCTGAAAACAGGTTCGGTCCTATCCCATAAGCATTAAACATCATTGTTCTCATCATAATAGTTTCTAAAGAGTGTGAAATTGTGGTTTTGATTTCCTATTTGATATTAGAGTTATTTAGGAAAGTTCTTATTTTCCCCAGCTGGAAGTTTTTATTTGTTTAGAATTTTGCTTTAATAATTTCTAGTTCTATCTCATAATGCAGAGAGAATATAGTGCATACCTCTATGTATACAGAGGCATTATTGATCTTTGTGTATACCCCTTACCATTTTTATCCTGCATATCAAATATCTCAAATATTAAATTATTGTTTCTCTCTGTGTCATATTTTCTGGGAGTAGCTTTTTCTAATTTGTTATTTTTTATTCTTGTACTCAGACATTTCAGATTTATAATAGACACATTTTTATCTTTTGCGAGTCATTCTATTGTTAAAGCTTAAAAAGATTTTTCTACTCGAGATCTTTTTTTTAAATAAATTTCAAACCTACAGGATATTAGAAGGGTAGCACAATAAACATCCATATATCCTTCCCCCAGACTCACCAGTTGTAAACATTTTTTCATATTTTCTTATCTCTCAAATGGTTGCTAGGTATCTCCTAAGAAAAAGGTCAGTCTTCTGTATAGCCACAATACAATTATCAAATTCAGGAAACTTAGAATTGATATACTATTAGCATCTAAAATATAGCTCATATTCCAGTTTCCCCAATTACATCAATTAATTGTCCTTTAAAGCTTTATACAGTCCAATGCAGGATCCAGGAATAATTGCATTTGATTGCCAGGGCACCCTGAAAATTTTAATCAATACATTATATTTTGAACCAGTGGGCTATAATATGGTTTATCATACATGGTGAGGTCTTAAATTTGGTGTTATTTCTCATAATTATGCAATTTTCCCCAACACTACTTATTGATAATTTTTTTCTTTCCCCTTGATTTGTGTCACTTCTGCTTCTGTATGTAAAATTCATACGCATGTGCATGCACACACGTTTATCCCATTTTCTTTTCATCATACTCCAGTACCCATGGTTTAATTACTTAAACATCATTATATGCTTTAATACTCAGTAGTGGTTTTTCACCCTTCTTTGTTTAAAAGATGTTCTTAACTATATTTCTCATTTTAAGCAAACAAACCAAAACACAAAACAAAGCACCTCCCAATGAAATTGTTAGAATTTTCAAATTAGGCCATCTTCAGGCCTCCCAGATGTCACCTAACTAAACTCATATTTTATGAAGAAAAAAAACCCTCAATTTGTCCAGAATGGACATTTTTTAAGATTTTTTTTATTTTGTTTAATTGACAGATCACAAGTAGGCAGAGAGAGAGAGAAGGAAGCAGGCTCCCCGCTGAACAGGGAGCCCAATGCGAGACTCGGTCCCAGGACCCTGAGATCATGACCTGAGCCGAAGGCAGAGGCTTCACCCACTGAGCCACCCAGGCGCCCCATAGAATGGACATTTTTAGAGTGTGTGATGCGTTCATCCAGGACTTGAGCATTTCTCTCCCTTTATTTGTCTCCTGCTCTGCCAAGTCCTGTGCTCGAGGCTGGAGATTCTCTTTTATTTCATTCATAGAGAGCTTTATTTTTCCTTCCCATGTCAGTCCTGTACATTTCTTATTTGTGTGATCCTTAGCTGTTTTTAAAGGACTCTATTCTAAAAGGACTTTTTATTACATCTTCTAGCTTGTGTTTCAAGCTGTACAGTTTATTTATCTCTATCTTCTATCAAAGCACTTTACTGAATTCTTTCATTAATTTTAGGGGCCTTTCAGTTGATTCTCTTCGATATATTAGGTCACCGTCATATTATCTACAAATGATGATAAATTGCCTTCCTTTCTAAAATGTGTATCTCGTCTGTTTTGTGTCTTATTGCATTGGCCAGACTTTTCCCATTTTAGATGCAAGTTCTAGAGGTAAAGTGACTCACTCAGCATGTCAGGCAGAGAGGGGGGAGTGGTGAAGCCAGAACTAAAACCCCGATCTTGCATTTTAGTTCAGCGCTGCTTTAGAAAAGGTTACCAAATCAAGGTCATCTATCCAAATACCAGCTAACTGGCCTCCTATCTATCCAGTTGCTTTTCCCCGAAGGAAAGTTGACATTTTTACTGCTTACAGTCCTCCCTTAAAAGGTTTATGTGTATGCGTGCGTGTGCATACCTGTGCACGCGCGCACACACACACACACACACAATGTATGTGATGACAATAAATGTTATGGAGAAAAATTAAGCAGAGAATTGTAACAGGTTGTTAGGATTGCGGTTGTGTTTTAAATAAAACGGTCCAGTCAGACTTCACTGGCAGAGATGAAGAAGCAAGCCTTCCAAAGTTTGAGTGTATCTGAGGGAAGAGCATTCCAGGCATAGAAGGTAGCAAGTGCAAAGGCCTTGAGTTGGGAACGTGCTTAGGGTATTCAAGAATGGCAACGAGGCCATGTAATTAGAGAAGAATTTGAAGAGATGAGGTCAGAGAGTCTGTATTGTTTTTAAGATTTTATTTATTTGAGAGAAAGAGAATGAGAGAGAGAGAGAGAGAGCAGAAGATGGAAAAGGAATAGAGGGAAAAGCAGGCTCCCTGCTGAGCAAGGAGCCCAATGCGGAACTCTATCCCAGGACTCCAGGATCGTGACCTGAGCTGAAGGCAGTTGCTTAACCAACTGAGCCACCCAGGGCCCCTGATATCAGAGAGTTTGTAAGAGAGGGCCTCAGAGACATTGCAAAGATGTTGCCTTTAAATCTAAGTAGGTAGGCTTTTAGTACAGCAGTGTCATAATCAGTCATGTTTTTAAGTGGTCACTCTAGCTACTGCTCGGGGAACAGATTGTAGGGACCAAGAGTGAAAGCAGGGAGACCAGTTGGGAGCTATTTCACTAATCCTATTGAAACAGGATGGAGGTTTGGCCAAGCTGGTAGCTGTAGAGGTGTTAGAAGTGGTCAGATTCTGGATATATATTACAATTAGAGCCACAGTTGTTCTTATGTACGACATTCTGAACAAGAGATGACCCATGACTAAGAGGGAGTACATGAAGATCATAACCAGGTCTTCTGCATTTTGATTTAAAATATATCTCATTGCAAGTAAGTGCATGCTCAGTTAAAGCTAGTCATACTTCTTTTAAATATTGGAAAAGAGGGTATAGAGCTCTGGCCATCATCAGATTGTTGTCTGGCTTTTCCTTAAAAGGTTTCTTCTGCTTTCATCAGATAATAAGTCAAACTTAATTTGAAAATTATTACAGCTCCTTTACACAACATATTCTTTTCTCTAAAACTTCTATTCAACATCAACTTTTGCTAAAGTTACCAAGTGCAATTCAATCACAGGAAGGTCGAAATGGAAAACCAAGCAAATCTTTGTTGTCTAACTTGATAACACTGTAATAATGAGGCACGAGGCAATTGTGTTGGCTCCAGCCAACTTTTACAGAGCACTTTACTCTATAGAAAGCGCTTTCTAGATACGTTATTTCATTTAGTCCTCACACTATCCTGTATGTGCCCCTCTTCTCAGAATTCTTCCCACTTTGAATTCCTTGTTTGCCCTCACCTCATTGGATTATGCTGAACAGTTAATACCTGCCTCCCATCTTGGTCCTGAGCTCCCATCAACCAGGGATCATGTTATTTTCATATTTGCACCTGCCACAGTATAGTCACTGATGAATAAATCAGTGGAAGACAGAGGGGCAGTAGGTTACACAGCTAGTCAGAGGCCAAGCAAAGATGCACATGCACATGACAAACTGCCAGTGTGTACCTCTTCCCATTTCCTTGCCTTCTCTAAGGGCTATTGTGCTAGGCAAACAGTGGTGAGGGGAAAAACCAGGAATTCCCAGAGCCTTGGAATAAAGGTTGACTAACTAAGACCTATCATTGTAAATTTCAGCTTCTTAGTTCCAAGTGACCTTTAATGTGGGGAATGTAATTGCAAAGCTAGATTCTGTTGGGGATTATAAAGCTCACATTTGTTTCTTAGCCTGGCTTGTACAGTAATGCCAAAGGTTTATCATAGCATTTTTGTATTAAAATGTGTGCATAGTTGAATGCTAAAGCACAGACTTTTGAGGGAGAAAGAACATGCAAGATTATTCAGTCCATTTCCCTCATTTCTCTAACAGCTTTATTGAAGTATAATTTACATACCATAAAATTCACCAATTTAAAGTGTATAATCCAGTGATTTTTTAGTAAATTTATAAGGTTGTGCAACCATAGCCACAATCCCATTTTAGAACACTTTGTCACACCATAAAATACCCTGTGCCTGAGGGCAGTCGATTCCTGTTCCCACCTCCAATCCCAGGAAATCACTTATCTGATTTCTGTCTCTATAAATTTGCCCTTTCTTGACATTTTAGTTGAGTGGAATCACACAATGAATAGTCTTTTGCATCTAGATTCTCTCATTTAGTACAGTGTTTCTGAGCTTAATCCATATTGTAGAACATATCAGTAATTTGTTTCTTTCATTGCCAAATTATATTTTGTTATATAGATATGACACATTTATTTGTTCACCAGTTGATAGACATTTATGTTGTTTTACTATTTTGGCAGTTGTGAATTATACTTCTATTAGCATTTATGTACATACAAGTCTTGGTGTAGACCTATGTTATCATTTCTTTTGGGTAGGTATCTAGTGGAATGGCTAGGTCAAGAGTAATTGCATGCTTACCTTTTCAAACAACTTCCAAACTGTTTTCCAAAGTGGCTATACCATTTTTTTTAACCTTTCCAACAATAATGTATCATGGTTTCAGTTTTTCCATGCCTGTGTCAACACTTGCTCTTGTCTTGCTTTTTACTGATAGCCACTCTAGTGGGTGAGTTGGTAGCTTCTCATTGTGGTTTTAATTTACATTTCTCTAATGACTAATGAGGTTGACCATCTTTTCATGAGGTTTTTAGCCACTTGTATTTCATCTTTAGTGAAATGTCTAATCAGATCTTTTGCCAGTTTCTTAATTGGGTTGTTCATCTTCTTGTTATTAAGTTGTAATGGGTCCTTAGGTATGTTGGAAGGAAGTCTTATCATACATACATTTTGCAAATACTTTCTGTCAACATGTAGCTGGTCTTTTCATTGGTTTTATAGTGTCTTCTGAAGCTCAATTTAAAAAAATTCCTAATGACATCCAAGTCATCTCCTGTCCCCTTTTAATGGATCATGTTTTTGGTGTTGTATCTTACACTTTTTTCCTAATCCAACATCATGAAGATCTTCTCCTTTGTTTTTTTCCTAGAAGTTTTATACTTTCAGCTCTAACATTTGGGCTATGATCTATTTTCTGTTAGTTCTTATATATAGTATGAATTTAAATTTGTATTTTTACATGTGGCTATTCAGTTGGCCCAGGATCATTTGCTGAAAAGATTATTCTTTGGTCATTGAATTTTCTTGGATTCTTTGCCAAGAATCAGTTGATCATAAATGTAGTGGTTTATTTCTGGACTCTCAGTTCTCTCCCATTAATCTGTAAGTCTATCTTATGCCAACAGCACACTGTATTGATTTTCATGTTATAAAATCAGGAACTGTAAATCCTCCACCTTTGTTCTTATTTTTAAAATTTTTTTTGCTTATTATGGATCTTTCCATTTCCATATGCGTTTAAGTATCAGCCTGTTAGGGGCACCTGGGTGGCTCAGTGGGTTAAAGCCACTGCCTTCGGCTCAGGTCATGATCCCAGGGTCCTCGGATCGAGGCCCACATCGGGCTCTCTGCTCAGCAGAGAGCCTGCTTCCTCCTCTCTCCTCTCTCTCTGCCTGCCTTTCTGCCTACTTGTAATCTCTCTGTGTCAAATGAATAAATAAAATCTTAAAAAAAAAAAAAAGTATCAGCCTATTAGTTTTTACAGAAAGTCTCCTGGGATTCTGATAGAGATTGCATCAAGTCTATAGATAAATTTGCTGAGAATTGCCATATTAACAATATTGTCTGTTCTAATCTGTGAACATGAAATGTCTCACCATTTATTTATATCTTCAATTTTTTTGACAATGTTTTGTACTATTCAGTGTACAAATATTTCACTTCTTTTGTTTAGACTTATTTCTGAGTATTCCTTTTGGTACTATTGTAAATGGAATTGTTCACTTAATTTCATTTTCAGTTTGTTCTTTGCCAATGACAAATATATAATAGATTTTTGTATTTTTGTTTTGTATCCTGCGACCTTGTTGAAATTGTTTATTCTAGTTGGGATGTGTGTATCTGTGTTTGTTTCTGTCTTTGTGTATTCCTTAGAATTTTCTATGTATAGGATCCTGTCATCTGCAAATAAAACCTTAACTCCTTCTAATGCCTTTAATTAATTAACTAGACTCACTGGCTAGAATCTCTAGCACAATGCTTTATTTCACTGCCTGGAATCTGTAGTACAATGATGAGTAGACCTCTTTGTCTTATTACTGCTTTTATAGGGAGAGCATTCAGTCTGTTACCCTTGAGTATGGTTTTCATTTACGTGTTTCATAAGTGGTCTTTATCAAATTTAGAAAGCTCCTCTCTGTTTCTAGTTTTTAGTACTTTTTACCATAAATATGCATTTTATTTTCTCAATTTGTTTCTGAATCTATTGAAATTATCGTGTGTTTTTTTCAATTTATTTTAAATATGTGTTATATTGCATTAATTGATTTTTGGATATTAAATCAACCTTGCATTTCTGGGGTAAATCTCAATTAGTTATGATATATAATCTTTTTATATGTTACTATATTTAGTTTACTAATATTTGTTTAAATATTTGGGGGTCATTTATTCATGAAGGATTAGGTTGTAGTTTTATTTCAGTGTAATATATTTTTCTGGTTTTGATATCAGGGTTTCATAGAATGATGAATTCTTTCCTCTGTTATTTTCTGTATAAGTTTATGAAAAAAAATCAAAATTATTTATTCTTTAAATATTTGGTAGACTTAACCAGTGAAGCCACGTGGGCTGGGCTTTTTTGAGGGAAGAATTTTAACTACTAATTCAATTACTTGTTATGAGTACACTGAAATTTTCTTCTTTTCATGACTCGGTTTTGGTAAATTGTGTGTTTCTAGGTATTATTCCATTTCATCTAAGTTGTCTACGTTTTTTGGCTTAAAGTTTTTTATGATATTTATTTATAATTTTTAAAATATCTGTGGGGTCAGTAGTGATGTCCTGTTTTTCATTCTTGATTTTGGTAATTTATATTGTCTCTCTCTTTCTCTTGACCAATGGAGAGAAAGAGTTGCCAGTAGTGTTGATCTTTTCAAAAAAAATCAACTTTTGTTTCACTGATTTTTCATTCTTATTTTTATGTTGTCTATTGTGTTGATTTCTACTCTAATCTTTATTTTTTTCTTCTTTCTTCCTGCTTGGAGTTTAATTTTCTTTCAATTATCTACTGTCTTAAGAAGGAAACATGGATTATTAATTTGAGACCCTTTTTTCCCCTCTAGTAGAGATGTTTAAGACTATGCATTTTCTCCAGCCACTCCTGAAATTGTTAGTGTGGACAGTATTCTTCATTTTATTCATTGCACTTTGGAGAGGGATTGTGCTGAGCCTCACTCTACTGTTCAAGGAGACCCACACCATAATTTTTAAATATGAAGAAGTTGAGGCATGTAGAGATAACTTTAGGTTGAGTTCTCCCGGAAGCAAACTCATAGACCAAGGACTTAAAAGCAAATGATTTGTTAAAGGGTTGCTCCCAGTAGAAACTAGTTTGAGACAAAGGGAAGCTGAAAAGAGAAGGTAAGAAACGAAGCAAGGGTACAATCCTGTGGGGTTCTCTGGACAGTGAATTACACCTTCAGTAGGTACCCCCTGAGGCAAAGGAGCAGGATTTTTTTCACTTCTGCCCAAGACAGATACTGGAAATGCTAGCCTAAGGCAGAGTATAGGTGAAGGCTGGACAAGAGGAGAACTTAAATTTTCTAGCCCTCTTTACTAGAATGGGAGGCACCATTAGTTTTAGAACAACTCTGAAGAGGTTCATGAGGCCCCTAGTAACATCAGAGCACACAAAATCAGCCTGACGGACATACAGAACCAGAAAGAGTGATTAAGAAATGTAATAACTGTTCTCTTGTGAGATTAAATTACTTGCCTAAGGTCACACAGCTATGTATTTACTGGCAGATCTTGCACTAGAAACCAGGTTTATAAATTCTAATATTGTATTTTAATCGGATTTATTACAAATCTACTAAAGATGTGTTACACGAGGCCTTGTTTTATTAAACATTTTATTTACTGTTTATTAACAATTTTTTGATGACTAAAGGCTTTACTATCTGTATATGAATGAACTATGACGCCGCTTGCTACTGTCTGGGACCTTTCCCTATAGTCGTTCTAGTCATCAGAAGGCCCTGTGCTAATCTAGGAAAACATAGAGACTAAGCAGCGTCCTACTATTTCATGAAATTGTATTAACCTAAGGAAGTACAGAGACTGCATAAGAGAGAACAAAGTTAACCTCAGTGGGGAGTCCATGTACCTTGTTCCTATAGATCACTCAGTCAAGGGTCCTTTGGAAGAAAAGGCATTAGCAGACCATACAATCATTAGTCAGTGTGTTTGGATTAAAACCTTATGCCTTTACCTATTTTCAGTGTGCTAATATTAAGGGCTTCTTAGTTGACAAGTTTGCTAAGTCACCAGACCTTCTGGAATAAAGATATTTGCTACTGAGGAGCCTTTTGTATATAATATTAAAATTATATTTGCAAAACAATTAAGTTATCTGTAAAATAGATATCTATAAAATAAAGTCTTTCCCTCATTGATTTTCAGTATTAAATCAGAGATTTGTTCCCGTGGAAGAAAAGAACAGTGGATAATTTATCAATATTTCATTGATGATTACATCAGAGTGGGAGAGAAAAGAGAGTTTTCTCTCTTTTCTCTACTTTTAAAATTTTATAAGATGTTATTATGTTTTCCTTGACACAAAAATAATTTTTTAAAAAAAGAGGATTATTTGTTGGGTTACGTACAAATGATGATTCAACTTTGGGTATGCTAAAAAACAGTGTGGTCTCATGGATAAGACTGAGGGCTCATGAGTCAGACTGTCTGTATTCAAATCCTAGCTTTGGCATTCAAACAGTGATGTGACTCTGAATAAATTTCTGTGCCTCTCTGTACTTTATTTCTTTTATCCTGTCAGAATAAGATAATAGTATCTACCTCTTAGAGTTATTGTGAATGTCAAATTAGATCATGTGTTGAATGAGTTTAACGTGGTGTCTAGCAGATAGTAACTGCTCATTCAACATTTTCTGGTGGGCGAAGTAATCATTGCAGTACACAGCAGTGGGAGCTATGATGGGAATGTGGACAGTAAGCTCTGGGAACAATGGAAGGAGAAACTAGCTCTGGTTTGCAAGAAAGTCTCCTTGGAAAAAGTAACATTTGGTGTGGGTCTGGATTGGATGAGGAATCCTCAAGATGGGGAAAGAGGAAAAAGGCATCTTGGGGAGATGGAACAACATCTACAATAGCCTTGAAGCATGCAGTAAGAATTGACATGAACGGAGCACCTAGGTGGCTCATTCGGTTAGGCATCCAACTCTTGATTTCAGTTCAGGTCATGATCTCAGGGTCAGGATTGAGCCCCATGGAAAGCTCTGCTCTTAGCACAGAGTCTGCCTGAGATTCTCCCTCTTCCTCTGCCTTCTGCTCTCACACACACTCTCTCCCCCTCTCTAAATAAATAAATAAAAATAAAATAAAAAAGAAAGAAAAAATTGACATGAACATTTGAAATTCATTTTCTAAATTTTGCCAAATTTGTTTGTTTATTAAGTACTTAGTGAAAAGCTGTTACATGTTTAGCAGATATTGGAAGCTGGGGATGTAGCAGTGAACTAGACAGCAAGACCTCAGACCTCATGAAGTTAAAAGACTTTCAACTGTGATGAAAGCTACAAAGGAAATAAATCAACAGATGTAATAAACAATGATTCAAGCAAACTAATAATTATGAATGAATGCTGTGGTGGACTAGAATGACCCAAAGCAATGATTTTCAACAAAGTAAGAATAAGAATGTTGGAGGGGGATGTCCTTGCTAGGGCAAAGGTAGAAATATCAGAATCATCTTTATTTGTGATTTTATAGCTGCACATTAAGACCATCTGGAGACCCCTTTTTTAGAAAGTATTGGTGCTGGAGCCTCACCCCTAGAGATTCTGATTTGATCAGAGGTGGGGCCAAGGAATAGCATTTTTAAAAAGTCTTCTGGGCAATTAGAATGTACAGCCAGAGTTGAGAACCACTGTTCTTGAGCAACACACTTCTGATTTTGTAATGACTATTCTCTGCCCTCACTTGAAAAATCAGTGACAGTGTCAACAAAATACTGGTTAACTGAATTCATTAAAAGGATCATCGTTGATCAAGTGGAATTCATTCCTGGGGTGCAAGCATGGTTCAACATACACAAATCAATAAATGTGATAGATCCATCACATTAATAAAAGGAAAGGTAAAAATCATATGATCATCTCAGTAGATGGAGGAAAAAGCATTGGACAAAATTAATTGACCATTCATGGTTTTTTAAAAGATGTCAGCTAATTAGGTATAGAAGGAACATACCTCAACATGATAACATGACAAGCCCACAGCTAACAGCTAACATACTCAGTGATGAAAGTTGAAAGGTTTTCCCCTAAAATAAGAAACAAGACAACAGTGCCCACCCTCACAACTCCTATTCAACATAGTACTAGAGTCCTAGGCAGAGCAGTCAGACAATAAAAAGAAATAAAAGGTATCCAAATTGGAAAGGAAAAAGTAAAATTGTCTCTGTTTGCAGATGACATGATCTTACATATAAGATATCATATGATAGATATTATATATAACATATATCACATAATAACCTTATAATAAAATTATTATAATAAAGGATAAATAAAAATTCAATAAATAAAATTGCAGGATGCAAATCAGCATATAAAAATTAGTTGCATTTCCATATACTAACAATTATCTGAAAAATAAAGGATACAATCCCATTTACAATACCATCAAAATAATAAAATACTTAGGAATAAATTTAAGGAGATGAAAGATCACTACACTGAAAATCATAAAACATTGATGAAAGAAATTGAAGAAGAGCAAATTAAATGGAAAGATATCCTGTGTTTATGGGTCAGAAGAATTAATATTGCTAAAATATCCATACTACCCAAATTCATCTATAGGTTCAGTGTAATCTTTATCAAGATTCCAATGGCATTTTTACAGAAATAGAAAAAACAATTCTGAAATTCATATGGAACCACAAAAGTTTCTAAATAGCCAAAGCAAGCCTGAAAAGGAAGAACAAAGCTGGAAGCCACACACATCCTGATTCAAAACTATATTACAAAGTTACAGTAATCAAAATAGTAAGACAATTGCATAAAAACAGACACATTGACCAGTGGGACAGAATTGAGAGGCCAGAAGTAAGTCCAAACATATATGGTTATATAAATATATGCATTTATGTCAAACTACTATCTGACAAGGAAGCCAAGGATTCAAAATGGGGAAAAGATCATCTCTTTAATAAATGGCATTGGAAAAACTGGATATTCACATGCAAGTAGATGAAACTGGACCCCTGTCTTGCACCACTCACAAAAATTAACTTGAATTGGATTGAGTTAATTTAAGATCTGAACATAAAAGTCCTAGAAGAAAACATAGGGAAAAAATTCCTTGAATTGGTATTGGCATTGATTTAATGGAAATGACACCAAAAGCACTTGCAACAAAAGTAAAAATAACTAAGGGCTATATAAAACTAAAAAAAACAAAAAACAAAAACCTTTTCATTGCAAGGGAAATGATCAACTAAATGAAAACACAGAGTAAAAAATGGGAAGTAACATTTGCAAACCACTTAAGGGACTAATATTCAAAATATAAAGGGAAATCCTACAACTCACGAGCAAAAAATAAAATAATCTAATTAAAGGTAAAAGGACATGAATAGACAGTTTTCCCAAAAAAGGCATTCAGTTGGCCAACAGACAACATGAAAATGTGCTCAACATAGCTAATCATCAGGGAAATCAAATCAAAACCACAATGAGATACCTGATACCTATTAAAATGCCTGTTAATCAAAAACACAAAAGATAACAAGTGCTGGCAAAGTATGAAGAAAAGGGGACTCTCTGTATACTGTTGGCAAAAATGTAAAGTGGTACCACCATTATGGGAAACAGTGTGGAATTTCTCAAAAAATAAAAAAAAATAGAATTACCTTATGATAAAACAATCTCACTTCTGGTTATATATCCAAAGGAAATGAAATCAGTGTCTCAAAGAGATATCTGCACTACCAGCCTCGTGCAGTTTTGAAGCTTGTGGCTTTTTAAGAACTCCACAGTATGCTTATAAGACACTAAAAGGGCAAAAGGCAATTAGAATCTTAATGGCATTCTAAACATAGTTTTGTCCTTGCAGATCATCCAGATGGGTCTCAGGGACATTAGGGAGGCACTTCCAGTCCCTACACTGGGCCACCATGGCTTCCTCCATCACACAGGGATGCCTGTCTCACTCTGCCCTATCTAATGGCTTTAAGACTGAAGTGTTTGGAAAGGAGCTAGAACAGGGCAGTAGAGAAACCTTGAATTTTACTTTTAAATATTGAGATTGGTTGTGGTATTGATGAGTTAATTCTGAAATGATTTTGTGTGTATTGTGTGAGAGAGTAAATGAATAAACAATACTGATGTTGGAAACGAGGGTTTTTACTAGAGTAAAAAGGAAAAATAGGCAGTAGGGAAGGTGAGGAAGAATTTTGTGTTAGTGGATTTGAATTGATGGTATGAGTTTATGAAGCCTATTTCTGGGAGAGTATGGGCCCAAATGTACCCTTTATGAACTTGAGCAATCTTCACTTGTGAGCTATAGTATCCTCTTTGTCACCTGACTTCAGCATTCTGAGTGAATAACAGCCCCTAGCTGGAGATCTCCTCCTGGATACACAAAGGAGGGCCATGGAATGTGTTAGTGATTGTTGGATGGCTCTGATAGGCCCCTGGTCCCTCAGAGAGGAGCATGAGTTCTCATCGAGACTGTTGGCTCAGGAATCAGAGGAGGCATGAGTCTCTGGTGGCAGGGTCCTCTAACACCTGCAAAGAGATTGCTGCGTGTCTTGCCCTTCAGGGTGTCTAAAGCAACTGTTCTGTATGGGCTGGAGTCTTGGGACATGAGACTAGAGTAGAGTGTTCTAGTCTTAAGAGATACGAACCAGAGGATTGAAGTTGCAGGCAAGCCTGAGTCTGAACAATGGGGGAGAGAGGGGTAGGGGCAGTCACTGTAGCAAAGAGGAGCCACAATGGACCTTGAAGGGGAGCTGCAGTGAGGAAGCTAAAGCCAGGGAGGTGAAAGAAGGAGCACACTGCCCTTTACCTTTGCTGTTGAAGTACAGCTGCTTTCAGGGTCCTGCAAGAAGAGACTCTCAGGAGAACTTATGCAGAAAATATGGTCACAAATGTCCATCTTCTCATTGGGATAGATAGAGGGGGTGAACCAGGAGGGGGAAATGTGTGAATAAATGCTGTACGTTGTGAGGTGAGCATCTTAAGTTCTTCTATCAGGATTTTTCTACTAAAAAAGAAATTCCCTTCTCTTCACAAATGCTCCTTTATGAATAGTTTATTGCAATGACTTCTTTTGCACTTGAGATACGACTTTGGGGAGTTCTTCTCATTTAGGTATGATTTTATCATTAACAGCAGGCTGAAAAAGAGCTCAGATAGATATATTTCCAAGAGAATGATGATCAGAATGAAGAAACAAACCAGAAAGAAACTGTCTTGTCTCCCCACCCACCCCTGCCCCCACTTCCTAAAGTATATGTATCAGGGGAAGGACAGTTGCATAGCTTGCACGTGCCATCTCTTCCTTCCTCCTCCTTCATCAGAGTTTCCTGATCTTGGAGAGAGGCTGGATCCACTGGCAAAAAGATTTATATGACCAAATGGGTTATTTGGCTGCAGTTTTCTGACTGCAGTTGCAGATTTTCCTCTGAATGGACAAGCTGCAGGCACAATGGGCTTGAGGGTGTTGCTGGCTATACTTTGGCACAATCATCCCAATTGTATGTGAACTGTATGTTGACAGCACAGGTTAACTCGCCCCTCCTCCAATATATACTTTGCTAGGCTTTGTGATTGCAGAAGAAGCTGGGTCGAAAAGAGTTAAGTAGTTCAGGCTGCCAAGTAAAAAATACTCAGAAGGCCCTTTGTACATTTTTTCAGCTTCTACAAAAAGAAGGAAGGTAGAGAAAAAAGGGATACTGGACTGTAAATTAGAACTCTGGCTTTCTACTTCTGCTGCAATTTGACAATCATGGGGTACCCTGCTGTCAGCCTCAGCATCATCTGTAATCTGGCAACTGAGTATGGTTGAATTGGCAGTTGAGTCGTCAATAGTCAGTTTGGTGTCAGGATCACAGGCCAGCTCCTGGAGACATGTTTTGTCTCCCTCTCTAGCCTTTGTGGAATCTCATGCCAGTCATGGGCAGTGCTCAGGCCAGCCTTGTGCCTCTTCTTGATCCATCCTATCATAGGAGGGCCAAGGACAACAGAAAGTGATTCCAGGAATGAGATCCAGCCCCAGTGAAGCTCCCAAGCCTTTGGGTTCTCAATTTAGAGGGCAAGAGAGACAGAAGGAGTCAGGAGTGGCATGAGAGTTTTGGGCTTAGAAACAAAAACGTTTACCCCAAAGATACAGATGTAGTGAAAAGAAGGGGCACATGCACCCTAATGTTCATACCAGCAATGTCCACAATAGCCAAACTGTGAAAGGAGCCAAGATGCCCTTCAATAGATGAATGGCTAAAGAAGATGTGGTCCATATATACAATGGAATACTATTCAGCCATCAAAAGAAATGAAATCTTGGCATTTGCAATGACGTAGATGGAGCTAGAGGGTATTATGCTGAGTGAAATAAGTCAATCAGAGAAAGACAATTATCATATGATCTCTCTGATCATATGGGGCAGGGCGGGGGGTCATGGAGTAGGGAGGGAAAAATAAGGAAACAAGATGGGATCAGGAAGGAGACAAACCATAAGAGACTCTTAATTTTACAAAACAAACTGAGGGTTACAGAAGGGAGGGGGTTGGGGGGATAGGGTAACAGAGTGATGGGTATTCAGGAGGGCATGTGTTGTGATGAGCACTGGGTGTTACATGCAACTAATGAATTGTTGAACACTAAGCCAGAAACTTATGATGTACTATATGCTGGCTAACTGAAAACAAGGAAGGAAGGGAGGGAGGGAGGGAGGGAGG
>LNAC01000202.1:2873086-2903610 GCA_002007465.1 Ailurus styani
GGAAGGAAGGAAGGGAGGGAGGGAGGGAGGAAGGAAGGAAGGAAGGAAGGAAGGAAGGAAGGAAGGAAGGAAGGAAGGAAAAGAGGAAGGAAGGGAAACAGAGGTCTTTTCACATGGACAGGATTAACCCAAGAGTAGTTAGGGATAGACTGGGTCTTAGGGGAAAGCAGGGACTCATAGCTCTTTGCAACCCATGTTCCTAGGGATGAGGCTGTTCATGCTTCCGAACCTGGTCAGGAAGACATGAGGGCTGGATAGGCTGGATAGCCCAGTTCCTTCTTGTAGGTGCTACTACAGGCTTCCACAGGTGGACCCAAGAAACTGTTGGTCTTTCACTCTTCATTGCCTTTTGCTCTTTCCCTCATAGATTAGAGTTCCATGAAACCTAAACCCTCAGCAAGCAGTCCTTAACACTCTAACTAGATTCAAAGTTTTAAAGACTGCTATTACATGTAAAGCATTGGGAATCCTGAAAACTGTTATAGACACCCCTCCATTCTCACCTTGTGACCTCTAGGTTTAGATCTTAGATCTTTGTGATGTCTTTCAGAGATTGTTTTGAGCTTAGCTGTCCTGATAAACAAACTGATTATATCATTGAGAAGGACTCCAGGGTTGAGGAGGAGGGAATGAGCACTGAAGCCCTAATTTAATTTAGATGTTTATTGACTTCAATTTTATGAACATATATAGATGATGTCACACACACATATACACACTCTGATGTCATACACATTTAGGTGTACGCACACCCTGGTGACATTCACCTGGATATCACACCCACTCGTTCTAAGAGTATATATATTCACTCCTTTTTTAGACACCCAAGTCCTACAGATGCTCATTTGGACATTGCTCATACTCAGATATAGTCTGCATTCCCCGAAAGGTGGGCTACATTCACTTACATGCCCTCTGGGCCACTGCGTTCTCATTCAGATGTGCCCATCAAACAGTACACATGTTTGCTGAGCCATTGCTCACCTCATCTCAGATACCACATTCTAAGTGTTGCAGACATTTATATGCCTTTTTCTTTCCCATTTGTGTTAACGATCCCCATGCTCAAGGAGATTCAGGGGAAGACTTGCCCTGTCGGGTATGACGTGTTTTCTTGAGTCAGTCCCTCTGTACCCTTTTATTTTTAATTGAAATTGACCTGTGCCTCTGTATTTGCCCAAGTTGTGCTTCTTAACCAAATGTCTCTAGATGGACAGCCTGATTGCAAGATGGTAGCCCTTACCACATTCCGTCTTCATAATCCATGTGCTAACTCACTATACCGTCTTTAAATGATTGATTTGGGGCCACTGCTGCAGTCACCTCATTAATTCACAAAAGTTTCCTGGAGGCACTCTTTGGGCAATTGATCTTTTGTCTTATGTCATGAGTCCCAGAGATCTGTGCAGTAAAGATCTTCTAAAAGAGGAACATTCATTCAGCGTGCCTGGGTAGCTCATTCTGTTAAGCATCTGCCTTCAGCTCTGGTCGTGATCTCAGGGTCCTGGGATCAAGCCCTGAATCAGGCTCTCTACTCAGTGGGGAGTCTTCTCTCTCTCTCAAATAAATAAATAAAATCTTTTTTTAAAAAAAGCACTTCTCAAGAGAAGTACAAATTGTAGACATTGAAAGAGATAGTAAAATGCTCTCCAAATGCACAAACTTTATGATAACTTTTATAAAAAGAGCCTACACATTTGGCATACAGCTGGTGTTCAATAAAGGCTTGGTCATCTCTCTTCACACAGCACCTTCTTACTTCTAAGTTGAAAGGAATGGTACAAGATCACTAGACAGGAGTTCAGAGTATTTACTGTTTATCTTGATTAGGGATTCTGCATCTGATCATATTTAGTTTCATGCCTACTTTCAGTTTTAGCTCAATTTAATTTGGTTCACTTGAACAAGCATTCACTGATCACTGTGTGGGTAAATAAATGGCAACCTACTCAGCAGTATATGGTGGAGAGAGTGATGCAGAGATAACTAAACCACAACTCCCACTGTCCAAAAGGTCACAGTCTAGCCAGAGAAACAGCAGTTCCATGTACATACTACTGTACTCCCAAGAAGATATCCATTAATGAATTATAGGGGAACTAAGGAGGAACAGTCATTCAGATTGGGAGGGTCTAGATGGGCTTCACTGAGGAGACAAAAGATAGAGTCAGTCTTTAGGGAAAGGCTTCCACTGGCAGAAGTGGAAGGCATTGCAGGTGGAGGAAGCATGGACTGATGATGGCATGGGGTGGGATCCACAGGATGTTTGTGCAATAGCAGGGGGTCTGGAGCAGTTAGAATGAGGGATTCATTCCAGGAGTTTCCAAAAGACAGGAAGCCAGGCACATGTCCCCAGTGCCAGGATGAGGAGTTTAGATTATATCATTCGGATAATGGAGAGCTTATGGGAGTGCTTGAAGAGGGACAGTGTTATATTCAGGAAGCTCAGTGAATTGACTAGTTGATAAATAAGTTAGAGGTGAAGAGACAAGTTGAATCCAGGTAAGAGATAGGGAAGGAAGTGCCCAACCTTACCACTATCAGTGAAGGGAAAGCAAGAAGAAGGGCAGGTACAGATTGCTGGTGTCAATAGGGCTTTTTGATTATAAGTGCAGAGTGATATCTAAAGAGTTAGGATTTGAGGATGACCTCCAAACTCAAGATCTCATCACTTGATGGGCAGTGCTACCCTTTTCTAAGGAAAAAATGTACAAGGAGGAGGCAGGTTTGTAGGGCTTGGGACCATGTTGCATTTTGGATATATCCAGGGTGAGCTGGCCTTGGGACGTCTAAATGGAGATAGATTTCTACAAAGCAGTGGGTTTATTCTAAAGGCTAGGAGGGAGATTTAGTTATAGACAGAAGTGGTGATAAATAACAAGTTCATCCCTCCAGATAGTTGCTCATCTGCCTCTCTTTCCTGTCCAGTGTTTATCAGCTGGTTGTCAAGGAGGAGAGACTTCAGAAGTCACGAAGGGCAGCTGACATCATTGAGTGCTTTTCGGTGCCTGTGAGCTATAGGAATGCCTCCAGCCTTGATTCTCTACACTACTTTGCTGCTGAATTGAAGCCCGCCAACCTGCCTGTCACCCAGCCATTTACAGTGGGTGACAATAAGACGTACAATGGATACTGGAACCCTCCTCTCTCCCCTCTGAAAAGCTACAGCATCTACTTCCAGGCACTCAGCAAAGCAAATGGAGTAAGTATGGTCACATAGAGATCATTTCTTGCCTTCTTTGTATTTTCCTGTTCTCAAATGAAAAGTAGCATGGCTTTAGAGCAGAGCCTGAAAGACTAAAGCCTGGGGACCAAATCCAGGCACATGTATGTATGTGTGTGTGTATATATGTGTATATATATATATATATATATATATATATATAAACTTTTTTAATACAGCAATGGCTATTCATTTACATAATCTAAGGCTGCTTTGATGCTGCAACAGTGTAATTGAGTAGTTTATTTTTTTAAAGATTTTATTTATTTATTTGTCAGAGACAGAGAACACAGGCAGGGGAGCGGCAGGCAGAAGGATAAGCAGGCTCCCTGCTGGGCAAGAAGCCCGATGTGGAACTCAATCCCAGGACCCTGGGATCATGACCAAGCCAAAGGCAGATGGTTAATAGACTGATTCACCCAGGTGTCCCAAGATAAGTAATTTAGACAAAGGTTTTATGCCACATAAAGCCTAACATATTTACTGTATGGCCCTTTATAGAAATATAGAAAAAATTTGTGACCTCAGTATTCAAAGAAAAAAGGTCTTCAGTGCCTGGGAGCCTCAGTCAGTTGAGCGTCCAGCTCTTGATATTGGCTCAGGTCACTATCTCAGGGTTGCAGGATTGAGCCCCATACTGGGCGTGGGGCCTGGGTGGGATTCTCTCTCTGCCTCTCCCTCTGCCCTTCCTACCCACCTCCCTACCACATGCCCACAGGTGCATGCACACCCTCTCTCTAAAAATAAAGAAAAATAATAAAAAAAAGGTCTTTCAAATTACCTCTAGGCAAATGACATGCCTATCTGAAGATTAATTTCCTCACCTACAAAATAATACCTATCGATTTATTATCTATGAATATACTAAGCATATTATAGTTAATCAGTGAGTGTTAACTCTCTTATTATTACCAATAGTCACATTAGAAAGTGTTTTTTTCTCCCAAAGACAAGGTAACCTTTTTTAATGTCAAATATTTCTTTGGTCAAGATGGGATGCCAGTCATAACATCACAAAAGCACAGGGCTGGAAAAGATCTAAAAGGTCACCGAATACCTACTTCCTTCCCCCTACACATAAAGCAATCAACCTTACGACATCATACTTATCTGATATTTGTGCATATTCCTGAATATCTCCAGTGACAGAGAACTCACTCCTTTATGTGGTAACTTTACTGATCTTTGGGGTGGCTATGGCTCTAAGAAGTCTTTTTATTGTGTTGCTTGAAATATGTCCCTCATTATAGCTTCTACCCATTGCCATTAGTCCAGACTCTTAGGTCCCAAGAGAACCAATGCAATCATCTTCTCAGGCAGCATTCTTTCAGTTCTTTAAGATCTTTCTTACCATCCACCTCCCCTCTGTTCAAATATACCCATCTGATCTTATTTCTGAAAGTTCAGTATCTTTAGTTCCTCTTATTACACAAGTATTTTCTATCTAGGGTGCTTTTGTGGACATATCTCAAGTTGCTATATTTCATTCAACAAATAAATAACAAACACTGACACATGCTAAGCCCTACAGTTCATATTAAGGTTACAGAGTAGGTGCCCTCCAAGAGCTTCCGTAACATAAGGAAATCTGGTATGTGCCATGTCTCACAGTATTTCTGGAGAAGTGAGAAGCTCCCTGGAGAAGGGAGTGCTGAGACAAAAGCAAGACCTGGTGAAGTGTGTGGAGAATAGCCTCTGTAGGCTCTTGTGGCCAAGAGAGTTTAGTCTGTCAGTGGGAGTCATTACCTTACGTGAAACCTGGATTGAGGAACTAATTAACATTTTAAATGTCCACATAGCCATTTAAATTCCACATTGGTATTTCAGTTCTGCATTTATTACTTACTCAAGCAACATTCCTCACAGAGTTTAAAACTACAAAGAGAAGCCGCCAGACTGCCTTCCATCTGTCCATCTGGTCTTCCCTCTGCATGAAACACTCTGATGTATTGAGGTGGAAGACATAAAGATGAGCAGAAAGCATCTGGGGTCCCATCTTGTTCCTGGTTCTCTGCATCCCAGACTGGCCAGTTTATTGGCAGAGCACAACTCTGAGAAGGTGTGACTTTCCCTGCTCTTGGCAACATGTCAGGAGGTGCTTTTGGGTTTGCCTGCTGTGAAGAAGAGTAGCAGCTGCACTCAATTCACTCTGTCACATTCTTACCAAGACTAATAAACACCCAGCAAGAGACCAAATCTGTAGAACCCAAGAAATTGACAAATGGACCTCAGGAAGAATTTGCTCAACTCAAGCATGGTTGGCCCTTGAGCAGAACAGCAGGTGACACAGGAGAACTGTGGGAAGTTTTGCTTCCCAAACCTTACACAGTGGACTATCTCCTCAAGACACAAGGTTTTGCCTTTGGGGAAAAATGTCACCCTACCCAGAAGCTACCTCATCTAGGAAGCAGTTTCTACTACTGCTTCGAGATGAACAAAGATAGTTTAATTACTTATGCCTTCATTCCCACACTGTGTGTGCTCCTGTTCTGGAGCTAAGATTTGCAGGAAGGGAATTAAAGGAATTGGGTGCGTGCTTATGCCAGGGGTCCTGAATGCGTGGTTGGCCTCACAGGAACAGAGAGGAAAAGCTGTTGAGAGTTAGGCACTTAGCATGCTGTTTTCTCCTGGGAAGGGAAAAACTACACACTATTTCAAATTACTGTATTTAGTATTAAGTGTTACTAAAAAGAGTTAAGCTAAAGGGTCATAGGAGCAGAAAAGCCATTCTCAGTCTAACAGATCTCTGCCTGGCCCCTCTCAGATTCCTCCATCTCGTAAAGGGCAGCAGACAATGCAGTTAAGCCTGGAGGATTTTTGAGGAGAAAATGTCATAACCAACAAATTCTTTATCAGCCAAGTTGTTGTTCTTGTGCAAATACATCGGAAAGACAGTCTCAGTATCCAGGGGCTCCCACATGACCTGCTTCTAATAAATCATTCAAAGAGCAATTGACCAAGCAATGAATCAAAATAAAGAAATCTAGAACAAAGATATATGGAATGAAAAGACCCACAGTGAGCATGGAAACTAATTAACATTAAACACAGTGTTAATGCTAAATAATTGCTATAAATATGTTATAAAAAGAGAAGGTTAATATAAAAATAATTACTTAAGGAGAAAATGTATAATGTAAAAAATTAACCATTCTAATCTGGGTCTATAATTTGCTATTATGTTAACAAAAACTGAGGAGGAGTTGGAGGATTGATGAGTGTAAATAAAAATCTGCCAATTACTCTACTTTAGACAGGATGGAATAAATAACTTCTACTTTATTTTTGATACTGAGAGTTTTTGAAAAGTATAGTTTTTTAAACATAAAGGCAGCTTTTCAGTCTGTCCAAAAAAAAAGCCAGGAAACAACCGCTTACAAAGAAAAGGTGGAGAAGCAAAGGAAACTCTAAGTAAACATGAAAATCAGCACCTATAAAGCAAGCCAGAAGAAAACACTAGGTTTGATTTTTTTTTAATATAGTGGTGCTTTGTTCCCCTCATAAAAGAGGAAAAAGTGTCGGGTCAAGATATTTCTATATCACTAGAAGATTAAAACCAAAGGATGGGGAAAAGTCATACTAAATTAAAACCAATTAAAGGAGAGTAAAAATGGCCATTTGTTGCAGATGTTTGTGGGCCAGGTTGAGTAATTTACTATCAATCAATTGTATTGCTCCCAACCTAATCTGCAAGTTTCAGTCAGAAGAGGGTAAGAAAATTTTAAAGTCCAGATACATTTATTCAATGGATATTAAGGATTGTTTTGTTTTGTTTTGTTTTGTCAGTTTAGCAGAGTGGCTAAAGATCCAGCCTTTACAATCAGACTACCTACACAAAAAACCCTAGTATCTCTGACTTTAAGTAAGCTGTTAAAAAAGAATTAAATATATTAAGTAAACATCTAGGAAGTACATATAAGTCAAAAAAAGGCACTTCTTCTGAGTGCCCAGAATAAAACAGTAAGCCAAACAGACAAAAACACCTGCCTTCGTACTGTTTACATTCTAGTCGTGGAGATGTTAAAAATAAATAAGTAAAATAATGTGTCAAATAATTAGTCATTAGATTTACGAATGTGGCGGTCACTCATTAACTGTTGATGTAAGATCTATGTTGACTATTAATAGGATGAAGATAAGGACATTTTGTAAACTCTACAGTAATCCATATAAATGTGGAGTATTGTAATCCAGTCCTGTAAACACTATGGAGAGCCCGAGTCTGATATACGTTATGAGGCATGGTGCTCAGAGTCCTTGCAGGCATTTTCATGAAGTGTGAGTTGTTGACAGGCACTTTTATTGGGAATTTTGATCAGATTAGTAATATCATATTTACCCATTGATGCTTGCATTCTTTATTTTTTTATTATGTTGTGTTAGTCACCATATACTACATCATTAGTTTTAGATGTAGTGTTCCATTGTTTCTGTATAGCATCCAGTGCTCCAGTGCAGTACATGCCCTCCTTAATACCCACCACTGAGCTAACCTGTCCTCCCCACCCCCCTGCCCTCTAAAACCCTCTAAAACAGTTAGTTTCTCATGGTTCGTCTCCCTCTCCAATTTCCCCCCCTGCTTCATTTTTTCCTTCCTTCTCCAAATGTCCTCCATGCTATTCCTTATGTTCCACAAATGAGTGAAACCATGTGATAATTTTTTTTCTCTGTTTGAATTATTTCACTTAGCGTAATATCCTCCAGTTACATCCATGTTGATGCAAATATTGGGTATTCATCCTTTCTGATGGCTGAGTAATATTCCATTGTATATATGGACCACATCTTCTTTATCCATTCGTCTATCAAAGGGCATCTCAACTCCTTCCACAGTTTGGCCATTGTAGACGTTCCTGCTATGAACATTGGGGTGCATATGGCCCTTCTTTTCACCACATCTGTATATTTGGGTAAATACCCAGTAGTGCAATTGCTGGGTCATAGGATATCTCCATTTCCAACTTTTTGAGAAACCTCCACAGTCTTCTTACAGAAAGAAAACAAGGGCAGTGCTGGCTGTCAATGCTCTGTCCCTGGTGCTGAATCCTCAGTGCCAGTCTTTCTTGTGAATCAGGCCATATTGTAACCATTGTTTTGGATATGGCTATATTATAGATCTATTATAGCATTTTAGAATTGGATGATTTTGCAGTGTCATCTAATGTAAACCTGCAGCCAACACAGAAATCTCCAATAAAGCGTTCTTGGCAGGGCATTGTAGAGCCTCAGCATGACCACTGCAATTCTCTGGAGGGAAAGAGTTGACCCCTTTGTGGAACAGGTAAAATTATTAGAACTTTCTTCCTTCTATAAAGCCAAATTTGGTCTCCTTAACTCTCTACTCTTGGGCACTTGTATTGATTTGAACAAATCAAATTTTTCTTTCCCGTGTCAGCCTATTGGAGAAAATATGACAGTACCAACTACCATCTTTGGCCACCCAGCTTATTTCTTATTTTAACATGCAGTTACTTCTGTTTCTCACATGGCATGATTTTCTGTAATTCCTTAATCCTATTTATTCTATACTCTCATAGACATACTCCACTTTTCCACTGCCCTCCTTAAAAAGGGGTGCCCAGAACCTGCCTTGTGCTATAGATATAGTTTGGCCATGCCTGCTACATTGTCGCTACTCCGCCTCTCTTTACCATTTTCTAAAACATTATTTCTCAAACACTCCAAGGTATTTTTCTCTCTTTGGGGCCCTTTTGAAAGCTGTAATTCTACCTGAGTGTCTCTTTTCTTCATTCTTTACAGAACGAGTCCCTTCTCATTTTTCAGGCCTCATCTTCAATGTCACACCCTGTAGGAACTTTCCAGTCATATTATCTAAGAGCTATCCATGCCAGTAGTCACGTGTTAACCTTTTTTTCCTTTATGACACTTAGCATGTTTTTAATTTCACTGGTTTTTATGTTACTGCATGCCTCCCTCCTTTGACTGAGAGCTCCAGGAGGTAACAGCTCTGTTTTGTTTGCTGCCATACTCTCCATACTGAGTACAATATTTATTTAACACATAGTAGATAGCTGATGATTGTTGGATGAATGAATGAATGAGAGTATGAATTGTTTCTTGTCTTCTGTGAATGTTTCCTCACGTTATACAATCACTTGGAGTATTAAATGAGGAAAGATCTTAAATTCTGAAAGGCACCAAGTAAGTGTCAGCACAGTCTGAATTTCCATCCAGTGAAGGATGAAATGTGGTTCTGAGATATTTTCACCATAGACAAATGAGCCCTAAAGGACTTTCCTTCCATCATAATAGTAAGACTTTCTCCCAGCTGTCTCATTTCCCAAGCTCTAGGCTCCTGGGTAACCTTGATTTCCTTCAGATCTTCCAAATGGTACCCAGAGTAGCTGTCTCAGTTGTAAACAGCAGGTGGGTGCAGTTTTGCATTGTTTTTTCCCCCCTACTCTTCCCAGAATGAGGTCTGCTGAATCTACTGTTCTCTGCATCCCCACCACCATTAGCCATGATTGTGAAGTTGAAAGGACCATAATTAATGGTTGGATGCAAAACAAGTGTGGCAAATTCATGTAAATACCCACCAGAAGCCACCTTTTCTTGGGCAGGGCTGTTGTGCATGTTCTATTTATGTAGTGGGGAAAACTCTTTCCTTGCCATATCTTTTTCATCATGTAGGGGCACATTTAACCTGAATGATGACTTTGCCAAATGGTGATCAAAATAAGAGAAGAGGGAAGTAGAAAGGTGATTGTTCTCGTTCTCTCGCTTTCTCTTCCAGCTCCTGAACTCAATTGCCTCTTGAGAGCAGTTGGAAGCCAGATGCTATTTTTGAATGGGTCCTCATGTTTGCAGTGTAATCACATTATAACAGTTAGGATTATCTAGGTAGAGCGGGGTTAGGGAAAATTCTTTGTCTCTGAATATATTGGAAGAAGCTATATTTAGTTGTGTCCAAGCACTATTAAGAGAACATTTGTACATGGACTGATTCTCTGTGGCATGGCGGGATAGAAAGAATTGAGAGATAGGCATGAGACAGACCTGGCTTTGAATTATGACCGATTCCAGTGATGTGAACTTGAGCTGTGACTTAACATCTCAAGATGTATGATGTGATTAATGACCTACCTCCCCAAAATTTGGGGAGAGTAAATGAGACAATACATATAAGTCATCTGTCATCAGTTGTAATATTTGTTCTCTTTTCCCTTTCGCTTCTTTCCTGCAGCTCCTCTCCCAAGAGAGGGGAAGGTTGGATCCTCTTTGCCTGACCTCAGGAACCATGTCTCTGTGGCAGCTGCTGACTGCCTTGACTCACCCAGGACTTAACTGCTTCCCAACCCCATTTCAGGCCTTATTTTTCTTAGTTTAATGTTTCATATATGGTTCCAAGCCTGACCTCTGTTCCTGTTGAATCTTGTGACATAATTGATTTTGTCTTTGGGGAGTAACTTCCTCCTTCCAACTCCATTTCCTGATTCTATTTCTACTTCAGCGACTGCTCATATATCATGTGGGAAAAGCTCAGGTAGACCATGGAATGAGAAGATGTGGGAGACCCAAGATCAAAAAGGGATAGAGTGAAGATCACACAGGGTATCTCATGGCTTGAGTCTTAGATATGCTATCAGGGAATTTATAAGAAAACTCCTGTATTAGTTAGGACAAACTAATTTATGCTATAGTAGCAAACAACCATGAAATCTCGGTGTATTATCAGAAAAAAAGATTTTTTTACTCCTTCTGCATGTCCAAAATGGGTTGGCAGAAGGGTTATGTTTATCATATTTACTCAGAGGCTTAGGCTAATGGAAGGCCCATCTTGACATATGCTTTCACATTCACCAAGGCAGAGAAAGAGTAATATGGCAAATAGGACACTGGTTTTAAAATTACACATAAAATAACACATAGAACTTTCACATTTCATTGGCCAAGACTAGTCATGTAGCCATGCTAAACTTCAAAATGAATGAGGCAGTGCATTCCAACAGTGTGCCTAGAATGTAAACTGGGAGTTTTGAGACCATTCCTAATGACTACCACACTTCCACATTATTCACCATTATGAAGCTTTTCCTTCAGATTCCCACAATACCCACACTCTCTCTTTAAGCTCCTGTGCAGTCCCTATCATGGATCCTGAGAACTTTCGATTATTGAGTACCTACTGGATCCCAGACACTAAGGAAGTACTGTTGTCTATGCAACTTCCTGATTGGTCTCACAAACAAAATTACTCCATTTAAATTGGTAAGATGGATGGCCTGCCATCCCGTCAGCACCCAATAATCTCATAGGATCTCACTTACTTCATACTGAAGAAGGGATTTTAGTTAACAGCTTTCTCTCTTGATCTCCATGGATACATGGTAAAGAAAATCTAATATTCCCTGTGATACTATTCCACTTTGAAAGGCAGTCATTCTTCCAAGTCTAACATGCAGTGTGGTTGAGAGGCTTCAGAAAATTTTAGACCTCTCTCATCCATCAGTTGCTGATCCAGAGTAACAGAAAACTGTGAACCAAAGACCTCCACATACCCTTTTTTTTTTAACTTGTTGCCATAGTCCTATGTTAGGAACCTGTTTCTGGATTATATCAGCTCTGTTGCAGCAGAGAATTGAATTGGACATTTGGGTTCCAGGGTTATCACCAAAATCTTTCTATAACCACTTTGGAGAATTTAGGCCTGGTCAATGCTCCCCTCAGTTCTGTTCTGTCACCAGAGCCTAGATTTCATGGCCCATCAACTTGCCTAGTCTTCCTTCCCAATCCTTGGATCCTAGGTATCAAGCAGCCCCCAAGGCATACCTCCCTCTGGGCTCCATTCCACCATGTGAACCTTAGCATCTGCTCTTGAAAGTTCTGAACTTCTATTTGAAGGCCTGTTGGGGCTCAAACTTCTCTTTCCAAGTAACAGAGAAATTCCCTGAGTGTCACCTTGTACAAATACCAAAATGAGCTCTCCCAGGTTGCTAATTTATTTTTCCACTCACTTACAGTTCCTACAGATTTTATTATCACAGTATGAGACCTAAGGGACCAAGAACATTTTCCTTTTGAAACAAATATACTTTAGACTCATTTGGAAAAGGAAATGAAGGTTACCCAAATGTTGACAGCTTATAATCTTGTCAGCCTGGGTCTTGAAGCATTAGCAAATGCTCCAGCTCCCAGTCCTAAAAAGACTCATGGAAGTAGCAGCCTAAGTGTCCATAAACCAAGGGTTTCTGCTTCCATAGGGCCCCTTCCGAAGACAAGGGTCCCCATGAAGTTTGGCTCAATTGGCCCCCAAGTGGTGAAAAAGTTGGGATACCTCTGAATTTGGATATTGGATCCATGGGTTTAAAAACTGGCTCTGCTGTTTTCAGCTACCTAACCTACTAACCTTCAATTTCGTCATCTGTCAAATGGAGATGAGATGTGCCCTCCCAAGCTCACTGGGGTCTTTGTGAGGAATAAACAATAGGTGTGCTGACTTAGTGCACATTCCTAAGCACCTTTTGAATGAAGACATTGCTAACATGAGTGTGTGCATGTGTATGTGTGTGTGTGTGCGTGCCTGCAAATTCAACATGTGTATTATACATAATACACATATTTTGGCATGTGTATATAATTATGTGTGTATATATATATATGAATATGTATACATATTTAATTAAAATTTTGAGTTAGCTTATGNCATTGCTAACATGAGTGTGTGCATGTGTATGTGTGTGTGTGTGCGTGCCTGCAAATTCAACATGTGTATTATACATAATACACATATTTTGGCATGTGTATATAATTATGTGTGTATATATATATATGAATATGTATACATATTTAATTAAAATTTTGAGTTAGCTTATGAATCTTAGTGGCAGAAAGGTTTTCACTACACCAGAGGCCTAATAAAGGTGGCTAATGAGATAGAACATTACCTATACCTCTTGAGCTTCCTGGAAGCAAAGGGAAAAAGGAGTGTATGGCAGGTTTGCAAAGCTTCTCTTAGTGGAAAGAAAGAAGCATACATACTTTCCATGGGAGACACTAGAAGGGAGTTGTATCATATACATCCTTATATAAGGAGCCCTGAGGAGATACTGGTCAATATCATAGTATCTCTGTTCCAGCACCTCATTAGTCCCTTATCCATCAGTGTTGTGATACAGTATTAAACTGGAATTTTTTATTAACATATAATGTATTATTTTCTTCAGGGGTACAGGTCTGTGACTCATCAGTCTTCACAATTCACAGCACTCACCATAGCACATACCCTCCCCAATGTCCATAACTCAGCCACCCTATCACTTCCCCCCCACACACACACACCCCAGCAATCCTCAGTTTGTTTCCTGATATTAAGAGTCTCTTATGGTTTGTCTCCCTCCCTGGTCCCATCTTGTCTCATTTTTTCCCTCCCTTCCCCCCATGACCCCCTGCCCTGTCTCTCAAATTTCTCATATCAGAGAGATCATATGATAATTGTCTTTCTCTGATTGACTTATTTTGCTTAGCATAATATCCTCTAGTTCCATCCACATTGTTGCAAATGGCAAGATTTCACGGTTTTTTGATGGCTGCACTGTATTCCGTGTGTGTGTGTGTGTATGTGTGTGTGTGTGTGTGTGTGTATACCACATCTTTATCCATTTATCTGTTGATGGAAATCTAGGTTCTTTCCATAGTTTGGCTATTGTGGACATTACTGCTGTAAACATTCGGGTACACATGCCCATTTGGATCACTACATTTGTATCTTTAGGGTAAATACCCAGTAGTGCGATTGCTGGGTCATTGGGAGCTCTATTTTCAACTTTTTGAGGAACCTCCATACTGCTTTCCAGAGTGGCTGCACCAGTTTGCATTCCCAACAGTGTAGGAGGGTTCCCCTTTCTCTGCATCCTCACCCACATCTGTCGTTTCCTGACAGATGTTTGTTAATTTTAGCCATTCTGACTGGTGCGAGGTGTTATCTCACTGTAGTTTTGATTTGTATTACCCTGATGCCAAGTGATGTTGAACACTTTTTCATGTGTCTGTTGGCCATTTGGATGTCTTCTTTGCAGATATGTCTGTTCCTGTCTTCTTCCCATTTCTTGATTGGATTATTTGTTCTTAGGGTGTTGAGTTTGATAAGTTCTTTATGGATTTTGGATACTAGCTCTTTATCTGATATGTCATTTGCAAATGTCTTCTCCCATTCTTTTGGTTATCTTTTGGTTTTGTTGACTGTTTTCTTTGCTGTGCAAAAAGCTTTTGATGAAGTCCCAATAGTACATTTTCGCCCTTGCTTCTGTTGCTTTTGACGATGTTTCTAGGAAGAAGTTGCTGAGGCTGAGGTCAACACGGTTGCTGCCTCTGTTCTCAAGAATTTTGATGGATTCCTGTCTCACATTGAGGTCTTCCATCCATTTTGAGTCTATTTTTGTGTGTGGTGTGAGGAGATGGTCCAGTTTCATTCTTCTGCATGTGACTGTCCAATTTTTCCAACATCATTTGTTGAAGAGACTGTCTTTTTTCCATTGGACATTCATTCCTGCTTTGTCAAAGATTAGTTGACCATAGAGTTGAGGGTCCATTTCTGGGCTCTCTATTCTGTTTGATTGATCGATGTGTTTGTTTTTGGTGCCAGTACCATACTGTCTTGATGATTACAGCTTTGTAATAGAGCTTGAAGTCTGGAATTGTGATGATGCCAACTTTGGTTTTCTTTTTCAACATTGCTCTGGCTATTTGGGGTCTTTTCTGGTTCCATATAAATTTTAGGATTATTTTTTCCATTTCTTTGAAAAAAGTTGATGGCATTTCGATGCAGGTTGCATTAAATGTATAGATTGCTCTAGGTAGCATAGACATTTTCACAATATTTGTTCTTCCAATCCATGAGCATGGAACATTTTTCCATTTCTTCGTGTCTTCCTCAATTTCTTTCAGGAGTATTTTATAGTTTTCTGAGTACAGATTCCTTGCCTCTTTGGTTAGGTTTATTCCTAGGTATCTTATGGTTTTGGGTACAATTATAAATGGGATTGNAGTATAAAAATGCACCTGATTTCTGTGCATTGATTTTATATCCTGACACTTTACTGAATTCCTGTATGANCTTCTGTCTTGCTGTTGGAGTATAGAAATGCACCTGATTTCTGTGCATTGATTTTATATCCTGACACTTTACTGAATTCCCGTATGAGTTCTAGTAGCAGTTTTGGCATGGAGTCCTTTGGGTTTTCCACATAAAGTATCATATCATCTGCAAAGAGTGAGAGTTTGACTTCTTCTTTGCCAGTTCAGATGCCTTTTATTTCTTTTTGTTGTCTGATTGCTGAGGTTATAACTTCTAGTACTATGTTGAATAGCAGTGTTGATAGTAGACAGCCCTGCTGTGTTCCTGACTTTAGGGGAAAAGCTCTAAGTTTTTCCCCATTGAGAATGATATTCGCTGTGGGTTTTTCATAGATGGCTTTGATAATATTAAGGTATGTAGCCTTTATGCCTACACTGTGAAGAGTTTTGATCAAGAAAGGATGCTGTACTTTTTCAGATGCTTTTTCAGCATTTCTTTTATTAATATTTTATACCACATTGATTGATTTGCAGGTGTTGAACCAACCTTGCAGCCCAGGAATAAACCCCACTTGGTCGTGGTGAATAATCCTTTTAATGTACTGTTGGATCCTATTGACTAGTGTTTTGGTGAGAATTTTTGCATCCATGTTCATCAGTTATACTGGTCTGTAATTCTCCTGTTTGATAGGGTCTTTGCCTGGTTTTGGGATCAAGGTAATGCTGGCCTCATAAAGTGAGTTTGGAAGTTTTCCTTCCATTTCTATTTTTTGGAACAGTTTCAGGAGAATAGGTATTAATTCTTCTTTAAATGTTTGGTAGAATTCCCCTGAGAAGTCGTCTGGCCCTGGGCTCTTGTTTGTTGGAAGATTTTTGATGACTGCTTCAATCTCCTTATGGATTATGGGTCTGTTCAGGTTTTCTATTTCTTTCTGGTTCAGTTTTGGTAGTTTATATGTCTCTAGGAATGCATCCATTTCTTCCAGATTGTCAAATTGGTTGGTGTATAGTTGCTCATAATATGTTCTTATAATTGTTTGTATTTCTTTGGTGTTGGTTGTGATCTCTCCTCTTTCATTCATGGTTTTATTAATTTGGGTCCTTTCTTTCTTCTATTTGATAAGTGTGGCCAGGGGTTTATCAGTCTTATTAATTCTTTCAAAGAACCAGCTCCTACTTTTATTGACCTGTTCTAATGTTCTTTTGGTTTCTATTTCATTGATTTCTGCTCTGATCTTTATTATTTCTCTTCTCCTGTTGGGTGTAGGCTTTCTTTGCTGTTCTTTCTCCAGCTCCTTTAGGTGTAGGGTTAGGTTGTGTACTTGAGAAAGGTTTGTATTGCTATATACTTTCCTCTCAGGACTGCCTTTGCTGTGTCCCAAAGATTTTGAACAGTTATGTTTTCATTTTCATTTGTTTCCATGAATTTTTTTCATTCTTCTTTAATTTCCTAGTTGACCCATTTATTCTTTAATAGGATGCTCTTTAGCCTCTGTGTATTTGAGTTCTTTCCAACTTTCCTCTTGTGGTTGAGTTCTAGTTTCACAGCACTGTGATCTAAAAATATGCAGGAAATGATCCCAGTATTTTGGTACCTGTTGAGACCTGATTTGTGACCCAGGATGTGATCCGTTCTGTAGAATGTTCCATGTGCAGTAGAGAAGAATGTGCATTCTGTTGCTTTAGGATGGAATCCTCTGAATATATCTGTGATGTCCATCTGGTCCAGTGTGTCATTTAAAGCTTTTATTTCCTTGTTGATCTTTTGCTTAGATGATTCTGTCCATTTCAGTGAGGGGGGTGTTAAAGTCCCCTACTATTATTGTATTATTGTTGATGCATTTCTTCAATTTTGTTATTAATTGGTTTATATAATTGGCTGCTCCCATGCTAGGGGCATAGATATTTAAAATTGTTAGATCATTTTGTTGGACTGACCCTTTATGTATGATATATTATCCTTCCTTGCCTCTTATTATAGTCTCTGGATTAAAATCTAATTTATCTGATAAAAGGATTACCACCCCAGCTTTCTTTTTATGTCCATTACCAGGGTAAATTGCTTTCCACCCCCTCACTTTAAATCTGGAGGTGTTATTGGGTCTAAAATGAGTTTCTTGCAGACAGCTTATCGGTTGGTCTTTTTTTTATCCATTCTGATACCCTGTGTCTTTTGTTTGGAGTATTTACCCCATTTAGGGTAACTATTGAAAGATATGAATTTACTGTCATTGTATTGCCTGTAAGGTGACTGTTACTGTGTATTGTCTCTATTCCTTTCTGGTCAGTTACTTTTAGGCTCTCTTTTTGCTTAGAGGACCTCTTTCAATATTTCCTGTAGGGCTGGTTTGGTGTTTGCAAATTCTTTTAGTTTTGTTTGTTCTGGAAGCTTTTTATCTCTCCTTCTATTTTCAGTGACAGCCTAGCTGGATATAATATTCTTGGCTGCATATTTTTCTCATTTAGTCCTCTGATTATATCATGTCAGTCCTTTCTGGCCTGCCAGGTCTTTGTGGATAGGTCTGCTGCAACTCTAATATTTCTACCATTGTATGTTACAGACCTCTTGTCCCGAGGTGCTTTCAGGATTTTCTTTTTGTCACTGAGACTTGTAAGTTTTACTATTAGATGACAGGGTGTGGACC
Organism: Ailurus styani; assembly: GCA_002007465.1. Lineage (NCBI taxonomy): Eukaryota > Metazoa > Chordata > Mammalia > Carnivora > Ailuridae > Ailurus > Ailurus styani. The sequence continues at coordinate 2,890,988 of LNAC01000202.1, forward strand.
TATTTTTACTGATTTTGAGGGGGGTTCTCTATGCCTCCTGGATTTTGATGCTTGTTCCCTTTGCCAAATTAGGGAAATTCTCTGCTATAATTTGCTCCAATATACCTTCTGCCTCTCTCTCTCTCTCTCTCTCTCTTTCTTCTTCTTCTTCTTCTTCTTCTTCTTCTTCTTCTTCTTCTTCTTCTTCTTCTTCTTCTTTCTTCGTCTTTGTCTTCGTCTTCTTCCATCCCAATTCTAATATTGTTTCATCTTATGGTATCACTTATTTCTCAAATTCTCCCCTTATGATCCAGTAGTTGTTTATCTCTCTTTTTCTCAGGTTCTTTATTCTCCATCATTTGGTCTTCTATATCACTAATTCTGTCTTCTGCCTCATTTATCCTAGCAGTAAGAGCCTCCATTTTTTATTGCATCTCATTAATAGCTTTTTTTATTTCAACTTGATTATATTTTAGTACTTTTTTTCCTCCAGAAAGGGATTTTATTTCTCCAGAAAGGGATTCTCTAGTATCTTCCATGCTTTTTTCAAGCCCAGCTAGCACATTGATAATCGTCATTCTGAGCTCTATCTAGTTCTGACTCTTACTAATGTCCATACTGATTAGGTCCCTAGCCATCAGTACTACCTCTTGTTCTTTTTTGGGGGGTGAGTTTTTCTGCCTTGTCATTTTATCCAGATAAGAATAGATGAATGAGAGAACAAAATACTAAAGGCGATAGCGATGACTCCAGAAAAATATACACTAAACAAATCAGAAGAGACCCAAAACCAGAGGGAGAAGAAAGGAGAAAAAATATATATATATTTATTTACTTACTTTATTTGGTGAATTGAACAGAACCACACAATTGATTTTGGTGTATTTTGGTCTGTTAAAATAAACCTCCTCCCAAAGTTTTAAAGAAGGAAAAACTTATATATACACAAAAATAATGGTAAACAAGATGAAGGGATGGAATATAACCATAAAGATGAAAATTTAAAAAATTCTAAAAAAGGAAATGATAAGAAAAGTAGTTGGTTGAAAGAATTTAAAAAAAAGTGGAAAGAATGTGATCAGGCTGGAGACCAGAACAAAACCATGTGCTAGATTTAGGGTATATTTTGATCTATTAGAAGAAACTGTATCCCAAAATTTTAAAGAAAGAAAAACCTGTAGAATACAAAAAATAAGGTTAAATACAGTGAAGGGATAGAATATGACTATAACAATGAAAATTTAAAAAGACTTGTAAAAAGGTATTGATAAGAAAATAATTTAAAAATGTTAAAATAGGAAAGAGGAAAAATTTTTAAAAAGAATAGGAAAAAAATAAAAATTAAAAAGCTCAACTTTGAAAGACTAAAGAATCATGGGGGGAAAGCCATGAATTCTACGTGCTGTATTCCTGTAGCTCTGAAGTTTTTCAGTTCTCATTGTTCAGTGCACTTGGTCTTGGCTGGATGTTCTTGTTGATCTTCTGGAGGAGAGGCCTGTTGCTGTGATTCTCAAATGTCTTTGCCCAAGGTGGAATTGCACTGCCTTTGCCAGGGGCCAGGCTAAGCAATCTGCTTGGATTCACTCTCAGAGCTTTTGCTCCCTGAACGCTTTCTGAACAGCTCTGGAGGACAGGAATGAAGATGGCGGCCTCCCATCTCCCTGGTCTCTGGCTTCACTCTGAGCTCACCCAACCTGTGATGGAGCATTTCTATCTCTGGCACTCAGACCTGTTCAGAGTCTCCAAACCCAGCAGATTCCTGTAATGCACTCCTGTGCCTCTCCTCCTGGGGGAGGAAGGTGAGTCTCCCTGGCTCTGCCACTTGTGGGGTCCCTGCTCTAAGAACAGTGGCCCAACTATTCCTCAGATCACGGTTTATTTAAGGTAACCCCAAGCTGAGAGCCCACTCCTTGGCTCTGTCTCTGCATTCAGCTTCCCCACTCTGATACCTGGGAGCTCTGCCACACTCAGACACCCCATGTCTTCCTGTGACCACGAGGGACCTGAGACTACACTGTCCCTGTGAGGGCCCCACCCCCCATCTCCTCCCTCACCCCTCCCACCCCCCACTTAGCCTCTGGAGCTACGTCCCTCAGTGGAGCAGACTTCTAAAAGTTCAAATTTTGTGTTTCACTGCCCTACCACTTGCCAGGAGCTGGCTCCTACCCTCCACAGTATATCTTACCATATATCGCCTTGGATTCACTTCTGCATGTCCTACCTTCCAGAAAGTGGTCGCTTTTCTGTTCCTAGATTTGCTACTCTCCTTCTCTTCAATATCCTGTTGAGTTTGTAGGTGTTCAGAATGGTTTGATAACTAGCAGAATTCCTGGGACCGAATGAAATTTAGGTCTCCTACTCCTCCACTATCTTTCCTTAAACTGGAATTTAATGGATCCAATTACACTTAGGATTCTGTTTCTTGTGCTGTATAATATAATTAATTCCATTAATTGATTCCATTAAATAAGATGAATGAATATCAAAGTTTCTTTTCCCTAGGCATTGTTGATTAATATGCCTAGTAAGGGGTCTTTTGCACAGATTGGCACTGACCGTCCATGTGACCCTAGGAAAGTGATTTAGACTTTCTTATTCACATTCTCATTTGGAAAATTTTGATGCCCATAGAATCAACTTCATAAAAGATCTATAAATATTAAATAGGATGCATTAAAGATGCCCATTGTGGTGCTTGGTATGCAATAAACAATTCCAGCTATCATTATCAGGCTATCACAGGTGATATATATGAGGTAGATTGTGGAGGTATGCTAAGGAAAGAACAAGCAAAATCAGTGGGTGCACAGGGGCACCTGGGTGGCTCGGTTACATGACCAACTCTTGGTTTCAGCTCAGGTCAAGATCTCAACAACTGGGATCAAGCCCCTTGTCGGGCTCTGTGCTCAGTGCAGAGTCTGCTTCAGATTCTCTCTCTCTTTCCTTCTTAACTCTCAATCTCTTTCTCAAATTAATAAAATATATTTTTTAAAGATTTTATTTATTTATCTGACAGAGAGATCACAAGTAGGCAGAGAGACAGGCAGAGAAAGAGGAGGAAGCAGGCTCCCTGCTGAGCAGAGAGCCCTTTGCAGGGCTCAATCCCAGGACCCTGAGATCAGGACTTGAGCTGAAGGCAGAGGCTTTAACCCACTGAGCCACCCAGGCGCCCAAAATTAATAAAATATTTTTAAAAATCAGTGGGAACACGAACTTTTAAAATCAGATTTGAATAGACTGTGAAAAGGGTTCAGGGCAGGAGTAATTCAGGGAGGAGAAACATAATCAGTTAGGTCCAAAATGTGCAGAGACACCACTTGGCACACTGGATGCGTCAAGGAGAATGGAAGTATGAGACTTCAACGGGAGGTTGGGAATGTACTTACAGAAAAACAAGTGGGCAGTTCTACAGGCCCTCCCTGGAAACTGAATGTTGGTCAAGTTCCAGTTTCTATATCGTGGCCTCCAAGTTTGCAAACCCCTTAATTCAATTTATCAAGCTACAGAGTTGATGAGATTCACATAAACCAAACCTACAAGTGACTGATAGAAGTAGTAAGCAACAACTTAAAAGCTGAATTGTTCATTCCTCCTCTCCAAAAAGATCCCTGGGTCTTTCCTATCTTAGAAGCCTGGGTTGCCCAAGACATCTCACTTTCTATATTTGTTGTCACCAAATCCTGCTGGTTCTGCACTCTGAAATTTTCTTCAGTCCATATACTCTTCTTATCTCCACTGTCACCATCTTAGCCCTGAATATCATCATATCTTGCCTAGGAAACCTGCCTCCTAATGGGTCTTCCCACATCCATTCTTATGTGCCTCAAGCAAGTGTAAGTTGCACAATTATACAGCAAGTGTAAATTGATACTGTATGTATCTTCATTTAACAGATGAGCAAGCCAAGACTCAGAATGTGCCAGTGCACATTCCAGAAGCAAGAGACAAGCTAGATTTGAACTGTTGCATGTAAAAATGCCACTAGGCAGCCTTGTACATTTAGTGCCTTGCTTCATGATGACTCATAACCCCATAAAGTAGAATCTGGCTAGACTGAAACCAGCAGGGGTCCCTAAAAGACCTCAAATTCCCCACACATCCACATTTATCTCTTTCTCCCCCCATGTATGGCCAGCCTCAATCCCCTGCTCAATCTTGAAACACCTGCTGGCCCTGCCGTTAACATCAACAAATAATGAGGAGCTGTACTAAACAATTATCATAATAAATTGGCCTTTGATTACATCTGTCACCTGAGAATTTCAAAGACTTTACAAACATCAATTAGTAATTACAGCTCAAAGGATCTCTCACTGAGAGCAGTGATCATTAAGGTCAGATAAGAGCTGTGCAGGGAGGCATGATGGACAGCCCTGGCTTAGGTTGGTGTAGACCTGGGAATCCCCAGTCTCTGGTGAGAGGTCTGCACCTATCTTCATGAGGCCCAGGAACCACACTTCTGATATCCCCATTAGAGTAGAATTCTGGTGCTGAAGAATGGAAAGCATGATATGTAGTTTGGGAAGGGAACTTACAGATTGGGCTGATCCCTTCTTTTTTTTTTTTTCATTTTATTTTAATTTTATTTTTATTATTTGCCCAAGGGGTACAGGTCTGTGAATCATCAGNATAGTTTTGGAAGGGAACTTACAGATTGGGCTGATCCCTTCTTTTTTTTTTTTCATTTAATTTTAATTTTATTTTTATTCTTTGCCCAAGGGGTACAGGTCTGTGAATCATCAGGCTTACATCTTTCACAGCATTCACCAAAGCACAAACCCTCCCCAATGTCCATAACCCATCCACCCTATCCCTACCCTCCCACCCCCCAGTAACCCTCAGTTTGTTTTGTGAGATTAGGAGTCTCTTATGGTTTGTCTCCTTCCCCATCCCATCTTGTTTCATTATTTTTCCCTCCCTACCCCCCACAACCCCCCACCCTGCCCCTCAAGTTCCTCATATCAGAGAGATCATATGATAATTGTCTTTCTCTGATTGACTTATTTCGCTCAGCATAATACCCTCCAGTTCCATCCATGTCGTTGCAAATGGCAAGATTTCGTTTCTTTTGATAGCTGCATAGTATTCCATTGTATATATATACCACATCTTCTTTATCCATTCATCTGTTGATGGACATCTAGGTTCTTTCCATAGTTTGGCTATTGTGGACATTGCTGCTATAAACATTCGGGTGCACGTGCCCCTGAGGAACACTACCTTTGTGTCTTTAGGATAAATACCCAGTAGTGCGATTGCTGGGTCGTAGGGTAGCTCCATTTTCAACTTTTTGAGGAATCTCCATACTGTTTTCCAGAGTGGCTGCACCAGTTTGCATTCCCACCAACAGTGTAGGAGGGTTCCCCTTTCTCCGCAACCTCGCCAACATCTGTCATTTCCTGACTTGTTGATTTTAGCCATTCTGACTGGTGTAAGGTGGTATCTCGCTGTGGTTTTGATTTGTATTTCTCTGATGCCGAGTGATGTTGAGCACTTTCTCATGTGTCTGTTGGCCATTTGGATGTCTTCTTTGGAGAAATGTCTGTTCATGTCTTCTGCCCATTTCTTGACTGGGTTATTTGTTTTATGGGTGTTGAGTTTGAGAAGCTCTTTATAGATTTTAGATACTAGCCCTTTATCTGATATGTCATTTGCAAATGTCTTCTCCCATTCTGTCAGTTGTCTTTTGGTTTTGTTGACTGTTTCCTTTGCGGTGCAAAAACTTTTAATCTTGATGAAGTCCCAATAGTTCATTTTTTGGGCTGATCCCTTCTTATGACAGAAAACAAAACAAGTCCAGAATGGGAAAGTGATTTGCCTAAGGTCACAGAGCCATGACTTGAATCCAGTCTCACACTTTATCTGCATTTGTTTACTCTGTAAAATTGTGTCATCATTGGCCATTCTTTCTCTGTAAGGAGATATTGATGATGATGATGATAAAAATCCAATAATCATTTATTAAGGGCTTGCTCTGAGTCAGTGGAGGGATACACAGGTAAATAAGCTATAATCCCTGCCCTAAGAGAACCCAAAGTACAGTGGAAAAGACAGTTCTGAAACCAAATGTGTACAGTAAACTGTATCAGGCATCTCATTGGTGTAGTACCCAGTGTAGGGGTAGCCTGGAAATGGAGGGGTTGTGAAGATGTTTAGGAAAAGTTTCATAGGAAAAATAATGTTTCAGCAGAGTATGGAAGTTAAGTGAATATTTCTCATGCAGACAATAGGTCAGAGGACTGGCTGTGTCCTACAAAGGAAGCACCTGAGCAGAGACTCAAATTGTATCATTCCATGATTTGGGGAGATTTGATAAGATTGGTTTTGAGATAGACAGAAGTCCAGAGGGAGACAGGAAGCAGATAATGGGGAGTGGGAGGATCTTGTATGCCCTGCTAAAAAGCTTAGAATATATTCTCTTGCAGACAGGGGAAAGGATCTTATCTATAATCCAATATCAATTTATTATAATAATAAAATCATGTACATATACTTCTTTGCATCTCTCAGGCACTTGTGCATTCAAAATTTTGTTCAGCCCGGTGAGATGTGCATTGGATTCTGCTACCATTCTGTAGATGAGGACACTGTGATTCAGGAAGATTAAGGAATTTACCTAAGGAATTTGCCCAAGAGTTTTACCCAAGGTCACTCAACTGATGAAAAACAAAACTAGAATTTGAATCTCTAACACCACCCATTTTTCATGGCATGCTTAATATGTGCCAGATACTGTGCCATCAGTGAAAAGAATGAGCAAGTCTCTTGCCTCCATGGTCTTTACACCTGGTGGAGAGCATAGAAAATTGACAAATAGTACATCCACAAATCATTTCATAGAGTGATGGGTGAGAATAGAAAAGAGTGGTATGATGGGACAATTGAGTGGAACCATCAAGGAAGGCATCTTGAGGAAGTGACAAGTAACAGAACTCAAAAGATGAGGACATGAAGATTGCAAGGTATTCCAGGCAGAGGGAACAGCAATGTAAAGGCCCTGAGGATGAAATAAATTCAGCATGTTCAGGGATTATACACAAGAGAATCTACCTGGAGGGAGAAAGTGGCAAGAAGTTAGAAGAGATGGCAGCATTGGTTTTTGCAAGGCAGTAAGAATCAAGGGGGAGATCTGAAATTCTACCCGTAGTCCACTGGGAATCCATTGGAGAGTTTAGATGGGGATTAATGGCATCTGTCTTAAGCAATTAAAAGATTACAGAGATGCATTAATTATCAGGGTCAAGAAATGCTGTAGGTAGAGTGGACAGGAAGGCCTTGCAGTCATTTGGGAAAGAGATGTTTAGATTAAGGTGGTAACACCTGAGACAAAGAAACAATATATTCAGGATATGAAAAAATATTTATCCTTTCCCTTTAAGAAATTTGTTAATATGGCAAATTTCAAACATGTAGAAACTAGCATAACATAATAAAAGAAAAAAATTGTAGACTCATTTCTCTATGCCCATTATTTCAACAATGATCAACCTATAGCGATTCTTCTTTCATCTCTACCTTGACTCACTCCCACTGCTCTGCCAAATATTTTGAACTCTTTATTTCAAGGTAATTTCAAACTTAAAGAAAAGTGTCAAGAATAGTATAAAGAGCTTTCATAGACCACCCCAACCCCCTAATTGCTCACAGATAACCACATTAGCTTTGCCATTCCATTCTCTCTTCCTGTCTCTGTCTCCCCACCTCTATTTGACTATAGATCCATCAATCAATGATCTATCATCCCTTTACACCTAAATGCTTCAGTGTGCATTTCCATTATAGTACAATACAATTACGAGGAAATCAATGTTGATGTATCACTGTTAGCCCCTGTTTTTCCAGTTGTCTCAGTTAGGTCCTCCTTGCCATTAAGTTTTTTTAAGATCTCGTCCAATATATCATGTTGCATTTAGTTGTCCTGTCTCTTTAGTTTCCTTGTATCTCAGTCTTTCTTTGGCTTTCATGACTTTGACTCTTGAAAATTACAGGCCAGTTATTTTGCAGAAAGTACCCTATGTTGGGTTTGCCCAAGGTTTTCTCATGATCAGATTCAAGTTATGCCTTTTTGGCAGGAATACTACAGAAGTGATGTTGAATTCTTCCCAGTGCATCTTATCAGAAAACATGTTGTATCCATGTTTCCCATTATGGGTGATGTTAAAGTTGATCATAAAATTGTTGTCCACCAGGGTTTTGCTCACTTTAAGGTTACTATTCCTTTTTAATGTGTACATATTTTGTGAGGATTTATTTCTAGACTATGTAAACGTCCTGTTTTTCATCAAACTTTCAGCCCTTAGTTTTAACATTTATTGATGACTCTTGTCTGAATCGGTTATTGGTAAGATGTTTGTCAAATGATGTTTTTCTCATCCCATTATTTGTAATTTATGTATTGGTTAACATCTCTTTTGAGGATAGGCCCTCCTCTCTCCCCTCTTTTTAATGTATCTTTTATTTCTATTAGTGAAAATTCATAGATTCTTATTGTATTCAGCCAGTGAAACCCCATCGCCATTATTATTTATTTTTATGCTCATATTGTCCCAGTCTTAGTGGAACCCCTATAAGCTGGTTCATAAATCATTTTTTTAGATTTATTTTGCCAATTTATACTCATGTGAAGACCATGTATATATCTACTGATTTTTATTTTTATATGTATATACATTTGCCAAAGAACATATCTCATTTAACAGGTTATTTGTTTGATCCATCCATTTAAACATTTAAATAAACAGTATTTGGCTTCCATTTGTCCCTCTCTCCAGGTCCTGCAAATGTAAGAAGTATACCTTTAGGGAAGTGCCTATGTTCTTCTGATATGTCTCCATCAGTTCTTGAAAACTTGTTTTATTTTTCTGGCACATTTATTGTGCTTTCTCTACACCAACTCCATTTCCTTTTAGTGGAGAATGGTACTTAAAGTCAAGATCTGAGAGCTACTATGTATCGTTGCTGGTGGGTATTATTGCTTCTTGGCTCTCACAGTGGATATAAACACAAGATATACATGTACCTATATACTTCCCTGTATCTATCTGCCTACCGAACTAGCTTGCTATCTCCATATTAAAAACCAAGAGTTCATAGTGATAGTCCCAATTCTGGTCTGACATCACAGGATTCATTTCAGTCTTTGCCCTTCCCATATTTTAACTCACTTCTCTGGCGGTGAGAAACTTGGCTTTCATTATTCTCAATATATTTACTTATTTGTTCAACCCTAGAATTCCAAGAAATTATTTTCAGAATGACTAACCTCTATCATTTTATAAAACAAACCAATTAACTAGGGTTCAACATAGGCTTATAGACAGTCGGGCTGTACAGAATATCGTATTCCAAGTTACTTGGTTCTTTTTCTTTATCTAGGGTCTGGTTATTTATTGGAAATATCATTAGATTTATTTGGTTATCTTTGTTACTCATTTTGGGTTCCCTTTACCCATTCTTACTGCTTTTCTTGGATATGTAAAATGTTACAACATGGTTCCAAAGGTGTAAGCTGTACAAAAGAAGTGTGTGCAGAAAGGTGCATACCATTTCTTTTTATCCCATTCCCACCTCCCCTGTGGGAAACCAGTGTCATTAGTTTCTTGTCGGTTGTTGGAAAAAATTAAGAAATTCATATATATTTTATTTCCCTTCTTAGAGAAAAGGTGACATACCATAGATGCCTGGAAATCACTTCACATTAGTTCATAGAGGTCTTCCTCATTCTTTTTTAGAGTTGCGTAGTATTTCATGGTATAGATCTATATTAGTTTATTCAATTACTCTTATGTATGGACATATTGATTGTTCCCCGTATTTTTCTTTTTACTTTTTTTATTGAAATATAATTAACATGCAATGTTATATTAGTTCTGGTGTGCAATATATTGATTTGACAGTTCTATAAATTACTCAATGCTCACCATGCTAAGTGTAGTCACCATAAACACAATATCATTCATTATATTCCCTATGCTATACTTTTCATCTCCCTGGCTTATTTCTAACTGGAAGTTTATATCATTTTTTATTATTGTGTTATGTTAGTCACCATACAATACATCATTAGTTTTTGATGTAGTGTTTCAAGATTCATTATTTATGTATAACACCCAGTGCTCCATGCAGTACATGCCCTCCTTAATACACATCATTGGGCCAATCCATCCCCCCACTCCCCTCCCTCCTAAAACCCTCAGTTTGTTTCTCTGAGTCCACAGTCTCTCCTGGTTCATTACCCCTTCAATTTCCCCCCTTCACTTTTCCTTTCCTTCTCCTAATGTCCTCCATGCTTCCTTATGTTCCACAAATAAGTGAAAGCATATGGTAATTGACTTTCTCTGCTTGACTTATTTCACTCAGCATAATCTCTTCTAGTCCCATCCATGTCGATACAAAAGTTGGGTATTCATTCTTTCTGATGGCTGAGTAATATTCCATTGTATGTATGGACTGCATCTTCTTTATTCATTCGTCTGTTGAAGGGCATCTTGGTCTTTTCACAGTTTGGCAGTTGTGGACATTGCTGCTATGAACATTGGGGTACATATGGCCCTTCTTTTCACTACATCTGTATCTTTGGGGTAAATACCCAGTAGTGCAATTGCAGGGTCATAGGGTAGCTCTATTTTTAATTTTTTGAGGCATCTCCACACTGTTTTCCAAAGTGGCTGCACCAACTTGCATTCCTACCAACAATGTAAGAGGGTTCCCCTTTCTCCGCATCCTCTCCAACACTTGTTTCCTGTCCTGTTAATTTTGGCCATTCTAACTGGTGTAAGGTGGTATCTCAATGTGGTTTTCATTTGAATTTCCCTGATGGCTAGTGATGATGAACATTTTTTCATGTGTCATTAGCCATTTGTATATCTTCATTGGAGAAGTGTCTGTTCATGTCTTCTGCCCATTTTTGACGTGATTATCTGTTTTTTGGGTGTTGAGTTTGAGGAGTTATTTATAGATCTTGGATATCAGCCCTTTGTCTGTAGTGCCATTTGCGAATATCTTCTCCCATTCCGTGGGTTGCCTCTTTGTTTTGTTGACTGTTTCCCTTGCTGTGCAGAAGCTTTTTATCTTGATGAAGTCCCAAAAGTTCATTTTTGCTTTTGTTTCCTTTGCCTTTGGAGACATGTCTTGAAAGAAGTTCCTGTGGCTGATGTTGAAGAAGTTACTGCCTATGTTCTCCTCTAGGATTTTTTTTTTAAGATTTTATTTTTATTTATTTATTTGACAGAGAGAGAGATCCCAAGTAGGCAGAGAGAGAGGGGGAAGCAGGCTCTCTGCTGAGCAGAGGGCCCAATGCAGGGCTCAGTCCCAGGACCCTGAGATCATGACCAGAGCCGAAGGCAGAGGCTTTAACCCACTGAGCCACCCAGGCATCCCACTCCTCTAGGATTTAGATAGATTCCTGTCTCACATTGAGGTCTTTCATCCATTTTGAGTTTATCTTTGGGTATGGTATAAGAGAATGGTTGAGTTTCATTCTTCTATACATAGCTGGCTTAGTCTATCAGGCTGAGGTAGGGAGAGGCTACCTCTCCCCCTCAATTTCTAAGCCTATTTATGTATAAGGGATATTAATTCTTTATCTGTGATATATGTTACAATTTTTCCCAGTTATTTACCTTTTGACTCTGCTCTGTTTTTGCCACACACACATCTCCCAAAAATATGTAGTCAAATACATGAATTTGTTTTCTTTTATTGAATCCAAACTTTGAGTCATAGTGATAAACCTTCTCTTACACTAGGTTTATAAAGAAATTCACACATTTGCCTCTAGTACTTGTATACTTTCATTTCTTTACATTTTAGATTTCTGATGTTTGGTGTTTATTTTTGCATGTGGTGTGAAGTATAGGTTTAATTTTATCTTTTTTCCCAAATGCCTATTTAGATGTCCTAGTATCATTTATTTATAAGTCCATTTTTGCCCCAATATTTGAGATGCCCCTTTTCTCATATTTTAAATTTTCATGTGTTCTTGGGTCTTTTTCTGGATTTGCATTCTGTTCCACTAGTGTGTTTGCCCATTTATACACTAGTACCACATTGTTAAAATTACAGAGATTTTTATGTTTTAATATGTGATAGGGCCTGTCTTCCTGCCCAGACTTTCTCTTTCATTGATTTTCTACTTCTTCTTACATGTTCATTTTTTCATGTAGGTCTTAGTGTCATTGTCCAGCTCCATAAAGATCCTATTAGTAATTTTACTGGGATTACCTTCCATTTATACATAAGTTAGAGTGAAACGACATCTTTAAAGATGTTAAATTATCCTAGGGAGAACAGAACATAGCTTTCTATTTGTTCAAGTCCGCTTGTTTTTCAGGGGGTGGTATAAAATTTTCTTCATATAGGTTTTGTACTTCTTGCTAAGTTTATTACCAATTATATAATCTTTGTTATTGTAAATGGAATTTTCTGGCATGATATCCTCTGACTGATTATCAGTTTTATATATGGATCGTATTCACGTAAATGTTAATTCTCTAAGGATTTCCAGATATACTACCATGTCATTAGCAAACAGAAATATTTTAAAGTTGGGCGCCTGGGTGGCTCAGTGGGTTAATGCCTCTGCCTTCGGCTCAGGTCATGGTCTCAGGGTCCTGGGATCGAGGCCCGCATCGGGCTCTCTGCTC
>LNAC01000202.1:2906551-2985459 GCA_002007465.1 Ailurus styani
AGAGAGAGAGAGAGAGAGAGAGAGAGAGATCACAAGTAGGCAGAGAGGCAGGCAGAGAGAGAGGAGGAAGCAGGCTCCCTGCCGAGCAGAGAGCCCGATGTGGGCCTCGATCCCAGGACCCTGGGATCATGACCTGAGCCGAAGGCAGAGGTTTTAACCCACTGAGCCACCCAGACGCCCAGTATTTTTCTTTCTCTGTCTGGCTTATTTCACTTTGAATTATGTCCTCCAGGTTCATCCATGTTGTTGCAAATGGCAGGATGTCAGTCTTTTTTAAGGCTCAGTAATAGTCCATAATCCTATATATACCATATTTTTCTTTTCCCTACTCCTAATGTCCCTCAAACTATTTAGCCATGCTTATCCCCTTAGTGTTCTGATTAGGACAAGAAAAGAGTGGGCCTCTTGGGCAGCATCTTGCCAACTGAGGAAGCCAGGCGTTCACTGTCCTCTTGTATAACCCAGGAGAGAAATCATGAGCTGAAGGGGTCTCTTTTGGCATTGGGCTGTGCCACTTTGGGGGAGAGGTGACATGAGTAAAGTGAAACTGCTCCTCTTACCCTCTTCATTGCATTTGTTCTCAGACTTTCTGCTCTGGTAGGGTACTGGGACCCCTCTGCTGGATTCCTTAGCTCCCACAAAGGTACTCTTCTCCATGTTTGGTGTCAAAATTATATTTCTTTAGGAGGATGAGTACTGGAAACTCTTACTCTGCCATCTTGCAGACATCACTGCCTTGTCAGTTTTTGATGTATCTCTTGACTTTCACCTAGCACCTGTAGAGCAATCAATGAGTTTATCCTAATCGCCTCTTTCTCTATTTTTTTCACTTTTTCTTGCATTACTTCTGTATTGTCAGAAAACATAACATTTCTGTGTCCTACTCGCAACTATGTACCTACCTTGTTTTAGTCTTAGATTTACAATTAAATATATTAAATGCTTACCATCTGTCCTTTTGCTGAAATTTATTCAGTCAACTCTTTGTTGAGTGAAACTTATCCTCTGATATATAACTCAAGAAAGAGTCGTGAGTGTGGTATTCATTGAGTTATTGAATGTTGAAAGTTATTTTTCGATAGCTTCGATATTCAGAACACATCTGGCTATTAATAAAATCCTTGGTTCATAATTTCTTTCTTTTGAGTTTCTTGAAAATGCTGCCCCCATATTTCCTGGCCTTGTATGTTGCCTTGGAGATATCTCATGACATCTCTTGCCCTTGTGAATTATTTGATTTCTTTGCCTGGAGTCCTTGAGGACTTTTTTCTTTTTTTAAGTTGAATTGTTTTATTAGGATCTTGGAGTAGATCTTTCATGTGTTTGAGTCCTTTCAGTATGTATGCTGAGGTTATCTTTTAATTCCAGAAATTTTCCTTGGATCATTGTTCTAAATCTTTGCCTATCCAATTGTTCAATCTGTCTTCTCAGGGATTTCAAATATACATATATTGGATCCTCTTTTTCTTCTCTTTAAGTCACCCTTTCAGTGACCTTGGATGTTTTATTTATTTCATTTTCTTTCTCTTGGTGGTTTTTCCCTTTCTTCAGTGCCCCTTATTAAAATTTTACTTTGGACACCTTATTATTTAAACTTCATTTCTGAAGTGCTTTGGCCTTTTTTCTTATTTTCCTGAGTTCAATCAGCTCTCCCTTTTAGTGCTGATTTTTGTTAGACACTTCAGTTTTTAATCTTTGCATTTCTAATTCAAAGTTGTTTGAGGAAATTTAATTCAATTTGGAGTGTTGGTTATAATTTTCTCCTGGTGTGCAGTTGTTTTTGTTTTGTTTGAGGGGGTGGATTTTCATCACTTAGGATGTTTTGATTTTTATTTCCCATTTTCTTTTTTTAAGATTTTGCTTATTTGATATAGAGAGCACAAGGACAGGGAGCATCAGGTAGAAGGAGGAAGAAGTAGGCTCCCTGCTCAGCAGGGAGCCCTATACGGGGCTCAATCCCAGGACCCTGGGATCATGACCTGGGCTGAAGGCAGATATTTAACCAATTGAGCCACCCAGGCACCCCTTCATTTTCTTCATATAGTAGTTGTATTTGGCTCCTTTCTTTTATATTATAGATTTAAGGTGGCTTACAATATTTCTAGTTTAAAAACACAGTATTCTGATAGAGTAGTGAAGTATTTTTTTTTAATTTAATGGATATCTAAATTTTGTATATGATGGGGGTTGGGTGGTTGTGTGTTCTTGGACTCATTGTTGCTGTTGTTGTTCTCTTTTGACTTATGGGATCTTAAAATTCCTTCTGCCCCTTTTCCTTTTCCAATCTCCTAAGGGCACTTTCCCCTTCTTTTTACCTTATTTTCCCCCATAAGTGATATCTATTTAAGGTTGCCCCTTGAATTAGTGTGCCTTCAAGTCTTTTCTGTTTGTTGTCTTAATCCACCAGCATTTTCACACATTTTCAGATTTTTCCTACATATGAACTCATTCTTGCTAATGATCATTTTATTTTTTTTACAATGTTATGTTAGTCACCATACAGTAAGTACATCATTAGCTTTTGATGTAGTGTTCCATGATTCATTGTTTGTGTCTAACACCCAGTGCTCCATGCAATACATGCCCTCCTTAATACCCATCACTGGGCTAACCCATCCCCCTACCCCTCTCCCCTCTAAAACCATTTTGAATCAATCTTACACCCTCTGCTGGCTTACATCTCTTCTCTTCCAAGTTACTTTTCTGTATGGCCCTTGGTGTCCACAAAAGCTTGTGTGAAAACCTTAGAAATATTTCATTCAGTTGTGATTTTCTTTTTACTAACAGGGATTATGAAGTTTTGAGGATTCTCTGTATTTTAATTATACTAAGGTTGTGTACTTTGTGGATTTTTAGAAGAGAGTCAAGGAGAATTGGGGTGCAGGAAGGATAGACTGAGGACCCAGTAGGTGTCTGTACCAGAAGCCAGTACAGATTGATAAGCATTGAGTGGGGTGAGGTAGTGGGAAGTCTCTAAGGTCAGGCAGAGCCAAAATATACCTTGCTAGGGTGGGGGAGTTTGAAACAGGATCTCTGCAGCCACTCTCTTGGCCATCATCTCTATGCTAGACTACACTACTCCCCTTTCCTACTGACTAGTTTCTCCTATACCATAAGTCTGTTCTCTATATAACAGTCTCTACATTAGAAAAAATGTAAATCTGAAAATGTTATTGTTCTTGCTCATAACTCTTCAATTGCTTCCTGTTGTTCTTAACATATAGACTGAAACTCTACAGTCTAAAAGGTTCTTCCAGGCTTCTGTGTCTAGCTTCATCTCATATCCTTCTCCAGGTACTTCATTATGATGTAACCTTCCAGACTTCTTTACACCTTCAACTACACCATGCAGTTTCTCACTTCAGGGTCTTTGCATGTCTGTTCCTGAGTCCAGGACACATTTTTTTTTTTGACACTTCTTATAATTATCTCCTAATGATCTTCCAGGTCATCAGTTAAATGGTCTTTGCTCAAGGCAATATATCGTCTTCCTTCCCATCCACACCTCATGTCATCTTCATACACATACATAGAGCCTAGTACTTCTTCCTCACAGGAGGTTTATTACAACTTGTTATTAGATACTTATTTGTGAGAATAGTTACCTAATGTTTGTCACAAACATTTGAAAATAATGTGTATATTCTCCATGAGGACATGGACCATGTCTATTTTGCCTATGCTGTAATACTAGTACCCAGCACAATGCCTGGCACATAGTGATCATTCAGTAATCATCAATATAATTAATAGTGATCATATTAATAAATATCTGTTGCTTGGTTGACCAAATGAATAAAGGGTTAAGTGGGCTGTTGGAGCCCCAGCCTAGATTTAGAGGAATATTAAAGGAGGAGCCAAAGCAACTCAGCAAACTAGACTATGGTGTCAGGGCTAACTTCCATCATATTTACAAGGGTGACTCAGTCTTAGAGAAGACGATGGCATGAGTTAGGGTAACTGGGGAAATTATTTGAAAACCTGGGTCAGGCCTAATTCCCCATCCTATTACCTAGGGCAGTCTAATGGGGCAGTAGAATAAGAATCGTATGCACTACCCAGTTACCTATGGCTTCTTGGTCAGGGTGGTAGTACAACTTAACCTCAGCCTATCTGGATAGTAAGTAGCAATTACAGAAATATGTGATGCCTTGGACACTATGCTGTAAGTCTGTGAGTTAGAGAGTTACCCTTTAATTTCAGTAGGTAGTGAAGGATGGATGGATAGATGGATGGATGAATCAGACTTGATCTAGTCTTGAAATGGAGATCATGAGTAGGTAAGTAGGTGTAGACATATGGCATTCTGGGGAATAGGTAGATGAAAGGTTTTTTTGTTTTTCTGCTTTTTTTTTTTTTTTTTTTAATAAGCTATATGTTGTGGGGTGGGGTATGGTGATATGGAGTGGTGTCAAGAGAACAGAGGACTGAAAGAGCAGGAGGACTGCCAATAGCTGAAACCAGACCTCACATTGAACTTGAAACAATCTTAGAATACTCCGCCCACTCTAGCAAATTGGCCTTCTCCATCCTTTTCTTTTTTATTTGATTGATGGGGAGATTGAGCTGTAGAGAGTGGTGGCGGCTTGCTCAGTATTGACCAGCGCTGGCAGAGCTTGAATAGGAGCAGGTCTCAACAGAATCACGATAGTTAGGGAATTATATTCCGCCCCAACATGGTACATACCTGTGTCCAGATTCACAAATCTTGAGTGGGACGTGGGATATGAATGAAGTTACGATGGGGGAGTGAAATTATTGTACTGTCCCAGAATATATTACAGACATAGAAGTAGGATGTAATAATGGAGATAGAAAATATACCACATGCTTCTCCTTTTCCAAAAGCTTTATATAATCTTGGCACAAAGAAAGTACTCATTTCCTGTTTGTTGAACTGATTGGGGACTTTGGGTATATGTGCACTGGCCAGACTTCCCATATGTTGGGATGCAGAATATCTAGCACCTTCCTGACTTGCTTGCTAGCAGTTCAATCATGCAGAGGGTCAACAGAGTGACTTAGGACTTTGTTATTTTGTATCTAATTCTAACCAACAAAGACAAATTGGTTATGGAATTAAAGGTGTCAGGAACTTGGGAGAAAACATGTCAACATCATGTTTGTGAGAGCCAGGGAGAGTTAAGCATAATGAGACATGCATTCCGGATTATAGAAAACAGCTTTTAATAGATGTGGGGTGGAGGAAGTGGCATTAGAAATGGCTTACGTTCATGAATGCAGTTGTGGAAGGGAAGATGATTCTCAGAATTAGAAAGTTCTTACAAATGACCCAATGAGGGACAGAAGACAGTAGAATAATTGCAGGTACCCAGATACCATTTAATGTAACACATTTTAAAGAGAACATTCCCAGGTCACTGGGGTGGCACGGTTGAGCATCTGACTCTTGCTTTTGGCTCAGGTCTGATCTCAGGGCTGTGAGATGGAGTCCTGCATTGGACTCTGTGCTCAGCATGGAGTCTGCTTGTGTTTCTCTCTCCCTCTTCCTCCCCCACCACACATGGCCTCTATCTCTTTCTTTCTCTCTCTCCCTAAATAAATCTTTTGTTTTATTTTATTTTATTTATATTTATTTTATAGAGAGAGACACAGTGAGAGGGAGAACACAGGCAGGGGGAGTGGGAGAGGGAGAAGCAGGCTCCCCACCTAGCAGGGAGCCCAATGTGGGGCTTGATCCCAGGACCCTGGAATCATGACCTGAGCTGAAGGCAGATGCTTAACGACTGAGCCACCCAGGCACCCCCATAAATCTATTTTAAAAAAGAAAGAGGGAGAGAGAGAACACTATCACAGAAGGCAGGTAAGTGTAGGGGCATCTGGGTAACTCAGTCAACTGGGCATTTGACTCTTGGTTTTGGCTCAGGTTGTGATCTCAAGGTCCTGGGGTCAAGCCTTATGTCAGGCTCCACACTCAGCAGGGAGTCTGCTTGTCCCTGTCCCTCTGTTCTTCCCCCCCCCCCACTCTCTCTCTCTTGAATAAATAAATAAAATCTTAAAAAAGGAAGGCAGATTAGTATTCACCATTGCAGGAATGAATTGACCTAAAGAGGGCATGAAGGGTATTTCTCAAGTACTGGTAATGTTTGGCTTTTCATCTGGGGTGTTGGTAATGAGTGGGTGCTTACTTTGTGAAAAATTTGGCAAACTGTAAAGTTAGTAGACTTGTCTCTATATATGTTGCACTTCAAATGAACTGTGTAACAGTTCTTACAATTTAGTGTATTTTTTTCATGAATTATTTTAAATGCTTACCTTTACATGTTAATTGTAGTAAAAATTATATTTTGCTTTATCCATTTAATATGTTCTTATGTGTACTATTCCATATTATTATGTGGCCCTCAGAATCACTTTTTGTTAGCTTCATTATATTCTACCGTGTGGATAGACCACAACTTTGTTTACCATGCCTGTAGGGTTAGACAGGTATGTTGCTCTTCACTTTCACTTTTACATAAAGAACTTCTTCTAATCTTTCGGATTATTCCCTGAGAATAGATCCTTTTTAAAAATGATGTATATATTTATTTGAGAGAGAGAACATATATGCACATGCATGTGAGCAGGGGAGGGGCAGAGGGAGAGAGAGAGAATCCCAAGCAGACTTCCCATTGAGCACACAGCCTGATGTGGGGCTCGATCCCATAACCCATGAGATCATGACCTGAGCCAAAACCAAGAGTCAGATGCTCAACCAACTGAGCCACCAAGGTGTCCTAAGAATAGATTCTTAGATGTAAAAAGATTAAATCAAATCTCTTTGAAGTCTAGATACATATTTACAAATTACCCCCATCAGTGAACGCCTCATCAAACTGTTGCCCCCATTGCTGTATGTGATAATCTTGCATGTAATTAGCAGGTTTCCTAATATAGTTCCTAATATAGTTCTTACAAAATCCTTTTTCATTGTATTAATATAAAGTTGGCCATCCTTCTGACCATTCCCACTGGCATGGCTCCCCGTCGCCACAGTTTCTCGGTGCTCTTTGTTGTGGTGCTATACAGCTGTGCGCAGACCACCTTCAGTCCCCAGGAGCTCATACTCTCTGTAACCATCTCAAGCTTCAGTCCACTGACCCTTTAAGCCAGAGAACAGAAATGGAAGCCAACAGGAGTTGGACATCTGCTCTTTCTCCAAACATGAGCACAAAAAAATTAGTTGGCTCACTTTTATCATCATTTTCAAGTTTTACCTCATTTGTGACTGAAGCTTCTTTGGCACCACATTTAGAAAGTTCTACTTTATTTTTGTATTTTTTTATTCATACTTTTTCCTTCTTTCTGTATTCTGGATATCCGCTTTAAAAAAAACCTTTTTCTTGAAATACAGCCTACTTGAAATATCATATGAATACCTAAATGCATATTTCATAGATTTGAATCATAATGTGTGATATTTTAACATTTCTGCATTTTCCAGTTGTTTAATAAGGTAATTGTTTATTTTTTAAAAAGAGCACTTTCAGCATTAAAAAAAAAAAAGGAAGGGAAACACTTGTCCTAAAGAATAAGTCATGTCAACCCAACCTTTTTTTGAGAGAGTTCTTAAACTGATAAGATTGGGGAAATGCAGTAGACAGAGTCTGAGTACCTGAAGTGAGTTTGACCCTATTCTAAAGCTATTTTGATGGGAAAACACAGCAGGAGGATCCACGTGCATAAGCAGTTGAGGAAATGAGTAATTAGATAACCAGCCAAAAATTCTGATGAGCAATGAATGCCAACCTGGAAGGCAGATTCTTGTACATGTCACAAATCTTTATCAATGTCATTTTCCAAGTTACCACTTATATTAATGATCTGGATAAAATTATAGAAAAATATGTTCAAAAACTTATATATAGTGGAGAATACGATGACAAGCTGTAGCAAACAGATTAAAGAAGATGGAATAGGGGAAATCAGTATATGACTCTGTACTTGGATTTGAGAAATACAACCGCATTTATGTATGTAGAAGCAGGCAGATTTCTTTTTTTTGTTTGTTTGGTTGGTTGGAGGAAGATTGATACCACATTAATCATGATCAGTGAAAAACTGAGATGTAGGCTATGTTAATAGAAGCCCAGTATAACTAAGGAAAATAGAAAATAGTGATAATCTAGGTAATCATGTATTGACAAGACTGCATGTAAACTGCTCCTTCCTATTCCAGTTCCTTCTCAATAAAAGGGATAAAACTGCAGGATGTCCCAGGATGAGTAGCAATATTGGTTCAAAGGACTTGAACTCTTATCATCTGAGGAATTGTTTAAGAACATTAATGGACATGAAAACCATCTTTTAATATCCCAAAATCTTTTGTACACAAGCAAGGGAAGACTTTCTGTGGTGTGAGGAATAGAATCAAGACCACTGGGGAGTCATACTTGAAGTGATATTTTCTAGCATTCAGAGGTATGCCTAGAGAAAATAGACTTTGCTGTAGACATAACCATTTCTTCTCTACTTCTGGGTACATGGAGGACTCCATTTCCCTACCTACTTAAGTTAGGCATAGCCATATGACTTGAGTCAAGTAAGTGTAGCTTCTTTTTTTTTTTTTTTAAAGATTTTATTTATTCATTTGACACAGAGAGAGATTACAAGCAGGCAGAGAGGCAGGCAGAGAGAGAGGAGAGAGGAGGAAGCAGGCTCCCTGCTGAGCAGAAAGCCCGATGTGGGCCTCGATCCCAGGACCCTGGGATCATGACCTGAGCCGAAGGCAGCGGCTTTAACCCGCTGAGCCACCCAGGCGCCCATAAGTGTAGCTTCTTGATAGAGAGTAAAGTAAGTATAGCTTCTGATACAAAGCATTTGCTTGTGAGTGCCCAACCTCCAGCATTCTGTGCTCCTGCCTCAGTGAACTGTGAAGCCTTGTGTTAAAATGGAGGTAGACATGAACAAACATTCCTCCAAAGAAGATATGCAAATCGCTAACAGACACATGAAAAAATGCTCAGTATCACTCAGCATCAGGGAAATACAAATCAAGACCACAATGAAATACCACCTCACACCAGTCAGAATGGCTAAAATTAACAACTCAGGAAACAACGGATGTTGGTGATCATGCAGAGAAAGGGGAGCCCTCTTACGCCGTTGGTGGGAATGAAAACTGGTGCAGCCACTCTGGAAAACAGTATGAAGGCTCCTCA
Source organism: Ailurus styani (assembly GCA_002007465.1). Taxonomy (NCBI): domain Eukaryota; kingdom Metazoa; phylum Chordata; class Mammalia; order Carnivora; family Ailuridae; genus Ailurus; species Ailurus styani. The sequence continues at coordinate 2,915,716 of LNAC01000202.1, forward strand.
AAAAGTTAAAAATAGAGCTACCCTATAACCCAGCAATTGTACTACTAGGTATTTATCCAATGATAGAAAAACACAGATTCAAAATGGTACATGCACCCCAATGTTTATAGCAGCAATGTCCACAATAGCCAAACTGTGGAAAGAGTCCAAATGGCCATCAACAGATGAATGGATAAAGAAAATGTGACACACACACACATATATACATACATACATTGGAATATTACTCAGCCATCAAAAAGAATGAAATCTTGCCATTTGCAGCAATGTGGATGGAACTAAAGGATATTATGCTAAGCGAAATAAGTCAGCCAGGAAAGACAAATAACATATGATTGCACTTATGTGGAATTTAAGAAACACAACAGATGAACAGAGGGGAAGGAAAGGAAAAGGAAAGGAGAAATAAAATAAGATAAAAACTAAAGAGACTCTTAACTATAGGAAACAAACTGAGGGTTGCTAGAGCAGAAATGGGTTGGGGAAAGGGGTAATTGGGTGATGGACATTAAGGAGGCATTAAGGAGGGCACTTGATGTGATGAGCCCTGGGTGTTATATCCAACTGGTGAATCTTTAAATTCTATCCCTAAAACTAATAATACACTGTATGTTAACTAAATTGAATTTAAATTAAAAATTAAACATTAAAAAATAGAGGTACCAGCCTTGGTCTCTGAGTGACTAGAGTGGTTACAGTATCTCCCAAACAACATCACTGTCCCACTTCAGATTCAGTCATGCACCTCCATTGGACATGTTAGTTTGAGTGGGAAATACACCTTTACTGTTTTTAACTGCTGAAGTTCATGGGTTTTATACTTCTGCATAACCCTGATGTAATATTGTGATTTCTTAGAAGAAATAAATTTTTAGTCATTCAGATGACCAAAAATATATTTCTCATGTACATTTGGTCTTTGTCCATGGTTTCTGACTCACAGCTTCCTAAACCTTGGAATTTCCTCAGTGTCAATGGCCAGAAAGGTGTCTTTTGTTATGTTAATGACAGTGATGTTTGGACCCTACCTAAGGAAGAAGCTGGCTGCCAGGAGGATCAAATTCTGATTAAAGGGGTTGGAACATTCAGTCCCGCAGTCCCACAGTCCCACCCCACCCCCACCTCTGGGGAGAGGTGAGGGGCTACCAGTTGAATCAGCCAATAGCAAATGACTTAGTCAATAATGACCATGCTGTGAAGCTGCTATAAAAATTCCAGAAGGACTATGCTTAGAGAGCCTCTGGGTTGGTTACTACATAGCGACTGGGGATAGTAGCACTTCTGGAAAAGGCAAGGAGGTTCTGCACCCCTCCCCATATACCTCACCCTATGTATGTCTTCTATCTGGCTGTTCCTGAGTTACTTCCTTTTACAATAAACTGGTGATCTACCAACACATTTCTTTGAGTTCTGTGAGCTGCTCTAGCAAATTAATTTATTCTAAGATGGAAGTTATTGGAATATCCAATCTGTAGCTGGGAGGTCAGAAGCACAGATAATAGCCTGAGGCTGGTACCTGGCATCTGAAGTGGAGGGGTACAGAACAGTCTTGTAGAACTGAGCCCTTATCGTATGGAATCTGATGCCATCTCCAGGTAGACAGTGTCAGAACTGAGTTGAATTCTGATACCCTGCTGGTATCTGAGGATTGCTTGGTGTTGTAGAAGGGGAGGAAAACCCACCCCCCCAACAACAGAATTGGGTCCAGGAACCCCCAAAGACCTGACTAACCCAAGTGCCTTCGAGATTCAGCGATTTCTTATGAGTGAGCAGTAGGAAGACACACATTTGATTCTTGAGACTCACACACTTGCATTCTTTGCCTTTTATTTTCAAGGCTACACTACATTCAGACTATTGCTAGAGGTATAGCTTAGTCGACTGGAATTTTCAGCTGGTTCTAGGACCTTCTGGGAGATGATCCCAATAAAGCAGAATAAAATGATTCTAAGCACACTGTTCTATAACCCAACTGTGTGCCCAGTAACATCACAAGTTTATGGATTTTGTCCACTTGGGGAACACCCAACAATAATTAGATAGTTTACATGCAGAGATTTAATTGCCACACAAGCATACACTCACAACATTATCCATGGAAACCATGAGGTTCACCAAAGATCTGGGGACCAAGGTGACTTTTTGAACGTGAACGTTGTAGTTTGATTTTTACACATTTCTATTGACTGAGCTATTGCCAAGTGTCTGTTTCAGTCTGTGCTGATAGATGCATTATTCGTTTATAGCTTCCCAAGGATGGTCGTGGTGCCATCTACTAACTCATACCACAGTGTACCCACTTGATGTCATTGTTAAAGTTGTCCTGTGCTAGGCAGTAGCAGTATCTGAAATGTTTGTAAGTGGTTCAGTCTGGGGAAGAAGCTTATGAAATGATGGGAGCCAGGAAGTGAAAGGAACCAAGTCTGTACCTAGCCTGAAAAGAAAGGAAGAAATAGAATTAAAAGGTGATTCCAATGGGAGAAGAAATGGAAAAGACAGATTTAAAATTATAATTAAAAATACATATGTATATTTTTTCTTTATATAACAAATCAAACCTGCAACTAATTAACTGGAAGTTCACTTTTGTTGTTCACAGGAGACCAAAATCAACTGCGTTCGCCTGGCTACAAAAGGTATGTTGGCATGTCCTTGCCTGTCTTCAGCTGTTTAAGTATTTCTCCTTCTAGCCACACAGGGAAAGTTGAGCCAACAATTACTAAAAATAAAAAAGAATTGTTATTTTCATTGGAGTCATTTGCATGTAGATATTAATATATACCTGCAGTATATATTAATAACACAGTGTCTAAAGCAGAGTAAGAACTCAAAACATATTTGTTGAATCAGTGGATGGATGGATGGATGGATGGATGGATGGACAGATGTACAGACGGACAGATGAATGGATGAATGGATTGGTACATTAATCAGTAGAGTCGTGAATATAAATTTATTCAAATATTCTTCTATATATTTTCATTATATTTGGGTCTGTGTTTATGTGTTGTTTTTTTTAAGTATGCCTGTCAAACCTATCTTCTGAGTTTTGTACTTCTTTCAATTGGGTTTGGCTTTCACAAATGAGGTGATAGTGTTGGTGCCTTTAATAATGAGAAAGCAAACACTACATTGTTATGTAGTTGGCATTTTCAATACTTATCCCAAAAACTAAGGCAGCATTGTTCAGGCTCATCACTTTTTGTTTTCCTAATTATAATTGAATTGCCTGGCCCTTTCAATTGGTACATGTTTCTGTTTATTACTCTTAAAAAAAATCAATGAATGGTTTGTTATCATTTAACCTATTATAAGGTTGAATGACTAGAAATCAGGTTTATCTTTTTGTTATAGAATGGATATTTTTAACAGCCATTCTCTCCATATAAATACACCGAAATTGGACAATTCCGTTGTTCCTTGCATTTATCAACAGCCCCTATAGTTACGTAGGATGTTTCCTCAGAGATGACAATTATAAATATAAGTAGACATATAACCATATGTATAAACCACAAAGACGATGATCCAAGGGTGTCTATACATATGTGAACATATACACACATGCACACTCATTCAGAGGAAAATGCACACGTGTGTTGGGGAAGAGGAAGAGATGAGGGAGTGGGGAGAGAGAGAAAGAGGAGAATATCTGGGGTTATTTGACAAAATATGCACGAAGGCCTATCACTCATCACTTATGTGACTGAAGAAAACCAGCTCAATGTGTAGGCAGAAGAGGGAAGATGATACAGGAGGGAGAAGACGGAAGCACTAAGGTCTCACCGTGATAAGAACTCACTCTGATTTCACATAAGTCATGGGAGGCCGGTATGTCCCTCACTTGTTCGCTCTCAAGAAACTGAGGCTACTGGACAGAAAGAGATAAAATACTCTTTGCGAGGCAAGGAGAATTGATGGCCTGCAAACAAAAGTGGCACAAATCACAGGCCTTGGCAGACTTTCCCACTGAAGCAAACAGATAATCCAGAAGGAAGAGCATCATCAATAGGCAAGCATGAGAGCTCCAGAGTGCAAGCAGGACAGCTGAACATCTGTGATGTCCTGCTTAAAGGGGCAGCCTGGCGAGGCGAGGAAACTTAAAGGGAGACCTCCCTCACCCACCATGATGGTGCTCCGTGGCTCCCCTCCAGCTTTTGACCTCTAGACAAGGGAGGTGCTGATGCAGTTGCTCTGCCCTCCATGGGCATGTGGGACTCTAGGGATACCTTCTGGACATAATCTCCTCCCTAAAGGGTAGTCGGTTAGATCTTATTTTCAAAATTGAGAATCAGGAACACATGGTTGGATAGGCAATAGGTACGTGTGGGGACTTTGCTAGAGAATGATTAAAACTCTACTCCCCTGGTGATTCCAGGATCTACTGTCGTCATAGACATTGAGGCCCACCATGCCATACTTCTGCAGAGATGCGCTGCTCCTTTCAGGAGAATTGCAGTGGTCTTTAAAGAACTAGAGCAGAAAGCTTGTACCTCTTCATTGCATAAGGATTTCTCCTCCTGTTTGACCTTTAGGACAGACTCTTCCTTAGTGAAGTATGTGCTCATATAGTCTGTGGGTGTGTGGAAGGATGGGAACAAATGAATCAGCCTGAATGCACAGCGAGCTGGCCAGGAAAGAGTCAGAGGTAGATTCCAAGGATTGACACCCTCACTTTCTAGGTCCTCAAGGGCCATCACTTCAGCCCAGAGGGACAGAGCTCTAGGAGCACCTGGAATGGGACAGAGGGCTGGACAATGCAGAATGCCAGTCTCACAGAGTTCAGGGAGTTAGCCCTCTCAGTATGACCTCAGATAAAAGGATACTTGCTGGAAAAAAAAAAAAAAGCCAAGAAAAAGCAAAGAAAAGGAGACCTCTATTTGGTTAGTGTCTTCTCTGTGCCTTGAATTAGCCTGGGAGCATCCATTGTTGATTAAAGGCAAACCCTCTCTAAATCCATGCACTGCTCATGAGGACTCTGTATCAAGGGTCTAAGACCAGGAAGCTCTATTCAACTCATGTCTTTCCTGAATCAAATTTCCCACTTTGTGATTTTGCCGAAAACACTTTCCCTTTTAACAGAGGAAAATAAGATACTGGGAATCCCGCAGGCATCTGCGGTCGATGATGTGGCAGTGCATCTTCCACTGGCCATCCAGCTCCCTCCAAGCGCTTCTACCTCCCTGTCATCGTGACACCTTCCTTGTGGGGCTGCCAGTGGGCATCTAGCCTCTGGAGTGTGATCACATGTGCAAGCTTGAGGCCACTGCTCTGGTGAAGCAACTGGCTCGTGTATTGTCCCTGACCCTGGTGATTCCAGATGGTGTCTGTAGTCAACTGTATGAACTGGAGGCTTTGCAGCCAGAACATAACAGTCCCCAGCACTCAGGCAGGGTCATTCTGCCCCGACCCCAAGCACAGAATCTCTTCTTCTAGATTCCACACATGGATCCAGCATGGGGCTCTAACCCTTGTCTTCTTTAACATCCCTGATAGTCATCCAAACTCTAATGTAGCGCTGCCCAGTGTGGAGGGTTGGAAAGCAAGGGACCTGGATTAGTTTTCTGTGGCTACTGTACCAAAGTACTACCAGCTGAGTGACTGAACAACAAAATTTCTCATCTTACAGTTGTGGAGGCTAGGTTATCAGTAGGGTGGGTTCCTTTGAGGACAATGAGGGAAGGATCTGATCCATGCCTCTCCCCTAGCTTCTGGCAATTTGATGTTCCTTGGTTTTTCATCTTTCATGGCATCCCCCCATGGGCATCTTGTGTCCAAGTTTTCCCTTTTTTATAGGGACTGGTACTGTTAGGTTAGGAACTCACTCTACTCTAGTTTAACCTCATACTAAGTTAACTAACTAATTACATCCACAAACCGTATATTCTGAGACATTCTGAATATATGGTTTATAGATATTACATTCTAAAACCCTGGGGCTTGGGATTTCAACATTTGAATTGAGGGATGGACACATAGTTCAACCCATAGCAGGACCCATACAGTTAAAGGTAGTGTCCATGTGGTTTCCACTGGAGCCTCTGACTATTCTTTATTCACAGTATAATCCCAATAGCTTTTAAGGGTGTGCAAGGACCAGGAACTAGCCCTGTCGGGGGTAGAGGGGCTGGTGGTGAGCTGAGGTCTAGATTTGACTGCTGTTCTCTTGGGAAGCTCAGTGAGGCTGCCTTGAGCAGGGGAGCTGCTGGTTCTGTGGAAGGAGTACTGCACACAGTGGGCCATCCACACGCACCCACTGGCTGGTACTATGACAGCAGGACCCCTCTCGGACCCCACATGGTGGTGAGGTATCAGGTCCTGTTCCAGTCATGTTTCTGGGGTCTGAGGAGGGCCCACCTCCTGGGGTGGGCACCAGCACGACTGATTGAGAGGATCTCTCATGAGGAGCTCCTTGGTCTTAACCACTCATTTCCCCATCACATTTTGCCATGGCAGGAAATTCCTGGCACATGATTGGCACTTGAAAAATGCCTGCTGAAATGAGTAAATGTGGTTGAAGTCAGCATCTCACTGTAGCAAGGGTCAGAGACCTTGAAAGTCTCATGTCATCTTCCTGAAACTCAGAGGTACCATATTTAAAGGTATGCCCATCTGTTCATTTACAGAACATTTTTTAACACACTTACTGCCAGTGGTTGTTGATAAACCTGCTCTTTGTAAAAGAAAACCTCTTATTTATAGTCTTTGTTGATCTCAAGAATATAAATATCCCCACCACATTCAATGAAGTTACCAATGGTTTAACAACTGGCTTGCAAAAAAAGTCAAGAATGTTTTACAATTGGCTCTAGCAAGCTGGTAAAAGCCAGTTCCCGTACACGAAGACCTCGACCATCCAGTTTGTAGAGGATTAGATGATACAATATGCGTACAAGTGTTGTACTGCAAAGTGTTTTGGATAAAATTATTGTCGATGAATGTTATTTCCTCTGTATAGTGAGCTCACTCAGCATCTGTGAACTGGACACTTTGAAAGGAACTATGGTTTTGTGGTGAATCAACAGACATGGTTCCTGTCCTCAAGGAGATCATGGTCTAGTGTGGAAACAGACCTGACATGAATGATTTTAACAGATAATCATGGAGTTATGATTGTGATCAGTGCTTCCAAAGAGAAGTGAAATGTACTGAATGGGAACTGAAGTTTTAATGGTGCCAAAGGCTCAGGCAGTAATGGCAGATATGTTCCTAGGCCATCATCTGGGGCTCTGCTTCCTTGGGACTAATATAGGAGACTTTGTGTTTCCCTGTCCATCATCATCCCTTCTCACCTAACACTGGGAATTGCATTGTACCAGGACCAAGGCTAGGATCTGGGAAGCCAGCTGACTGAGCACCTCAGACTATGAGAAGAGCCACACCCCTGGCCCAAAGCCCCTGTGAAGGCCCAAGTCCCCTGTATTTAGAGAGGATTTAGTGGATAGATTCACATATCACCAGGGGGCACTATTTATTTACAGAACCTCAAATTGAGGGCAAAGCTAAGGGACTGTGGGGTGGAAGTTTGGTATTTGCTAGTAAAGGGGATAAATCTAGGATCAGAACAAGCTCACCTCAAAAGCCTTGAAGGCAGTCTTTTTCATTGATGGGGGACTTGCTGGCACTGCCCCAGATTCACATTCGTCTGTACTTTGTTCCTCAGCCAGGCGTTGCCTGTGATTAACTTTGGCTGGAGATTTAGAGGAATCTGAATGTAAGTTCAACAGTAGTGGGGAAGTGGAGTTTATCAATGAGCAGATAAAGGCAAATGCGAACTCTCTTAAGGCAGATTCCCTAAAAGTAGAGCCTGAGGCAGGGATTTGAGTGCATGTAAGGTATTAAGGGAGGGCTCTTGGAATCTGTAAATGAAAGACAGTCTCTTCATCTCAAATCTGTAAATGAAAGAGGGCAGTGGGATGGGTAATAAGAAAATGCTAAGCAAAAATCTATTCTCAGATAAATTGAAGCCTAGGCTAGATAGGGGTAAACTTCTCCCATATTGTTCCACCTTGAACAGGAAGACCAGGATTTCTGCCTCTTCCCCCATAACAATCAGTTCTTGGTTCTTCCGTCTTCCTTTCCTCTTCTCCCTCCCCTCCATCTCTCAGGTGGCTCCGGGGGAAATGGCAGCCCTGAGTCCTGCACATGTGTCTGGAGAAAGTCATAGGAAGAAGCCCTTAGTCTCAACACTCACAGCAGCTAGGGGATGGTGGTACCCCAACCTGAAAAGGGGAGAGTCGCACCAGTGGCATCTGCCACAGTGCTCTTCTTATACAGAGGATGTGTTTCATTGTCGGGTTGACGGATAGTGAAAAGATCACGGAATTGCCTCCAGTTCAAGAGCTGGAGGAAAATTCTAAAAGCCCTCTGCTTGGCACACTGTATTCTGGGAACTTGTTCAGAGCCATAGAGAGGAAACTTCAGCTAATGGGTAATGGGTAAAAAACATTAACTTTTGGTTTAGAAACAGAGAACTATTATTTATTCTTCGAAGGGAGGGCGGTACAAAGATTGCTTAACAATGAGGTTTCCTTTGTGTAGTTAAAACAGAAAATGTAAGACGGAGCAAGTAAGGGGGAGGTGCATTTAGACTGCTTAAATAATGTTTACCTTATATTTGGAAGAGGAAGGATGGGCTCAATTTAGGAACCAGGTTGAAGGTATAAGGTGAGTCTGCTCAGAGTTGACCCTTGGGAAAATGGAGCACGTAGAAGTTTGGGGTGGGATACCTAGATTCCTGAGGTGCTGAAGCTCAAGGAGGAGGGGGAAACAGCCTTTCCTGTGGAAGATGATTATCGCATGTAGTGGAAGATGCCCCTGCTCCAGGCTGCAGCTGCTGAAGGAGGCACCTGAGCATCTCAGTTCGTGCCTTTGTGACTCAGAGCAGTTCAAGGGGAAAATGGTTTCTGATCCAGAGACTCAGTTCTAGAATGAGTGTCCAGCTCCACTTGCTGTGACAGGGACCTCACTTCTGTCCCAACAAGTTCCTTCTACCACAGGACACTTCATTTGGACAGAGCTTCAATATCATGAGTCCATATTTGGCTTCCGATTATCTCTGCCTGTGAGTCTTTGAGGCCACATAGATCATATCTGTCTTTTCTCCTTCCAGAAAATAAAATTTGCTTTCTTTGACTTTGCCTGCCTGCCCTGGTTAGGGTCAAGCTGTCTGCCCTCTCCCTCTTGGAACCTCGCTGGCTCCCAGCAGGCAGCAGCATTCCCATCTCTGGCATCAGCCATCAAGGGAACACAGCTGGCTCTGCAGACTCCCGCTGGGTGCGCCCGAGTGGCAGTTAGAAAAATCAGCTTTGATTTGATTTGCAAACTGAGCCTAGTCATTGAGACAAAATAAATCCGGAAACCCATAAAGCCATTTGCAGAGTTGCTTTGCAGAAGACAGCCACAGTTTTAATCTAGTAAACACTCCCTAACTATCCCATTAAAACAACCCCCTCGGAGTAGGTGCTGAAAGCTGAACTCCAGAATAATGAAGCATGAGATAAGGGGCCAGTGTCACCAATAGTTCCATGCTGCCCCGTGGTAGTGATGGACTAAAACCATTGTCCCAATGGCAATAGGAAAGAGGCGTGGGCAATGGTCTTTTGTAAATGTGGCTTCTTTTTATAATGACTAAGCCCGAGGTAGACCATTTCATCCAGCATTTTCTCTTCTCTCTTCATAATGGAGTCTCACCCCTGCAGAGACTGGCAGGACAATAAATACCCATTCTTCAGCAAGATGCCCTCATTTTGCTGATGCTAAGACTAGAGCCAAGAAGGGGAATGATGTGTCCGTGGATTCTTTATCCATAAGAATAACATGTTACAGGTGGTGTGAGAAGCCAAGGAATGTAGGAATTATCTGCTATCAGATAGGAAATGCCCATTGCCTGCCCTCCCTTCTTCTGTTGATCTAATTCTATATGGAAGGTTCTGTCTTATATGAAGCTTCTTTGAGAGGCTGCATGAAATAATGGGGAATTAGAGTCACCTGGATTCAAATCCCATGTCCAAAGCTTAACCATTTGACATTGGTTAAATCAACTCCCTATGAGTCTGTCACACCCATTTTAGGCCAGAGGTCATTAATTCTTTCTCCCAGTTATTTGAGATAATGCACATAAAAGGTCAAGAATATAACAGATGATAAACATCTTGAGCTTCCCTCCTTCATTCTTCTGAACTTTCTCTGATAGGAAACCTAGAGGCCCAAGCCTCTCGCGGCTATTCTCTAAGGAAGAAAAGCCAAAGCCTGGACTCTAGTCATTTCTCCTGCAGTTCCACAAATCACATGTTTATCAAATGAACTCAGGCTAGACCCAAAGTGCAGAAACAGAGGCAAAGGAATGATGCTGACCTCAGCTCTTAGTATTTAACCTCTTCAACTATAGGTTGTTGTGTTTAGATGACATTCTACATAGCAATCATATTTTTATTGACCGAGTGTAGCATTTTGCTCATGCACCTGTTAGCCTTTGACTGTAGCACTTTTTCTTTTCTCATCATCTACCCAGAAATTTCAGGAGGGACTCAGGACCACAGGGTGCCCAAATCTAGCCATGGTAGCTGCAGTCGAGACCCCAGTGAAGGATTACTTATGAAAGGTAGACTACAGTGAGTCAGTCTATTGGAAAACTCTTGGCTATTGTTCAGTCCTTAGAAATCCTACCATACTTTAAGAGGGGTAAAGCCCAGAGTGTGTGCTTGGAGGTTGGGGTAGGGTAGTGCTGTTTCTCCCTATGCAAGCCCAATGAGGTGAATTTTCCATGATGGGGGTTCTCAGAATTGCTTGAGTATGACAAGGTCGCCTTGACCCTTGGCCCCTTTTGTTTTCACTCAGTGTTCTCTATGCCCTAAAACGACAAAGGAATAATGTGGCTTTTCCTGAAAGTTTTATGACAAGATAGAAGAAGAGAATCATATCATAAGTAGACCAACAATAACCTAAAAATGACATTCAAATATTCCAACCCATTAATACTTTTCTTGCTACAACCACTGGTACATCTCCTTAGTCTTCTCATATCCTTCTCCTGTCCCTACTCTCTAGACTGTTCAAACTGCTGCCCCCACCACCACCAACACACATACACACCTTTTCCACACCCCATTCAGGAAGACAAACCTGGTACAGTGGAGTCCAGGAAAACCAAAACCACAACCAATGCTTGTCCTTCAAGCATATCCCTGGGAAGTCTCAATTCATCCCTATGAACTAGAAATGAGAATTATCTACCCAAGACCTGAGACATCTGAGTTGATCTTAGCTCGAATCTGATGCTCCAAAGCAATTGCATCTTACAAAGGGACTAGGAGGCCTTTTAAAATCATGAGTCAAAGAAAGGAGAAAATCTGGGTAGACTGAAGATAAGGACTAGAAAGAGAAGGCTCCATTAGAACTTTCTCTGATGGGGTTTCATGTAGTGTTGAAGGAGCGGGGTGGTGAAGGGGCTTAATGAAAATTAACCATCTAGGGCTGCCTGGGTGACTCAGTCATTAAGCGTCTGCCTTCGGCTTAGGTCATGATCCCAGGGTCCTGGGATTGAGCCTGGCATCAGGCTCCCTGCCCAGCGGGAAGCCTGCTTCTCCCTCTTCCATTCCCCCTGCTTGTGTTCCCTCTCTCACTGCATTCTCTCTCTGTCAAATAAATAAATAAAATATTTTTTTAAAAAAGATTAAAAAAGAAAAGAAAAGAAAATTAACCACCTACTGTGTACCAGTCACAGGGCTGTGTATGCTGACATGAGTTGACAATGCGATGATAGAATTAAAGCCTAGCATGTATTACACACTAAATAAATAGTGGTCATCCTTGTTACCATTACTTAAGAAATAAAGCAGTAGAAGCCCAGAGGGTTGAATAAAGACCTCAAGGATCCACAGAATTGTAGCTGAGCTCTAACTCCAAAGCTCATTGCATTCCCATGGCACCATTTTGAACCTTGTCAGTGAGGTTGACTGGGTGAGATTCTATGAGCCACTGTCAGAGTCTCCTATCTCCTGTTTGTTAAACGCTTCCCATTCCTCTTTTCCAGTAATAGTTGATAGTAGAATCTTTAGGGTGTAATGGGTCTTTTGTCTCTTTGGCAGTGTCCAGGCTAAGTCCTGAAATCTGCAGCAGACCCAGTACCACAAAGAGCCCTCAGCCTTTCACGTTACTACAATATATTGAAGCTGATAAACCAAGAAGTTAGTTTTCAAGGTTATCTGCTCCAGTGTCATCTTTAGCCCATTAGCATCCCTCTCTACTCAACATTCTTTGCTTTAGAAGGGAATAAAAGTCAGAAAGGAAGTCTGAGGCACTCAGCATTCTGACCTCCTTCTTCTTTGCACGGTCTTACTACTTTTATTAATTAATGAATTAATTTTCATATAAATATATGTGAACATAGTCTGGAAATACAGAGAGAGTAGAGTCACGAATCCTCTAATAGAAAAGCTGTATGATGGCAGAACCAGGTGATAGAAGAGAAGGCAAGAGACTAGTACCTTGTCTTCTGCTGGATTAGTTAGGATAGGAAAGGCTTTGCTGCAACAACAAATGAATACCCAAATATCAGTAGCTTAATACCAGAAAGGTTTCTTTGTTGTTATGCCATCTAGAATATCTGTGGCCTCAAAAGACCCCAAAGCAGGGGAAGAGAAAGTATGGGGGTAGTAATCTGGATCTTGAATACCTCACTTAGAAATGACTTGTGTCACTTCCACTGACATGGCCTTGATGAGACTTGGATTCTTCTGTGTGCCTAAGAAGAAGAGATAGGCCAGGCACCAGGGAACACTAGTCATCTCTACTCAAAAGGTATGAGCCCCTTTCCTGTTTCAATTTCCCTTTGTGTCCTGCTGAGACCCATGATCCATCATTTACCTTCTGCTATTCCACCCACTAGGAAAACCTCTTCCCATCCCAACACCTGTCCAGCTATACCTCTGTTTCTGCCTCTCATAGCTGAGTACTCCTGCTCAGCAGAGTTGTAGCCCAGGTTGGTAGGGTGGGGAGACACCTCCAGGCCTGTCAGCTAGGCTTCAACTGTTTTTCATTTATTCCTTCAAAGAACTTCATGAGATAACTTATTATTATTCCCACTTTATAGGTAGAGAAATTGAAACTCAAATGTAATTTTCCAAGTGATGCAGCTAGTAGGTAAATACTAAACCAGAATTTCATTTAGTCATTTAGTTCTTTATAAACACATATTGAGTGCAACTTACTATTGATTGTGGTTTCTTGTCCCAGAGAAGTTAAGAACTTTGTTTTTGGATTTGGACAGTCTTTGAGTCTAGGCTGGAAAAGGCACTTAACTGCTCTGTGACTTGGTTTCTCCATCTGTAAAACAGTGACAATAACACCACTTATTTCGTGGAGCTAAAGTAAGAATTTAATGGGCCAGTGCATATAAAGTGCTTTGTGCAATGCCACGCTTGTAATAAGGACTCCATTGATAGCTAGTTGGGAGAACAGCAAACAGATTTTATCAATACAGCATGATTAAGTGCTGTGACGAAGGTAAATCCAGGATGCTGTGGGAACAGAAAAGGGAAACATAAATTGGTTTAGGGTGTGCCTTCTCAGGTACATGGTTACTGAGACAAGTTTTGAAAGAGTGACAGTTATATTGAACAAGGCTGGAGAGTAAGGCAGGGAAGTCTTCTGAGTTGAGAAAGTAGCACGTGCAGATCATTGGGGACAAGAAAGCATGCCATTGAACTTAAGTGGGTCAAAGCAAAGGGATAGATGCCAATGTGACCAGAGGCCAGGAGTGATCAGAGGTGAGGCTGAAGTAGCGAGTGAGGCAAGGACACCCAAGACTCTGTACAGGCCCATAGCATGTATATGAACATGGTCCTGAGACTGTGGGAGCTGTTGGAGGTGATTAAGCAGACCACCTTAGAAGATGGGTCAGAGATGGGGTTCTGGGGCACAGACAAGGCAAGACCATGGGGGAGAACAGGTCGGAAGCCACTGAAATAGGCCAGGTGGCAGCACTGGTGTCACGTCCTCGGTCAGCCTTCTGTTTCTTTTTCTGACATGTGAGCCAGGTCCTGCCTACCTCCAAGGGTGGGGAAAAATTAATAAAAATAGCCACGTAGAGTAAGGGTTAGCTAACTGTTCTGTAAAGGGCCAGATAGAAAATATTTTCAGTTTTGCTGGCTATGTGGTCTCTGTCACACCTACTCAACTTTGTCATGGTAGCACAGAAAGCAGCCATAGATAAGAAATATAAAATGAACGTGACCATGTACCAATCAAATTTTATTTATGGACAATGAAATATGAATTTTATATAATTTCCATGTGTCATAAAATATTACCCTTCTTTTGGTTTTATTTCCCCCAACTGATGAATCACTAAATTCTACCCCTGAAATTATTAATATTCTATAAGTTAACTAAATTTAATTTAAATAAAAAACTTAAAAATAACAAATAAAAATTTTTAAAAAATAAAATAAAATAGCATGCACCCCATTTACGAATGTAAAAATCATTCCTAGCTCCTGGCCACACAGTAAACAGTGAGAATCTGAATTTGACCCTCAAGCCACAGTTTAGTGACCTCTGACTTAGCACATACTTTGAAAATGGTGACACTCCCCATGCCGTTGAGGGAGGAATATTATGATGACAGTTGACTGGCAATTATATTTTATAGGATTCCATGACCTTGTTCAAGCTTGCTATTTGTGTGATTTTTTGGAAATATGTACTTCCTGTTTATCAGTTGGTCTGGAACGCCCTACTTCTCACCCCATTTTGCATAAGAGCTTTATACAGTTTTGTTGATGAATCACTAGAGGAACATGCAGGCTTTCAGCAAGCATAAGACATCTTCCTACCTTTTATATCATTTTCTTTACAGAGACAAGTAGTTGGTTTCAAAGGGCCAGGAGCATTCGTCATGCAAACCAGGTTTTAAATACTGCCTCTGCCAGTTACAAGTTCTGTGACCTTGAGCAAGTTATATCAGTGCTCTGGTTCATTTCTTCACTCATTCATTCATTTATTCAACAAATATTCACAGAGTCCCTACTACGTGCCAGGTATGAGACAAGGTCACAGGAGCGCTTAGTAAATGAAGGGGTGACTTCCTTCAAGGAGCTTACAGAGTCGAGGAAAAGGCAGCCACTAATAACTGGGTATTATCGCTACGAGAAAGGACAATTAGGGTGTTGTGGGAAGACAGAGTGGGGCATCTGTCGCATACATGGTGAGACACCAAAGACTCCCACAAAAGGAGTTCCAGCTGATTCCTGAAGGATGAGCAGTTGCCAGTCGGGTAAAGGAGTAGGAAGGGAGTGTATTCCATGCTAAGGTGACAGCCTGGGTAAGGCCTACGGGCAAGAATGTAGGGGGCTGTTGATAATGGAGAGGATTTCATTGCCCTTAGGGCAGAGAGTGTGGCGGGGAAAGGCAAGGATCTCATCACTGAGGGCCTGCGCGCTGGGGAGGGGGCTATGAGATTTCCCTTACTTATGCCTTTCAGCTGTAGGGTGGGGGGCGGATTGAAAGGGGGCAAGACCGGAGTCAGGAAGACCAGCAAGGACGCTGGTATTTTGAAGGCTCCCAAGTGAAGCATGAAGGTGGCTTGAACCAAGTGGAAATGTGACTGGAGAGAAGGGAGAAGTTTCGAGAGCCTTCCTGGAGAAGACGTACTGAGCATGCTGAGTGATTAGAATTGGGAGGTCAGTAAAAAGGAGAGGCAAAGGATGTCTCCCAGGTTGCTGCATGGAGCTGCTTCGTGGGTGAGGCTACCATTTACTAAGAAAGCAGAGACTGGGAGAGAAGATGAGGAGTGGAAAGATGATGGGGTTCATTTATAATAATATCAACTTTTCTGGGTTGCTCTCAGTCTTAGAAACATTGTACATGAGGTACCTGGCCGAGTACCTGGCATGTCGTGGGTGCTTGATAAATGCTGACTCTTATTCTCGTTTCATTTTTAAAAATCTATTTCAGGCCTTGTTCTGTTAGATTGCGATGTTCTTCTGCTGTTTAGCGTGAGCTCTTCAGAGCCACAAGAACTGTAGCCTTGTTCACTGTGCCGCACGTTTTCATGTGTGTTTCTTTCTCTCCTTCTCTTCTGCATGCTGCCTGGGGACTGGCTTCCTTGTGGTCAGCACCAATGGGCAGCGCCCAGGTGACCCCGGGGACTCCACTCTGCCTCCTTACCACAGGTGACCACCAGAGCCCTGGGCGGGTGGGGAAGGGATTGGGAGTGGCCCACGCTCAGGGCGTCCTCCAGGCCAGGTGCACCAGAGAGGAACTGGCAGTCCTTCCACGCCAACCACCTGTCCACCCATTTACTCTTCCAGCCACCCACCCATCCACCCATCCACACATCTCTCCCTTCATCCATGCTGCTATCCATTCATCCATTCTACTGATGCTTACTAAGTACCTACTGTGTGCCAGGCACTGTTTTAGGCATGGAGAGATACAATGATGAGGAAAAGAAGACATGCTTCTATGCCTTTCTGGGAAGGGAAAGAGCCACACTAATCAATGTAGAACGGTAACTGTGAAGGGGGCTACAAAGGAGAGGTGTGTGGTGTTCAAATAAACACACACACATACCTGGCGCTAAGAGTGTCTGTCCACAGAAGTGACAACTCAGCCGTGGTCTGAGTTTGGGGAAGAAGTGGATCTACCATGCTTAGGACATGACTAGATCTGGCTATGATCCCAGGCCTCCCCTGTGTGCTGGACAAGCCCTTTAATGTGAGGGTCCCCACCTCTCCTGTGTGGTAAGTGGGACTCCTAATGGCTGCCTCTAAGAGGGCACCATTTGCGTCTAGAATCTGCACGTGCAGAGTCTTCTGGAGTTATATTCCGAGACCATATAAGACAATGAGTGTGGAAGGGCTGGTGTGGGAGTGCCAAGCCTAGAGCAGGTATTTGTGTGAAGGAAATACCAGCCCCTTTCTTTGAACACGCTGTAGTTTGACCACATTTCCCAGAAACATCTGCCACTCTTCAAAGACTGGGATGCAGAGCCCACCTTGTGTCAGAGGCTGATGCCTATGGCGGGTCCTACAGACAAAAGAGACCCCACTGACCTAGAGATACAACTTCAGGGCCCTTTCTTGTCCATGGAAGTCCTTGGTGATTCGAGATCTTTACCTGTCACCTGTCTCAGAGTGGTCGCTCAGACAGTGGCCTCCTCTCTACCGGTCCCTGACCAGCCAGTTTGTCATGGTGGGAGAGGGGGTGTGGCCAGTGGGGATGACAGGAGTCTGGCCATCCAGCACCTCACGGCCCACTTCTGTCCACCCTCTTCCCCAAAGTCAGAAATATGACTGCTAATGAATGTCTTAGGCTGGCTTCTGTAGACACGGAGCCTGAGATAGGGATTCCTCTGCAAATGACCATTGAAGAATATTCTCAGAGGAGAGAAAGTCAGGGAGGCAGGATAGGGCAGGATGTGGAGGCCTGTGGCAGCCTGAGCCCACAGGGGCCTCACCTTGAAGCCAAGGGGCCGGCAGTTATGCCACGGTGCCAGCTGGCCATTAGCTCTGGGCTGCCATGGGAGGGCACAGGCCCCTGGACAGGCCACTCACCTTTGCCTTATGGTCCTTCTGCCAGGAAGGAGGTATCTGTGAGCCTTTAGCAGCCAGCACCCATAGCCGCTGGCCATTTGGTGCCCCAGCCTGAAAGGAGATATGGGCAGAGCCTCAACAGCATTCACTGCAGCCCAGCTGTCCTGCCACCAATCGCCACAGCTCAGCGTGTCCCTGCCAACGCCCCAGCAATGTCATCGTAGCTACTCCCCACCAGATGACCTTAAGCAAGCTGCATAGCCTTTTTCTACCTGCACATCTAATTGTCACATGTCAGGGTCCTATTACAGATCACTGTTAGGTGACCCTGGAGACTGCCCTGCTCAACAGCCACACGTAGCAGGCCTTCAGGAAATCTCAGTCCTCTGTCATCCCCCATCAGAGGCCCACCAGCCTCACCCTGAGGGAGGCGGGTTGTTGCATGCAGAAGAGGGGTCATGGTGAGGGGAGAGGGACTCTAACCACTGTGCCTACACCCACTCTATCTACCGAGACACCGCGTGTCCCCGGAGCCTGTGTGGGAGTTCCATTTCTGCTGGGCCATTGTTCTCTGGCATCTCTTCAAGTTGAGCGGTCGGATAATGTTTTCTTTAAACAGAGCCAGTTCCATATCGGGCACATTTGTTCTTCCCTCTTGCCTCTGAGGTGTCTGAATGTTCCTCCTCTGACAGGTTTATTTCATCGTGTTCCATTTGTTTCTCGGCCCCATTTGATGGGTGAGATGCCTGCGAGTGTTTCTCTTGGAGCAGAATGTCCCTTTCAGAGGGTGTGTTTGTTCGTGCTCATCCCCTGGTAGCAAGAAGGGCTGGTGGAAATAATAACTGCCGGCTCTGAGGGATGGGGATGGTAGACCAGAAGCTCGGGCAGCCTCTTTTTTTTTTTTTTTTTTTTTTTTTGGATCCGCACCAGCCCAGAGAACTGTGGGATCACATTGTGTAGCAGGAAGGGGCTGGCTTCGGGAGCAGAGGCTGTGTTCAGCTCTCAGCCCTGCCACCTTCTGGCCTTGTGATTGTGGGCAAGTGATTTTTCTTCTTTGGGCTTCCTTCTCTTCTGGAGAAGTGGGGACCATGGCACCCCTGGCCATAGTTAATCGTGAGAACTGGATATGGTAACAGCCTTAACCCCCTTTGCTCAGCTAATTCCAGCTAGCTCTGCAGGTCTCTGACTGCCTAGGTATGCTCTCGGACCGGGTTCCTCAACCTTGGCAGGAGGGACGTTTGGGGATGGATGATTCTCTGTCGTGGGGGGCTGTCCTGTGCCTGGTAGGATGTTTAGCAGCACATCTGGCTTCTACCCACTAGATGCCAGTAGCACTTCATCCCTCAGTTATGCAACCAACTCTATCTCCAGACAGTCTGCAGTGTCCCTGAGGGGCAGTAGCTCCCCCTGTGGAAATCCTCCAGAGCTACACGGTTCAATAAAAATAGAACTGGGACTATGTATATAACTTTACACCTTTTTAAAGATCTTATTTAGTTATTTATTTGAGAATGCAAGAGAGCACAAGCAGGGGGAGCAGCAGGCAGAGGGAGAGGGAGAAGCAGGCCCCCACTGAGCAGGGAGCCCAATGCAGGGCTCCATCCCAGGACCTTGAGATCATGACCTGAGACAAAGGCAGACACTTAACCAACTGAGCCACCCCGGCACCCCTATAATTTACATTTTTTAGAGTCACATTAAAAAAGAAAAAATAACAGATGAAATTAATTTTAATAGGTATTATTTAACCCAGTGCATATAAAACATTATCATTTTAACATGTAATCAGTATTTTAAAATTACTAATGAAAGGTATTTTACATTTTTTTGTACTAAATCTTTGCACTCTGGTATACATTTTCTACTTAGAGCACATCTCAAGTCTGATGCTAGATTTTAAACAGTTAAAATGAAATATAACCTTAAAAAGGTAAACATTATTTTAATAAGTAAACATACTTTATACTGGTTTTTAAATTTAAATTCATTAAAATAAATCATTAAATAAATTTAAAAACTCAGTTCCTCAGTCATACTAGCCACATTTCAGGTGCTCAGTAACTGCATGTGGCTTACCGGCTACCATCTTGGATAGTGCAGATCTAGAGGCAAAAAAAGAATCTTGACCATCTTTGTGCCTAGCTGGTGAACAGAATTGTATATGCACAGAGAAGTGCTCTATGTAATGTTCATTTACATTAAATGTACAGTTTAATATAAAATGTTCAGTTCCTTTGTTTGATTTTGACAAACAGACATACACACACTCACACACACACACGGACATTTGCTATGTCTGGAAATGTGTTTGGTTGTCATAAGTGGGTATGAGGGTGGAGGCTGGGGATTCTTGCCCTGGTCTTGTGGCCATGGTTAGCTGTTCTTTTTTTGTTGTAGTGGGATGACTTGTGGCTGTGGTGGACAAAAGACAAGCTAATATTTCACCTGAAGGACTTGGGACCCCGTGGACCCACCGCGGCAGAAGGTGCCCCTTCTCTGGCTCTGGCAGTAACTCAGCCAGTCCTCTAAGGAGCAGTGTGGGACACTGGGTCCAACTGGAGGCTGGAGAGGATGCACCAATGGTCAGCCAGGCAGCCATGCTCTTGAGTTGAACTCCTACCAGACCCAGATTCACCGCCTTGACCGTGCCTAGTGCCCATTGTCAGTTCTCCACAAGGAAAAGGGCTTTGGGCCAAGCCCTCATAGGGAGCCCAAACTCCGTTCCTTAAAACTGGGGGAACTTGGGCGCATCACACAGCCTTTCTGATCCCAAGTCCTCATCTGAGATAATGTGACTGAGTCCCAGCCCCATCAGGCTCACTGGTGGCGAGGGTCATCAGAGGAAAGCGATGCATTTCTGAGGCAGCTCCTGCTTCAGAGGCTATCAAGTGCACCTCCCCTCTGTCATTCCTTTCTTTCCCATCCACGTCATAGGAAAACTGTCTGTTATTTTCCTGGCGGTTTTTAAAATCAGAGCCTTGCCGCAGTAGCAGGAGTCAGGCCGTAAAACACTCTCAGCGACTGCTTTGCCTCTAAAGCAACTTGCCCGGGGATGGCTTATAAATTCTGGACCCAGGTAGAGTTTGAGCAGATGGGGAAGCAGCACGGCAGCCTCCTGAGGGCTCAGAGTGGTGCCTGGTGGCCTCCGCAGCCTCAGACACCCTGGGGTCTCAGCGGCCCTCTCAGGGAGGCTATGCCCCCTGGCAAAGGATGACAGATGGTGTGAGAACAGGAGCGGGAAGCAGTAGGACCGATGCAGTGCTCTGGAAAAGGCTGCATGCCAAGCACCCACCATGATAGGGCTGTGCCGGGTGGAGAGAGAAGACTCACGGTGGGAGACACAGCCTACCAGGCTGGCTGGAGAGAGGTGGCGGCTCTGGGGGACAGTGGTATCAGGGATATATAGTTGAGAAAGAGAATAGTAGGACAGCCAAGACATGTTACAGACTTCCTACAACCCGTGCTCCTGCAAAGGGCTTCCCAGCATCAGTGAACTTCCCCTGTAGGGTGCTGTTAGCATTCTCATTTACGGAGGTGGAAACTGAGGCTCTGATCATTGGAAATCACACAGCTCAGAGAGGACAAGTTTCTCTGGACAGTCTGCACTCCTTTTTTTTTTTTTTTAAAGATTTTATTTATTTATTTTACACACAGAGAGAGATCACAAGTAGGCAGAGAGGAAGGCAGAGAGAGAGAGAGAGGAGGAAGCAGGCTCCCTGCTGAGCAGAGAGCCCGATGCGGGCCTCGATCCCAGGACCCTGAGATCATGACCTGAGCCGAAGGCAGAGGCTTTAACCCACTGAGCCACCCAGGCGCCCGACAGTCTGCACTCCAACCCAGCATACTTGGATTTCTTCTGTTGCTGTTATTATTATCCTAAGCCCATTTTACAGATGAGGAAATTGAGATCCAAACAGGAGGGGGGAAGCAGGCAACTCGGCAGTGGTGAAATTCAGGCAGGTGGCTGAGCACTGCTTCCTGAGAAATGTGGGGGAGGGAGTGAGAGTTAAGAGCCCATCAGAGCCTCAGCTTAAAATATCAAGCAGGGTTCACAAATTTAGGGACTCCTTTAGGAGTTAGGGTATCACGTGGGAGGCTGGACCCAGCTGCTGTGATGGCCCAAGGCAAGAGCAGGACACTGAGTGGAGGCGACACAATGCTGAGGTCCCTGAGCCTTCCACCTGGGCGTCCTCCAGTTCCCCTTGACCCAGGCCTCGTTGGTCCCAGAGCTCAGGCCAGGGCTGTATCTGCAGGTGAGGGGCAGGGACCGCAGCTGGAGGTCAGAGAGGCAGGTCAAATTCCGGATCCAGGCAGACACAGTTCCTCCCTCCATTGGGCTATTGGCGTGGCTGCAGGCTGACTCGGCAGAGCACGGAGGGGGCGCAGTACTCAATTAAGCCCACCAGAATGCCATCCTCATCAGCAGTCTTGCAATAGATGCTCATAGCCTGATGGGCACAAGGCTCTGGGCACATTCTGGCTGCCGGCTTCTGCTACCAATCCCCCTGCTCCATCAGCAGCCTTGATACAGAAGAGGAAGGCATTTTTCTGGCATGCCACTGCCCCTGTGGGTGTCCCCTATAGCAGGCGAATGTGTCTGTTGCCTACAAAACAAGTATCATATATGACTAAGGTCTTCAGTACACCTTTTTCTATCTTGGGTTATTCTCCATAGACCAAGGAGAAACCAGTCTCCAGGCTTTATGCGAACTTCCATTAAATTCAAATTTGGAGTCCCAGATCCTTCCTTGCTCATCTCCAGTGCCAGCTAGCTAGTCACCACAGAGGACCGGTACTCCTCCAGAATCTCTCCTGGATCTCTCCTTTCCTTGCCACTGCTTCTCATGCCCAAGACCCATTACTTCGTGCTCAGATTAGTGTCACAGCTTCCAGACTGGTCCCTTCCAGTGTATGCTCCACTGAACCTGAGGGATGGTCCGGCAATAAGCATCTGCTCCTGATTGAAATGCCCAGGCTCCCCTGTCCTTTGGGAGAATTAGCCTCCATCAAAGACCCTCATTCCCTAGTTGCTCTCCAACTTCTTTCCTCCTTGACGTCCTGTGCCCCATTCACACTGATTATTTAGCAGGACTTGCCTTCTTGCATCCCCTCCCTTTGCGGGGATGCTCTCCCTCTATGGTCTACCTTACCCCCTAGGATCAAGTCCAGACAAAACCTTCCCTGACCCCCTACTGTCTCAGGCTGCTCAACTGGCCAGGCCAGTGTGCACAGAGGACCCCCTGAGTCATCCCTGAGTGAGGGAGCCTCGCCAGCATGGCCACGTTCATATCGCAAGCACACCATCTTGGAGCCGTTTGGTCTGTGTCACCTCTTAATCTGTGCCTGCCACACAGATAATGGTCAGTCGCCTGACCCCATGCATGAGTGGACTTAGAGGTGAGCGGATGACTCATAGAGGATGTGCCAAGCATAGGGTGCTCCCTCCACCACCACCCCCCCGCCTCCACCTACAAAGGTCCCAGCACCTCACCTGGCTCACTTTCTGCCATTTGGTTAGGCCGATGGTGAGTCACCAAGTACTAGTTCTCAGTCCAGTATTTGAACTCTGTGCAGCCCCACCTGCCAAGCTTCTTAGAGACTGATTCTCTGGAGTTTCTGAATGGAGGTCCCATAAGTCTGCTGGTCTGGCCCCACATAGGCTCTCCTGGGCTCCCTGGTGCTGGCCCAGGAGTGGTCAAGCTTGTAGGCAGAAACTCTGGTCTGTGTCTCAGAACTCTGAGTGTGCCCCTGTGGACAATAGCCATGGCTGCAAACGTTTTGAACCTCACTTCTGCGTCTGTCATCTCTCCTGACACAGAGCTGCTTTTGCATCAATCCTTTGGGGAGGAGGGTAGATCAGCTTTTAGTACAGAACACAGTGATTCAGTGTTTCTGCTTCCAAAAGCCAAGGGGCAAAGGCTAGAAGAAAGAAAACATGTTCATGGTGGATTTGCCTGGAATCTCAACAATCGATGCTATTCCCTCGGCTGGTTTTATTACCCTTGCTCAATTTCATTGCACTAATCTGAATTCCGTGCTGCGTGTTTATCGGCCGTTCCCTCTGATCCTGCCTGTGCTTCCACTAATCCTTCCTATAGATTTCTTGTTCCCTCCCGTGCCTCTTTTCCTTTCCAGACTCTGATGCTCACCGCAAGCAGCATATTCCAGAGGCAAGATCTGGACAGAGCTACCCAGGCTGGGTAGATCTTTGCCTCTTCTCCCCATTCCTACCCCTTTGGGTCAGGTAATGTGATCACCCCTTGAGGGATCAGCTTCACCAGAGTCGGTTGGAAAGAACGGAATTATGTTTCTGAGTAAGAGTCCTGGGGACACCTTGACCTGGTGCACCCTAGGCTATACAGACAAATAGAGCCAGGACATTTTGGCCTTCTGGAAGCGCCTGCTGCTGCTGCTCAGTCCATGACGGAGCAGGAGTGTCCCACCCTCTTCCCACATACTGTCTGATTGACCCTAACCTCTATCAGTGATTGCATTTTACTCGGTGAAATGTTAAGACCTCCCTTCCGTTTGCAGCCCATTCCCAGACTGCTTAGCTGAGCTTAGCCTGGTGTTATGGGTTCAATGTCTTTCCCCAAAAGATAGGTGGAAGTCTTAACCCCTCGTTCCTGTTAGTGTGATCTTATTCAGAAAGAGGGTCTTTGCAGATGTAATTAGTTAAGATGAATCATGGGGCAGGTTCTAATCCAGTGAGACTGATGTCCTTATAAGAAGGAAACATTGGGGCACCTGGGTGGCTCGGTTGGTTAAGCATCCGCGACTCTTGGCTTCAGTTCAGGTCGTGATCTCAGGGTTGTGAGCTTGAGCCCCACATTGGGCTCTGCACTCAGCTCAGAATCTGCTTAAGATTCTCTCTCCCTTGCCTTCTGCAGCTCCCCCCCGCCACACACACACATCCTTGTGCATGCATGCAGTCTCTCTCTAAATTAGATAAGTTAAATCCTTAAAAAAAAAAAAAGGAAATATCATGCAAAGGCAGTCACACAGGAGAATGCTGTGTGGTGACTGAGACAGAGTGGAAGGCTGCATCTACAAGCCAGGGACTGCCAAGGGTCACACCAAACCTGTGGTGGGAAGAGGCAAGGAAGGATTCTACCCGGTCTCACAGGAATCCTGGACATCTTGATTTTGGACTTCTCCCCTTTAGAACTGTGAGAGAGTACATTTCTGTTGCTTTGAGCCGCTCAAGTGGTGGTAATTTGGGACGACAGCCCTATAGAAGTAATACACTTGGAAACACGGGGATCCAGAGCCCTGGGCAGTGGGTAGGAGTCCGTCCTCAAGGCTGTACCATTACAGTGGACAGACCTCAGTGATCTCAAGACCAAAGGCTGCCCTCCCTCCCAGAGGGTTTCATGGGCTCACACTGTGGGGTCTCCTTGTGGGCTGCAGTCTGCATTTGGCTCACAGCTAGCCTCTAACCCTCTTCTTTTAGCTTCTGCTTCCTACCCGTGAACAGTCCTAGCATCTGTTGCTGGTCACACTCTGGCCTTGGCCTCTGCCTCACCGACCAGGCTGTGGTAACCCGTTCTTGGCGTCCTGACACTGTTTGACCTGTCTGCTATCCCCGTGGGCTTTGGGGCACACAGCTACAGTGATTGCTCGTACGAAGGCTTCCCTTGTTCCCCAGGAAGAACACAGTCTGCTCAGGGTGACCACATGCTCCTTCACACTGGCTGCCTGGAAAGTCTAATGGGACTATCTCCTTGGCCACAGGGCATACGAAAGAGTGTGTGTTCTCCTCTCTTCCATCTGCTCTTCAGACTAAACCCTTAATCCCCATCACAGGCCCTGGGTGCTCCTCTCTGCTGTGGCTAAGCAGCTTTGAGCCCCCCTGCACTCAGGCTCAGTGAACAGATTTCTACAAGCAGAGAGCTGGTCCTATTGGCACTGAGCTGACTCAGCCTCTTCATCCCCTTTGGCAGGGCAGGCCTTGTCTGGACCCTAGGGAGCCAGGGTGGAGAAGGGACAAAGGAAGCCACTGGGTGGTCTCAGGGATGCCCATAACATGTCCCATACCACTGATGACATGTGAAAACCAAGTTTGTAGTTTAGTTTTGCCTAAGCAGTCTTGTGTGCCCCTCCCTATACACACCTGTGTTAGCTTTGATTTTGGGCCTGTACACTTCTCTCTCCCACCAGGTAGCAAGCTCCCAGATAGCAGGGTTGTCTCTGAATTACCTTGTATGCCCAGCACCTTACTGTCCTCACCATCAGAGGGACAGTCCTAGCACCTCTCATCANACCTAAGCAGTCCTGTGTGCCCCTCCCTATACACACCTGTGTTAGCTTTGATTTTGGGCTCGTACACTTACTTCTCTCTCCCACCAGGTAGCAAGCTCCCAGATAGCAGGGTTGTCTCTGAATTATCTTGTATGCCCAGCACCTTACTGTCCTCACCATCAGAGGGACAGTCCTAGCACCTCTCATCAGGCAATGCCCAGGACTTTTCCTCTGTGGCCTAGAGTTGAATTGGTGCTAATGAGATCAAGGTAATGGGCCTAATCCATTTGGAGGTCACTTAGCTTTGTCCAGTTCCATTCCATGGGCTAAATATTACTGCTGGCCAAACTCCAATCACAACTCTAGGCATAGGTTGCCTCTTCATCATGAATGGGTGCAGACTGACCAGCAGAACACTCCTAAACTCCAACCACAGGCCGGCTCCTGATCCCTCCTTTAGACGTGGCTCTATCTCAGCCACATCCTGTTCTTTAACCTTAACTGTGATCTGACTCCTAAAGCAGTCTACAAACTGCACCCAACTCCAACCATCGCTCATGGTCCTACTCCAGTTAAGTCCTGGCACTCACACTCTGAGCTTCTGGGGACAAGAGGGAGCCGTTGAGGCTATGGAAGTACAAAGGAATTCTCAGCCCACCAACGGTGAAGCCTTTGAAAGGGCATGCCTTACAAGGGATGCATCAATAATGACAACACCCGGCATCATTCAGGCATGACTACCCTTAAATAAGTCTATAATGATAAATTCTGAATGCATAAAAAAAACGATTTCCAATAAGGGAGTTTTCTTGCACCCAGGAGAGATTCACCATGGAGGTCTTACTTAGTCCACTTTCCTACTGTGTGTAACACAACCGAATAAGAATTTGACCTACACAGAGTGTTTGCTGTGTAAAGCAGGGTCCACCTGGAAACAGATTCAGGAGATGCAGAGGACCAAGCAGAATCAGCACTTGAGGAACAATTTATTTGAGTGGCCGGAGTGCTTTCAAACAATCAATTAAAGCTATTCCCATCTCACGGGGCGCTAACCTCCATTTAAGGCTGAAAAAGAGGGCAACCTCTGTCAGCAATGTTTAGCAGTTTTAGTTGTATAGGTTGTGATGAAGTCAATTCCAACCTCTTAGGACCGGCTGGGTGATATTGAGGGAGGCTAGGATATTAGAGATCTGTATCTTCTTTACACTTAACTCAGTACTTACTAAATGGTTTTTCCCCAGAAAGGGTAGAGCTGTCTTTGAAAAACCTGTGTCTCTGTGGTGTTTTCCAGCTCCTTGACCTTGACTCTGAGTTAAATCTTGGCTAAAAGCAATTACTGTCATATGATGAATTGAGGCGATTTATTTATTACTGGAGAAACATCCTAGGTGATGTCACTTAGAAGAATGATGGAATAATCTTTCTCAAGCACTCCAGAATCAACCAGACCTAGCGAGGGAGGCACTGTTCCCAAGTGTGGGGGAGGTAGTTAGAAATTTAAAAAAATCAGTCATCATGGGAACAGAGAAAGAGTATTAGGAGTAAAGTAGACAACTGTTACTTAAACTTGAGCAAGGCTGTCTCCCCGTGTAATTATATGGGATGCTGTGGTGGCTAAATATCAAGAAAGGAATTATAGGGAAAGCCCAGAGATTAATAATATAACTGAACTCAATGTGTTAAGGGCTTAGAGATGGTGGTTGATATACAAGGAAAGTGAAAAGGATGAGGGAACTTAAGTTTAAAAGGTCAAGTTTAAATATCATTTGAGCAAAGTCTGTATAATTTGGCCCGTATAACAAGATTCACATGACATGTTCATCAATCCCTTCAATATTAGAATATGGTATGTTGGCAAGAGGGCATGAGGGGAGATAATCTTCAAGAAAAGCGGTTATAGAATGGAGCTGCGTGATACAGCAGGTGGCAAACCGAGCAGGGAGAGTCATATAGACAAAGACCACTTAACCTGGCTCATCTAGATAAGATTCTAGATCACAATACCAGTAAGCACTACCTGCTGAACAACCCAGTTTAACACCTAGCTATCCTGAAAGCTACCCATAAGGTCTCTGCCTTGGCCTTGACTTTGGCTGAAATTAACACACAATCCTGGACCTTCTTCTCAATTGACAAGGCTAGACACCTCTCAAAAGTGGCAACAGGGTGAACACCATCACTTGTTCATAGGAAGCCCTCTCTGGCCCTTGGCCTATTTGGCCTCACATCCCTCCTTTGCTCTTCCTTTGCTGGCTGGGATGTACAAGTAACCGCCACAGGCTGTGTGTCCTGGGCCTCATGTCAACTGGCATGTAGGTTTGGCCAAGAGGAGACATTAATTGTACAGTAAGAGGGAGGAGAAGCCTTCTCCCTCTTGGCCTCAGGCACCTTCTTGGACAAGGGCTATGTGCCCTCCATGACTCCATTTCTCCTGGAGGTCTACCAGACTTCCAGCTTCTTTTGGGTGATCCTGACCTCTGGGGTCTCATGAGGGCCACCACCTCCTTTTGTCTCTCCAGTCTATGCTGGGTAATGGCTCCCGGTGTCAATACCATCTGGGCTGTCTCACCCAACCTCTCCTGATGCCTGTATATCCGTTCTCTAGCAAATTTGCTCCGTTTTACATGTTTGGAGTGGTTTCCCTTTTCCTGGTTGGATGCTGACGGATGCAGAGCCTGTGATGATTTCTAGTGATTATTCCTTCCTTTAGTAAACGATAAGGAAAAAATTCTGATTTAATCATCCAGTCTATGTGGTGTTTTTTCTTGTATCAACATCACACTTACTCTTGCAAAATATCTGGAATCCACATTTTTTCCATTAAAAAAAAAAAAGTCAACAACAGCATTTGTTTCTCCCCAGGCTTCTCGCACCCCTCCTGTTTGCTACAATTTCAATCCTCAAAGACTGCCAAAGTAGTGCATGATCACAATTACAAATGCTCTCAATGCCTTGGGATGCAATTTGTAAAGTCTGGAGGCTTGAATCTAATGAGGTATCCAGATGCTTTCCTACCAACTTTTATTCCCGATCTTGGACTTAAATTCCATCTTAAAAATAGCCTACCATCCTAAGAATTCGCTTCTAGCAAAATCAAGAAGGGATATGGTGCACACCTGACTTTAGAAGAACTTGAAAGTTGCCCAGCTTCCGTATCTTTTCCCTGTTGCCTCCTCTTGGCAACCCCCCACCCCATAATCAGAGATGTCTGCAATCCTTAAAGCCTTCATTGGCATAGAGGTAGCAGCTCTGAGTCAGAGTTTGAAAGGTTTTCTCTACTGGGTGCCAGATACATGCAAAGCCAGAGTAAAGACAGAGAAACTCTTCGAGAAAAGAAGTCATTAAGGAGATGGGGTGAACTGCCAGCACAGTAAGATCGGGGGGATAATATGCCCTTGGATAACTAAGAGGGGACTGTGTGTTTTAAAGACCACAGCTTTTATAGGAATTGTGTTCCCGAGAGCCAGCTTCCTTTCTTTACCATCAGCAATGATCACCAGCATGGGTGATGCATCCACTGAGATTTACTTGGTTTTATCAGTTGCAATTAGATGTTCTTTATCTGAGACTTCTATTTTTGCTCCAAATCTTCAAGGGAAAATTCTCTGAAGTAAAGCTTTGGAATTGGGCCTGTAGCCAGTGAGAGCACTTTGAGAATGAATCATTAATCCCTTGTTGCCAAATTTTGTTATTGCTGCCATTAAGTCATCCAGATGTAAGCCTGACACAGGCCTCGCCTATAGGAGGAAAGTTAAGTGAATCACTCCAGGGGCTCTGCCTGCCTTCATCCTAAGGATTGGATGAACTCAGGCAGCAGGTTGCAAGGAAGCATGGCCCCAGCACCCACAGTGCACCCACAGTTTATAGACACAGAAAACTCCTGCCACCACCCTGGAACCAGCTCCAAGGCCATGCCATTACTATGCCACATGTGTGAGCAGTTCCTCAGAGTTTAGCAAACATTTTTACCTCTGATATTACATTGGATCCTTAGAAAATCCCTGTGAACTTGGTATTTACTCACTGTTTTACAAATGAGGATATAAAATCACCTGATGGTTAATAGCTTTTATCAAGGTCACACAACCAGGTAGTGATGGAATCCGGATGCAAACTCAGGTATTTCTGGTCTGAAACCCATTCCCTTTGACTGACCTCATAAAACCATAGAATCTCTGCTTCAAAAGGTGTATAAGAAGTCATGTAGTCCTTCTGCATGATGAGAAAAACCAAGTTTCCACATCGTGTCTTTCACTATTGGATACACATTCTCCTGCCTTTGTGGGTAACTTGGGGATTTGGGGATAGACTGCATGGGAGTCCCATATCTCTAAGGAGAATGTCTCTCACCCAGAGCATGGATATCAGTGGAATCAAGGGATGCTGAGTTGAGGTAGGAAGAAGGGTCAATGAGCAAAGAAGAAAGGTCAGCATCCCATGACAGGTATTGAGGGCTTGGTTAAGCATCCAGGAACCCCAGGAGGTAAGATCAGGTGGAGAGAAAGTGGGCAGGTGAAAGGTAGGGCCAACTCTGGAACAGGACTTGGGAACCATGACTGCTTTCATGCTCCTTTCTATATCCTAATGCTGCCTACAGGGGTTGGACTTGAGCCTCCCCTGGATAGAGCTTCCACATAAAAACCTTTCCTTGTGTTGGTCCCTAATCTACCCCTGTCACCCTACCCACTGATACTAACTCCAGTCTTTAAAATTAAAGGGACCAATCTATTCCATCTTCTGCAATGGCCTTTCAACTTTTTGAAGGCAAGAACTAAGTCTCATCTGAATCTTCCATTCTCTAAGCTGAGAAGTCCTGATTCTGACTGCCGTTCCTCCAAAGTCAACGATCTCTGAATTGCAGTGTGCACCTGATTCACAAATAGACCTTGTTAAAATGCAAGTGCTGAGTCATTAGATTTATGATGGGGCCTGAGATTCTGCATTTGTAGTAAGACCCCAGGCAATGCTGATGCTTCTGATCTTTGGACCACACTTTGAGTGGCAAGGCTCCTTCTTGGCCTGTCTTTACCCTGGAAGTACCTTTCAGAGGGTAGAGTCAACAATTGGGTAAACTGCACCAGAGTGGTCTGAGTAGGGCAGTATTTAGCAAAGCTAACTGCCCTTGTTGGATAGCAAGAGTCCTTGGGGAATATAACCTGGGATGGTTGCTTGGAAACATGAGAGGAGGCAGTGGGGAAGTGAAACATGGTGACTGGGCCCTATGTATGAAGCAGATATTGAAGGAGAGGAAAGACTTCTTGAGGCCAGGAACTCTCCTTTGGCCTCCAAGTTTCCATATGCAACAGCGAATAGGTAGTACACTGAAAGTCAGATGTGAACTCAGAGCTGGACTAGGAGGGATCTAGATTCTAAGGCATCCTAGATTTCATGGACAGAGGGCAGGGACAGCAGCAACTGCTTTAAGAGGACTGGCTCAGCTCTGGGAGTGCTCAGAACTCAACGGGTACAGCTGGTTTGGGTATAAGGTTGGGTATGCAGTCCCATGTCAGAGACAGTAGTCTCCTGTTAGCACAGGCTGAGCTCACAAGATTGTTTTTGATGACTACATCACACAGGGGACTCACATAGAGCCTTGAAGTTCCTCCAGTTGGATAAATTTACCACCTGGTGCCCAGCTGCCAGTTCTGATTTACATGGACTGTTCTCAGGCTGGCTCCCAATGGAAGACAGAAATGAAGAGGATATATCCAAGTCCCTCCCCCTTCTCTCAGCAGATTCCCATCCCCATCTCTGCTTAGTAGATAGAAGTTACCCAAAGCCAGAAACAGGGCTTTTTAGAGACTGGGGACTGTTATGGTACTAAGTTTGACTCTCACGAAAAGGGTGGGCTTAGAACAAAAGCAACACAACTACCAAATTGCTGAAGGGCTCCCAGTTCTACCTCTGAAAAGTTCCCTTGAATTTCTGGCCAATGAGCCACATGGCCAGCCTTCTTTGTAGACCGAGTTCTGGCATTTCCTTAACTGCAACTCTATCAGGGACAGTTCTTATAGTGATAAGAGCATGAGCCCTGTACACAGAGTCCAGGTCTGGAACTCACTGGTTATATGGCCTTGGACAGGTCATTTAACCCTTTTGTGAAGTTTTCTTATCTATATAAAAGGGAAAACAAAATTAGCATCTTCTGAGTTTTATGAAGATTAAATGACGTCATATATGAAAATTGTTTGGCACGTTACTTGGCACCCAGTAATGGATCAGTCCATTTAAGCCAAATTTTTAAGAAGTCATAGTAATTAAGCTTCTGTTTGATCATTGCCTACCTGAGACAGCCTATCACATTGCTGGCAGGCCCTATCAAAAGGCAACCCTTATGTGCTTCCCTGTAAGTCCCATCACAGGGTCTCATCTGCTCCATTGAGCACTTAGATCTAAGCCTCACAGGTATACTTATGACTCTGAACCTGGAGCAGGGCTAGCCCATGCTCGGTCTCTGTCCCTTTTTTCTTCCTCTCAGATGGAGGGATGACATCGGAATGTTATCTGGCCTTTAGTCCCAGAGCCATTTCCTCTATACCTGTACCACCTTTCAACATTATTGGCATGCTTCCTTTATGAACAGAGGCACAGTTCCACAGTGACTACAGCAAATGCCCTTGAAAAGGTACTGCAATAGATGTTGGGGCTTGTTCTGTTCCTGGAGTCTGGTTGGGTCAGCCAAGCATGATTCCTTCTCAAACTTTACTGTACAGAGTGTGTGATTTCACCTCTGATGCCTGTTGGCTGAACTCATTGAATTTGTCTAAACCACTGGGTTCTGGCCTTTCAGAAAGCCTCCCTGGATCAAGTGTGTTCCATTGTTGGTTCATGGTCACCACTGAAGGTGCTTCTGTGTAGGACATCTTGGAACTTATTTGGGGAAGGGTTTCTAACACCGAACTAAGACCTTCACTTTCCCTTGAGTGTGGATCTTGATTCTAGCCTGGGAGCAGTGTTTGACACGGTTCACTAGTCCTTCCTTCTTGAAACACTCTTTTCTTGGCTCTAGGACACTTAATTCGCCTGGGTTGTTTTCTTACCCATCTGGCCACTCCTCTGTCTCTTCTGCAGACATATCTTCCTCTACCCACTCATGAGGTGTTGCAGATCCTCTACTCTGTCTCTACGCCTGCTTCTCCTTTCACTTTTTATTCTTTCCCTGGGTGGCTCCATCAACCTCGAGCTTTAGATACTGTCTGTGCATAAATTACGTTTTTACCTCCAGCTCAGACCTCTTTCCAGAGTTCCAGACCTGCATTGTTAACTGCCCCCTTTTCTAGAGTGTATCTCTAGCGCATATTGCTCCAAACACACTCATTTTCTCTCTGCAGCTATACTTATTCTATTGTTTCTTGAACCCATAAACAGCACCATCATCTACCTTGTTATGAAAACCAAAGACTTGGGGCACCTGGGTGGTGTAGTTGGTTAAGCATCCAACTCTTGGTTTTGTCTCAGGTTGTGATCTCAGGGTCATGAAAGCGACCCCACGTTGGGCTCCATACTCAGCAAGGAGTCTGCTGAGGACTCTCCCTCCCTCCCCCTCTGCCTCTCCTCTACACATGCATGCATATGTGCACGTGCACATGTGCACGCACGCACGCACACACACACACACACACACAAGTCTTTAAAAAAGAAAAAAGGAAACAAAAGACTTGTGGGCAACCTTGACATCTTTCTCCCTCATTCTCTGCATCCATCCCATCAACAGGTTTTATTTATATCCATTTCAGGTAATTATCTCTTTTATTCTGTTTCCACCATCATCACCTAAGTCTGCACAACTATCATCTCCCACCTGGATGTCTGCCATGGTTTCCAAATTCGTCTCTCCAAGCTACTTTGGCTCTACACTAAAGCTGGAATGACCTGTTGGAAAAGTAAATCTGAGCATAGTATTGCTCCATGAACAACACTTAAATGGCTCTCTGGGTTTCTCAAGGTAAAGAACAAAAGCTCTCATTGTGGCCTCTGATGCCTTGTGTGGACAGGCCCCAGCTACGCTCTCCAGCTTCTCTCCATGCTCATCCTGCTTTCTCACCCTTGTTACAGTACATTTCTTTCATTTCCCGAATGCACCAGGCTCCTTGCCCCATCACACAGCCTCAGCCAGGGCTGTTCCTTCTGCTGCTTGCACAGGCTCCTCTCATGTTCTTTACCTGGTTACAGCCCGTCGTCTCTTGGAGCTCACCCCACTGACCACATCTCGCCACTTGTGATTCATTCCCCTATTATATGCTTTCCAAGTGCCACATGCCTCTCTTTTCTCGTTGTGAACAGATTTGAAAGCTTACTGTTACTGATTCATCGTTCATTATTTCTGTCTCCTGAGCCCCACCCACCACTCATGGTAGGCTCTTTGAGGGCAGGAACTGCGCCTGTTTTGCTCACCACTGAATCACCGAATGCCTGGCATACAGTGAGTGCTTGCGATTATTTACTGAAGGAATGAGGTATGAATCTCTTTAAGCCAAGCCAATAATAGTGTTCTTAAGGTAATAGGATCCTTTCCCGAGCTCCATTGCCTTTATACCCCCAGTCTCTAGAACAGTATTTCAGAGCAGGCACTAAATAAAGTTTAGCTATACCAGTGAATTCTCCCGAGCCAGTTTCCTTCCTCCAAATCCAAATAAAAAGGTTCTGACACAATTGAGGAAATTGTCATCTGAGGTGTTCAGTTTCCTTTATGTTTGGTACGCAGTGGACTAGCCATATCTCAGAAATCATGGCTTTGAACTAGGAAATGGAGGCTATGTGGGGGCCTCTTGGAACCAGCCCCCATTCTGGGATATGAGACCAGCCCTGCCAAAGAGGTGGTTGGCTAACTGCGCCATGAACTCTCTGGGCTGTAGATAAGTAGGGCTTGCTCGGGCAGGCCTAGGATTTGATGGGCTGGTCTTGCCTTTAGTTGGTGAAGGGAACTGAATAAAATCCCGTGTTCATGAGTCCATCCGGGAGAAGGATCTCTCATCCCATCCCATAGATAGCATCGTTTGGCACATGGAGGCACAGTAGCAAATGGATGAATGAATGAAGCAAACAAGTACAGTCCACTTGTCTTTCTATCATTTAGTAATCATCTGTTAACCAACAGGAGGAGGAGGATAGCCTGTGTGAGAGACACTGGCATTAGAGAGACAAGAACACTCACTCCCTGCTCTTGGAGACTGTCCATTCCCATTGGGGAGCCTGGACTAAGTAAATCTAGCTTGTCCCAGTTACAAGACAGTTTGGGGAATGTGCTCTGATATGGGAAAACACTTGACACTCTTAAACAAGAAGAAGGGATGCGTCCTTGTGCTGGAGGGCTGTTCTTAAACATCAGTGAATTTGGGGAATCAGAATCGTAGCTTATGGGCATAAGCATCCCTTCAATTCAGCTGAGTTCTGTGAACACATGGCTGAAAACCGAGAAATTCAGTTTGGTTCCATGAGGACAAATGTGTGTGGACAGAGATGTCACCCCTTCAGCTAAACATTGAACAATCACAAACATTAAGGGAACACCTATTACAAGCCAGGCTCAGTGCTACCACGAGGAAACAAAGATAAAGGAGGTATAATCTGCCCCCCAAGGAGCTTGCAGACCACTGGACGAGACAGATGGAAAAACAAATAACTAATATCTGTATATTGAGGTGTGTGCAAAGTGTTACAGGGAGTTAGAATTTAGTGAAGAGAGAGGAACTCTCCCAGGGGCACAGCCCAACAGAGGAGATGCAGTCACTGATGAAGAATGAGCTGGTGCTGATGAGGCAGAAAAGTAGGGATGTGTCAGGGAAAGGATTCTGTGGATTTAGGCTGCCGCACACAGACATGGCACCGTTGGGAATATGAATGGTGGCAGGAAGGAATTCACTCAGGGTGCTGGTAACCTCTGGGCTACTCTCCAGAAGTGTTCAAAGAGGTGTCTGGAATGAGAAGTGACCTCTGATCCCTGGTGCATTGCCTGAAGAGACCAGGCAGAGGCATTTTTTGGCTACCTGGAATTAAATCAACAAGTTAGTACCTGGCAAAGCACGTAGCATCAGCATTAAATTCCAGAAATGGAGTTAGTCACATGTGTTTTCTGAACCCCAGGCAGTTCCTTCAATGCACTAAATTTCTGCCACCCCATTTGTTTCACATAAGGCACAAAACAAAATCTTTATGTTTTTACCTTTAAAGATCCAGTGATTTTAATCATGTTACCTTAACACAAAGCTATTGTTTTCACCATTTACCAAAAAGAATAAAGTAGGGCTTGGGATAATTCCACGAACCCAAATTATAGATCCATGGTTTGATCCTCGGGACAAATCAGTGTGAGGAATAACACCCTCCACTTGATCTCCATGGAGGATAAGGATGCCCCAACCTAGCAGTTGTGTAGCCTTGGGACCACTCATTTCATTTCTCTGCTCCTCAATTTCTTCATCTGAAAAAAAAAAAAAGGTATAATAATCCCTACATCACAAAGAACTAATCCTCAAAAAGATTAGTTGGGACACTGTGTGTAATGCTCTTGGCGCAGTGCCTGGCACATAGTCAGCGCTCAATAAATGGAACCTGTTGTTATTGTAATTGTTGTCTAGTCATGTGTATGAGCCT
Source organism: Ailurus styani (assembly GCA_002007465.1). Taxonomy (NCBI): domain Eukaryota; kingdom Metazoa; phylum Chordata; class Mammalia; order Carnivora; family Ailuridae; genus Ailurus; species Ailurus styani. Next base: position 2,952,087 of record LNAC01000202.1, read on the forward strand.
TTCAACATTTTTCTTCTTCTTTCCCCTTGAAGGTGCCTCCACTCAGAATTCTAACACTGTGGAGCCAGAGAAGCAGGTGGACAACACCGTGAAGATGGCTGGTGTGATCGCTGGCCTCCTCATGTTCATCATCATTCTCCTGGGTGTCATGCTCACCATCAAAAGGAGGTGAGTGTCTGGTGCTGCCCTGCAGACTCTGCTGACCCCAGCTGGCCCAATACCGCCATGTGGCCAGGTCCTTGCTCTGTTGATCACTTCCAAACAGGGACCTCCTTTTATGAGTATTCAAGTCCTGAAATACTTGAGCCAGTTGTGGCTCATTGTGTTGGGATCTGAAGGGTGTGTGCTGCCTGCTTGGCAAGTGGCCCAGAGATAGGTAGTTTCCTACAGAGCCAGTGATCCCTCCTATCGTTAGGCCATCTTGGTGTGCCATGGGATTTCACGTCATGAGTCTTCTCAGAGTTAACTGCTCTGTTGTAACTGATCATGTCTCATCAGGATTACTGGGGAGCCCCAGAAATACAGATGGAGGAGAGTAATGCTTCACCCTTTTTGCCTTCATTCACCTTGATTTCGCATTGGTCTACCACCAGCATCCCAAGCTGACCCCCATGTGGCAGAGATAAAGCCTCCTGTGGTGCAGTAGTCCCCAGGGAAGGTTCCTTCCTAGTCTGTGTCCCATAATACCTTCCCACCTGGATTGTTGCCTACTTGTTTTTTCTCCATAAGATGTCCTCCTGGGTCCACTAACACAGTTTTTGCCTGTTGCATTGCTCATGAAAGCCAGGGTATAGACTCCTCCTTATCCCCAAATCCCCAAGATTTGCCATGCTGACATCTTCTGTTTATCAGACATTCACAATGGAATTGCAGAGAGGGAAAGGCACCATTCATCTAGGAAAGCTGGTGCATATCAGCTGTCACTGTCCCTGGAGGCAAGGTTATTACTCCAAACAGGGAGTCCCAGGGCCCACTTCTCCCTGACCCCGAGCTGGCGCCATGTTTCCTTGCCTACCACCCACCTCCCTGTCTTCTCAGTTTCAATATGGCTGTCCCGGTCTTGGACTCCACCTTTCCACTCCCCTAGTCAGCCAGAGCAAACAAAACATTTATCTACATTGTAACATTATGTGCCTTAGCATGCCCTGCCCCCAGCTTGAAGATAATTTTACATCGTTAAAAAAAAAAAACCACTTAACACCTTAGCCTGAAGCTCTGCTTGTTTGTCATTCACAGATTTCAGGGCAAGCCCTGTAACAAGGACCAGGGACTTGCTTCCATCTGTGGAACAAAAAGTGCTCATGAAATTTGTTTTCCACCAGAGCAAAGAGAATGTCCTAAAGACAAATTCCAACTTCTACCTAAGGCGCCCCATGAATATAAATGCAGGAAGTTTTTTTTAAATCCCCCTTTCTTGTGTTCAGTGAGTCAGAAGTACTGGGGTTCCCACTATACATCCAGTCAGCCTTCTCTTGGCCATTTTGGCATGAGAATATCCCTGTGTCTTTCATGACTCTATTCTGAATCAGCCAGGCCTCCCTCTGGCCAGGACATCTTACTGGTAGGACCTTGTCCTTTCTTGATATGCTTTGTCTAACATGATCACTCCTTTCCTCAGGCTCTCAGTAGAATGATGGGAGAGTTAAGGTTCTTACCCAGCTACTGATTTTCTGGAGGGAGAGGGGGAAGGGAAGGTATGACATTAATATCCCGGAACAAGAGCCCCCGAAGCATTAAGGACAGCACCACATTGTCATATCCTCGTCATCCATAAGGCCATATTGTAGGTCTCAGTGACAAGTCAGCTACTATTAGATGAAGTCAAACATGAAGTCTGGTTTCTCTGGGAGCAGTAAGCACGTGTAAGATTGCTGACATGTTTCTTAGAGTCACAGACACATTAGAGGCAGAGGTGAGTTTGGGATTGTCTACCTGGAAAAAGTAACCAATTTAATAGAACCGCATTCCTCCTGATAGACCTGAAATGTTCTCATTCTTTGCCACTGATTTGTAAGTCAGATAAGCTCTTCCAATTTTGCTCTTTCTAAAGCCTGGCTTACCCCACGTCACCATCATCTGTGAGCTTGTGAAGAAATTTCACTTCCTTCTCTACAGCTATTTCTGCAACGTGTGACTTTTTGGGAGGGAGAAAAGAGCTTTCTGTTTCCAGGGTGGAAACAAGTATATAGTGAGTCCTTTGTGTGGATTTAAGCTCTACTGAATATCTTCGTCATCTCACACCTGTATCAGAACTGTCCATCAGACCCAACCAAGAGGAGTCCCATAATTACCATTTGTCCCCAAGAGGCAAATCTGGAGATGTTGTGGCATCAAGGGGGGTGGGCAAGGGCGGGGTCTAATCACTGCATACACAGTATCTTTGGGGGGAAAAAGAAGAGAAAGGGAAAAGAAAACCTAGTTGATGGTAAAAATATACAGATGGGTACAGGACAAGGAAAGAAGAGAAAAAGAAAACATAGGTATAGATCTACACTCTTTCCAGTAGTCTACAGTGTGTTCGGATGTTGAGAGATGCCCCCAAAGGACAGGGAAGCATTTGGTGAGCTCCTTTAGGTCTTCTGACTCCAGCCCCATATAGAAGTATAGGGAAAACTTCATTGTTCAATTGAGTCTGTCACTAACTTACTGCCGGACTGAATGCTGTCTGCAGCTACCTAAAAGGACTAAGTATCAAAGGAAAGGAAACCCCCAAATAATAGGAAGATCATCACAACTCAGGATCCTGGTGTCAGCATCTCTTCAGTGTCGCACTGTGACCTGATACATGTCAGAGAGTTTCTGGATACAGGAACTCTCAGAAGTCACATGCCTGATGTCCCCCTTCCACTGATTTGACCTGGGTGTTCTTCCTCACCTCTATGGACATGGGAGTGGTGGCTTTCTGTTTTCTCTGCTCCTGAGGGATTCAGCTGGCTCAAAAATTTCCCCAAAGCACAACCAGATATTTCAGTACACATAAGATATCCCTCGATTCTCCCTGTAGTGTTCATCATCACTGGCCTTGGGGCTTCCCTGTGACCCCCCAAAGGGAGTCTTTCTCTTGCTGTTAGGTGTTTTCTTTTGTGATACTGAATTGGAAAGTGATAGAGAATGGGCTAGAGATACAGAGGACCAAGGGAAAGACTTAACAAAGGAAGCTAGTTCAATTGGTGTGTTGTTGCTTAGTTGTTTTGTAATGGATTAGGGGGATATTGAGAAATGTAAGGTTGCAGAAAGGGATATGAAATGTTGGTGAGTAATTCAAACAGGATTTGCAAAAGATACAAGTTAAAGCATTTTGTATATTACCTTTGGCTGTTTGGAGAGGGCTTTTTTGAATGCAGGCCAATGTAGAATCAGAGCTACATGGAGATATAGAGCATTACATGAGCATTATAAGAAAGCAACCTGGAACTCCTCCCTGATACAGTTCTTAACTAGGATATTGAATATTGGCTGGATAATGGCCCCATCCTTTACTCCTGATTCTCTTAATCACATCTGGACCTCAGAATGTTCTAGAATGGGTCTCTGCATGCCATTATGTAATAGAACATACCTCCTTTTCACTCACCCTATTGAGTTTTGAAATAGAGACTCTTATTACTACAGTCCTGGTCATCTTCCCTGGTCTCCTCCTTCTAGAATTGCTAGACATCCTCTTCCAAAGAAATATGCAGCCAACGGGTTGCTAGGCCACCCCTCTGATCCCTTGGCTTACTACTGTAGGGCTCTGGGTGCCATCAGTGAAAATGAAGGTGGAAAGCTCAAGCCTCAGTGCCTTAACCTTGGTGTTTGAAGGTGTTTATTAGCCACTCACGTATGGGAAGTTCTACATTTTAATGTTTGTTTTGGCTATATGCACATATGTGTGCATGTCCACAAATTATGTAGTCCCAATTTAATCCTTGGGACACACCTCCTGAAGTCTGAGCATGGTCCTCCAAGGCTTAAGGCATAGCCATTTACTTTTGCATGGGGAAACACTGGAGCCAGATGAAGCAGGATTCTTTGGTAGATTTGTACCCCAAGACTTATCTGGTTCCCACATTAACCTTTCCATTCCTTTTTACTTTTCAAATGGAAACTGAGCAACTTTTAGGGAGACCTTTTTGAGGTCAGTTCTCACACATGGTTCTAGCCACTTCCATCTCTCCTCCTCCTTGCCCTTCCAAGCTCTTCCTGGTCCAGCTTCGATCTTCTGCCAGCCATGCTTTGTCCAAATAGTAACTTTTCTAAGTATGAATTTGGAGTGTCTTGACTTTGAGCTATGAGAACCTACTTTGAGAAAAATGTGCATCTCTTGGTGTACTTTGTTTCTCTGTGACTTGGGTCTGCCCCAGGAGCTCCCAGTTGAATAGGTGTAGACATCTTTCTGTTGTGGACAAGGAAGGAGACAAACTGGGTCCACATCTCTACAGCCTAATTTATTTCCTGTTAGCCTTGGAGAAACAACGAAGCTTGGCCTCTTGCTTTTTAAACTGTGAGATGCAGCTAATCCCATGGGGCTGTTCTGAAGCTCAAATAAGCTAATGGTTGGGACAGGCTTTATTTCCTGGACCTGCCTACGAGATCATAATGCATAATATCAACAGGGGCATTCATTTCTCACGTGACCATCAACTGTACCAAGCCAGCTCCAAACCCACTGCTAATATGCTAAGGGCACTGCTACAATCAGTATACACATTCTAACCTATCTGTAGATTTTCCATTTAAAAGGTCCCCATATTCTGATTTTAATACTACAAATAGTTGTAGTAGGGTAGGATGCTGTTACTCCTATGGGAGAGTTGTTTGTTTGTTTGTTTGTTTTGTGGTTGTTGTTTTTTGTGGGGGGAGGAAACTGATGTTCAAAAAGGTTTGTGATTTGTCCAAGACCTTGGAGAATCAAAACACAAACCTAGGCTCTGTGACTCCAGAGAGTTAACTGATGTTGGTAGCTTCTATTATATCGGTCCTTGGAGACTGGTAGAAAGTAAGTGAATCCTGGAATCGGAAACAGGTGCCCTACTATTTGCTACTATTCTCTGCTGTTGTGCATGCTGTTGCCCTGAAGCAAATGTCAGATGTTTGTCTTCACCTACAAGCCTCCTGCCACCCTCTAACCCTCAGCCCAAGTTCCTCCAAGTAGGACTCCCAACTACTGCCTCTTCCTTGAGGCTTCCCACAAGCCCCCAGCCCCAGGAAGATTCAGTGACCCTCCCCTGCGTGCAACCATGGTGCCCAGGTCTTCAGGCATGGATGCAGCCACATGGTGGGCGTAGTTTTGCTGGCCTTGAGATGGGAATGGCCCAGGAGGGCAGGATCTTCTACTTGCGCCTTTTCTCACCAGAGCTTCACTGCCCTGTATCATCTGCCTCTGGATATCTGCCTTGAAAATCTCTCGAGGTTTTCATGGTCAAAGCCCCAGTCATCACCTGCTCACCAATCTGCTCATGATCCTGTGTCCCCATCTTAGTGACAGGTACTACCTCTCATTCCGTCAGTCAAAATGATGGGGTTGTATGACCCTGGTACTTCTGAACCTGTGTCTTTACCTTCTCTTGACCACCTCCTCCCCTCCTTCCCTCTACGGCTCCTTCCCTGGTGCAGGCCCCTACAGCTCTGTTGCATGAATCTCCTCCCCAGCCTCTCCCCTCCTACCCACCCTCCACAGTGCAGCCAGAGTGATGTTTCAGAAATGAAACTTGGACTCCCAAACCTGCTGTCAAAAATCCCTTGATGGCTTCTCCTCCCTTATAACAGCAGTTCATGGAGTAGAGATGAGAAAAGAAGCATATGTTTTAGGTCATCTGGAGAGTCGTGTCAAGCTGTGCCATCCCATGCTCCTGGTAATTTTGGCAGATTTCCTGAAGGTCTTACTCCACTCCTGTACATTCGCTTGTGAAGTCTCCTCCTCATTCATTGCCTGCGTTCCTCAGTTCCAGGGCACCAGATTCTACCCCTGTTTAAGGTCTAATTCAAAAGCCGTCTTTCTCCACTATACCCTTCCTGACCTCCAATCTAGACCCAATCTCTTTACGCTCTGGATCCCCTCTCTGAGGCTCCACATTATATCCTGTTATAGTTGTCATTTGTATTCATATCTTATCTTCTCCACTAGACCATCAGCTGCCTATTCTGATTCATCCTTATCACAAACGCGCCATGCGGATACTGGGGATTCCCTAAAAACATGTTGAATGGAGGAGCCCAGTGAAATTAGAACAGATGGGGCCCAGGATTAACACTCTGTCTCTTGGACAGGAAAACTTCACTCAGAACACAGACCTGAATATCAACATGGACCATCAAGAGTACACCCAGTCCCGTGGTGAGGGGGTGAGGCTGGAAGGGCAGCATGGGAAAGATTCAGCATGGTCTGAGCCTTCAGGGAATGTACTCTCTGTCTGGGGTGGGGGTAGGGAGGTGGAAATGAGGAAAAGGGAATTTCTGGGTCAGCCAGAAGAGATAGTGCCACTATGAGTTTATAGCGTGCTACGGATCACAAAGCCAAAATGTAGAGTTTAAGGAAATTGCCCCAAATCACATAGCTAATAAGTGGCAGAGCTGGGTCTCATACTTGGCCAATTTGATAGTGGATGCCATACTCTTTAACACCATCTATCCTGAAAGAAATATAAAACAGGACTTGCTGAGATGCTGAATTTTATGACATAATTTTCACTGGTTCGTTGAGGTGGGAAAGCAGCCCAAATTAAGTGTGTCATGCTGGGTGTTTTGTCCATGCCATTCTAATAGCTCCTTGTTCCATACACGGAAAAGTGAATCCTACTGTTTGTACCCATTCAGGTAGCCACTCAAACTAGAACCTTGGAGGTCCTCCTCAGTATGTTCCCATTGAATCACCTACTGACTCACCTTTCACATACACTTCTCCTTCCCCATGGCCATTATGAGGTAGGCCCCCAACATCTCTTGCTTGGACCCCTAGAGTAGCATTCATGACCCCACCCCAATCCCTCTTCCCTCCAACTTTCTTCTCACACTCCTGCCAGAATCATTCATCTAGAAAATTATTTGGCCACTTGGCTCTTTGGGTTCTGCCTATGAGTTGTGGTATTGAGACTAAGGTCCTCTTTGGGAACTAGGCCCTGTCAATATTTTGGCATTCTCACCTTGCTAACCGACCCCCCCATTTCATAGACAGTTCCATCTGCCTGGAAGTACCCTTCCTCCTCCATCCATCTAGATGCTCCTTGACTTTGCAACTTAAGCATCATAGACTCTAGACACCTTATCTCTCCCCTTCCCTACCCTTACCCTTGGATATGGTCCCAGTGCTCCCTATGTTGCTGCTTCGTGCCACTTATCACTCCAGAAGACAGTATAGCACAGTGATTATTAATGCAGGCTAGTATTTTTTTTTTTAGAATTTAATCAGATCTTTTTAAAAATTTTTATTTATTTATTTGAGTGAGAGAGAGAGAGAAAGCACGAGAGGAGGGAGGGTCAGAGAGTGAAGAAGTCTCCCCACTGAGCAGAGAACCCAATGTGGGACTTGATGCTGGGTCTCCAGGATCATGACCTCAGCCAAAGGCAGACACTTACCTAACTGAGCCACCCAGGCTCCCTTAATGCAGGCTTCTAGAGTCAGACTGCTTAGATTCTCATTTCCTGCCATACCACTTACCTCCTGTATAAATTTGAGTAAGTTATTTAACCTCTCTGAGCTTCACTTTCCTCATCCATAAAACAGGAATAATAATGCTGACTAGTGAGGATTAAATAAAGTAGTCTACCTGATGTATTAGCACAGTACCTGTCACGTAAGTGACCTCCTGCTGTTTAAGTGGTAGCTCTTATATTACTCTTTGTTTTACAAATTTCTTATCTGGCTCTCTCATCAGACATTTGGGCTGGATCAAGATCTCATTTGTCTTTCTATCTCTGGAACTCGGCAGGGACAGGCATATAGTAGGCCCTTGAGAAATGTTCATTGAATTGATGATGGAAAGATGGATGAGTGGATGATGGATGGATTGTTGGATGAAAGGGTAGATGAGTGTGTGGGTTTATAGGCTAGATGGATAAGTGGGTGGATAAATTGCTAAGTGGGTAGATGGTTGGGTGGTTAGATGGATGGAGGGATGAATGGTTGCATGCATGCATGCATAGATGGATACATGGATGACAGAAGGGTGGATGGGTGGGTTTATGAACTAGATGGATGGGTAGATGGTCAAATGGATAGTTAAATAGATAACTTAGTCCTGTTTAAATAGTATGGAACAAAGGAAAGCTGTGCCTCAAGTCAGCCTTGTCAGCCAGCTAAAAAGAAGATTCTGCAGTATGCGATTTATTAAGTTTGGAGTTTTTTGTTTTTTTCTAAGCACAGCTGTCTTCCTGCTCAAGATTTTTGGTCTCAGGCAATCTGTTATTTGCAATATCACTGTATCCTTGTAAATTTAGACCTTCGGTAAATCTTCTTCAGGCCTGAGAGAAAACACACATGTATACTGTGTTGTGGCCACACAGTAAAAAACTATAATCCTTGCCTGCAAACACTTTGCAATATAATTGGTAAAAGATACTCAATTAATAGAAGCTTGTCAGTTGCTGTTCTTCTGGAGTTGCCTTGAAGCTGGGTTAGGATCGCACCCACCAGCTCTTGGTGACAACCAGAACTCAGAAAAGCTACTTGGAAGAGGTGGTTTGAAGGTAAGGAAGCATGTTGTCATGAGGAGATGGCCCAGAAGAGATGAGTCCTGAAAGTTCGAAGCAGAAAAGCCAGAAGGTCCAGAATACTGAGTGCAGTCTAGGGCCCTAGAGCACAGACTGGGGCTGTTGATGGTGAGGACATCTGGCTCAGGATGGAGGCCTTGTAGTTGGTCCAAAACTACACAAGGCAATAGACCTAGTGAGGAGTGACCCCTTAGAGTCTCAGATTCCTCAACCAAAAATGAGAACAATAATGCTTGTTCCATGGGGTGGTAGGGAGGATTAAAAGATTTAAGACACTTGTCATCTCAATGCTAGACCCACTGTGTTGCTCAACATACATACATCTCCTTTCTTCCTTCTTCATGGGCAGCACAGGCTAGTGGTCCAGAACATGAGCTTTAGAGCCATGTTGCTCTCAAATCTGGTTACTAGCTGCATGATCTGAGGCAAATTGCATAAACCTTCTTTGCCTCAGTTTCCTCCGTAAAGTGGGGATGATAATAATACCCATATGTCAGCGTGGTTGTGAGGAATACATGAATTAAAGTATGAGAGCCTAGGACAATGCCTGATACAGAGGTAAGTGCTCCATAAGTATTTTTTATTATTTTTTTACTATTCATATCATTCCTAAAGAGGTGAACACTTTGTTCCTCATCACCAGAGTGAGAAGCAGTAAACCTTCTATCTGTGGATGAGCTTGGGACATAAACTCCCCTTTATTGAGGATTACTAATGTCAGGTGTTTTGATTAATATAATCTAATATCAATTTAGACTAATATGATTCTCTTAAAATACTTTATACATTATATATCACATACAATTTGAATATGATTTAGATTAATATTAATGCCCACAATGACTCTTGGGAATAGATAATTATTGCCCCCAGCCTTGACGTGGAGAGACTGAGAATCAGAGATACTCAGTGACTTACTCAAAGCCATGTAGTTAGCAAGTGGTGGTGCTGGGACACAAAGACATATTTCCACTCCTCAAAGCTATTTAGGCTGGCAGTCATCCATGCCATTCACCTTGGTGCCTGGAGCAGGAAACCGCGGTTCGGAAGGAGGAACTGACTTGCCCAAGATGTCACAGTGAGCAAGTCAAAGAGCTGAGATCAGAACCCTGCCCTCTCAAATCTCAGCCACTGTTCTTGACAATATGGAAAATATAGGTATCTGTAAGTTTTCATAAAATGGAATGTTAGCTTTCTTCCCCAAGGAATCACATCTGTAGGCCCTGGACCACAAAGCCAGCCATGAAGGAGAGGAGTGGTCTCCTCACAGTGTGAACCTGTATGATCGGCAAGGGGGATTTGGTGACTTGCGTGAGCTCTTCCAATCCCACCCATCACATTAGGGCATTCCTCACCCCTTTCATCATCTAGGGCCACTGTTCCTTTGACCCAAGACATTGAACAGTTTTATGGGTGACCAGATCTTGCTGCACTGTGGCTCATTTTCCCCAGCCCAGCTTCCCAAGTATACATGGGGCTTCCTTTCTGCCATAACTTCTTACTTCTCAGAGTCACTTTCCTTCTGAGAGAGGAGAGTTGGGCTCTCCTGATGAATAAGAGAAAGCCTAGAGGTGGCGTTGCCTGGGGGACTTTGGCTACTTTCCTACTCAAGAGGGAGAAATTTGAGGCTCCGAGGACATGTTCCCACACTGTAGATACAAAGACTGCATCTTCCTGAGCCAAGCAAACTGGGATAACAGTTGCAATTAACCAAATAACTCAAGAGGGAAGGGAACTATTCTTGCCTATTCAGATGGATATTTGGGGACCTTAATTATCAGCAATTTTTCTCAATCCACAAACGTATCAGTTATTGTCAGTATGGCTAAGTCTGTAAGATAAAGGCATTCCTATTTATTTTCCTCAAAATACAAAAAGTTATAACAAAAGGAATATCGTGGATTTATTTGAGTTTTTTATTGTTCAGAAGCCGAGAGCTAAAAGGGACATCATGGAAAGAGATTTCAGGTGGTATTTTTTTTTAAGATTTTACTTATTTATTTGACACAGAGAGATTACAAGTAGGCAGGGAGACAGGCAGAGAGAGAGGAGGAAGCAGGCTCCCTGCTGAGCAGAGAGCCCGAAGTGGGGCTCGATCCCAGGACCCTGAGATCATGACCTGAGCCGAAGGCAGAGGCTTTAACCCACTGAGCCACCCACACGCCCCTCAGGTGGTGATTTTTCAAGCTTTCTTTCAGAGAGTGGAATTCTTAGTCATGTGAAATGTTAAATGAAACTCTAGTTTATAAGATATATTTAAAAAAAAAAAAAAGAAGTCCTGGCTTTGTGGGTGGTGGGGGACCAGAAGTCCTACCTGCTCAGCATCCCCCCCTCCCATTTCAATGAGACTACTGTGCAGAACCCCCAGGATGCTACAAACACAGTTTGAAAACTAATGATCTAGTTCAACTCATAGGAGGTTCAGATAAGGAAATAAAGGCACCAAGAATTTATTCAAGTTGTAGTCTGTTCAAATCGAAGGTTGGAATTCCTTTCTCTTAGTGCAGTGCTCTTAATGATAAAGTTTGAATTTTGTTCTGATCACTGACATGTAACAAACATGAGACTTAGTGACTCCTTTTTCTTTTGTATCTGTGCTTTGGTCAGGGCTTTTAAGGGGGATAACTTGTTTCGTTCCATGATACCAAGGGTCTCCGTCGATGCAATCCAACTGGCGGGGGCTGGCTGGATGTCTCTCTTCATGCACTTTTAGTATCTTTCCACTTGGTCTTTTCAGGATGGCAACTTCAGGATACTTGGACTTCTTACATGGAGAGTCAGGGTTCCAACTGAGAGTTCTGAAGACCCACACAGAGCTACAAGTCTTCTTTCTGACCTATCCTAGAAAGCCCCAGAGTGTAATTCCTACCACATCCTCTTGGTTCCATAGGGCCCATCCTGGTTCAGTGTGGGAAGGCGCTACACATGAGTATGGGGAGCATGAGTACTGGGAAGTGTGGATTGTTGGGGAGCCATCTTGAATGCCAGCTACCTGATCACCTTGCTTTTGGCATGACCTTATTAAATAGGTTCTGATGTGGTTTGACCTAAAACAGAGAACACAGAAGTCATTATGGTTTTCCTTAGGTCATAAGAGCACTACCATGTGGAAGAGTGGTAGAATAGTTCTAGAAGGCCAAAAAAGTCATAATTACAAGGAAGCTAGGTTTAGTTGACCATAAGAAAAGAACTTGCAAACAACTGCAACAGTCAACATTAGACGTGGCTTTTTCAGCATGAGTAGTGAATTTCTCCATCATTAAGAGAGGTCTCTCTCACTCCTACCACCAGAAGTATCTGATTCTCAGCGAAGATGATTAAAGAAACTTGCATCTCCTCGAGCTTTGGGATGCTGAAATACTATGTGCATTTCTAAGAATCAAGATTTCATATAACTCTAATTCTTGTTTGTTTGTCTTTTCTTTTTCCCCCTTTTTGGACATTTCCTTCATCTGACTGCCCATCAATATATAGAAGAAATGCTTATTCCTACTCCTATTACTTGTAAGTATCGACCCGGGGAAGCTTTGCTTCGTGCCCTGTAAGGGAACTGTAGCATGCATTTCCTGCACCAACCAAGTGTCTGTTGGTTTTCTCATACTCACTTCTGTCTAAGTCATCTGTAGCCCCAAAGTTTTTATTTCACATAGATGTTTTCCATTTGAAAAATGCACTGTCATTTTTTATGTCTGTTATGTTTCTGCCATCTTGGATTCCCCCCCCCCCCAGTTTTTGGAGATGTGAAGAGTATAATTTTCTAGCTAGAAATCCCTGAACTTGAGCAAGAGGTCAACCTAATCCCCCTGCAGGACTTGCAGAGATAAAACAGAATCACCAATCTCAGCAGCTTCAGAACCCATTGGTGTCTACTTGGGGAATGTGTTGCCTTGAGGGGCTCAAAGGTTAGAAAGAAATTCATTGGCTGTTTCCACTATTTCAGTAAGTCTACAGGGAACCATGACTTTACCTAGAACCTGCTTCACAGGTGACAGAAACATCCAAGGTCTTTGCTTTGGGCTGGAATGATCGCAGTCTGGGGTTTGGCATTAGTTATTTCATGTTATCAATGCATTTTGTTGGTAGTTATAGCTGGCCTGCTGCCTGTCAGGGTTTTTTTTTTTTTTTTTGGGTTTTTTTTTTTTTTTTTTGGGTTTTTTTTTTTTTTTTGTACTTTCTAAATAAAGGTGATGGTTTTTCTCATTATTAACAAACATTTTGAAAACACAAATGTAAGGGGGAAGAACTCCGTAAACAGATCCTTAGTAATGAAAAGTTACGAAAACCACTGCAGTAGTCCCTTCTTCCTAATATGCATTTCCAGTGTTTGAAAATGGAGGTCAAGGGAAGTGTGTGAAATCCCTCATCCAGTGGGATTAAAACTCAGGATGCCTGGCTTCTGGTGTATTGTCCATCATTCCATGTCTTGCTCCACCCCTGGCACACCCAGCCTTATGAGGGAGGCCATGTCTGCTAGTAAGCATCTGCTGAAGGCTTCACTGATAAGGATGGACCAACAAAGGGCTCTCCCACCCCCTCTGCTCAGCGTTTGGGTCCCAGGTCAATAGGCCAGGCAATGAGCAGATAAGATTCTGGTACTACTGCCATCATATTATATAGGAACCAATGGACTCCCACCACCAACACTGAAAATACTAGAGAATTTGCTTTATTTTTTCATTCATTCATCCATTTGATAAACATGCATTGAATGTGGTCATTATGTTCCAGACACTGTGGATGGAGAGATGGCCAACTTTGAGCCCCACCTCCTAGTGTTCAAGCCTCTCTGGGGTCTAGGATAAAACCAAACACTTGAAATATCAGCTGAGAGGTGCCTATATGTACTCTGGTATAGGAATGCTTACTGGGATGACTAATTTTTTAATGGGGCAAGGGATAGTTATCTGTTTACAGAGATGGATTTATTTACCCAGTGCTGAAGACATAAGAATTCTAAGCAGAGGAACAATGTGGGATGTTGTTGCTGTGGTAGAAAGAGAATGAGCTTTGGGAGCCATTATGCTCTGGGTACAAGTCACGTCTTTGTCACTCACATTATGAAACCTTGAGAAAGTCTTCTGAACTCCTTGAGCCTTATTTCTCTTAACTCTAAAACAGGGATCATAGTGTCTAACTTAGGAAATGGGGAATTTTGTAATTTGCCCGGCACAAAGTTGGCACTCATGAAGTGTTAGTTTTCTTTCTTTCCCCCTTCAGAGACCATAAGGGGTCAGGACAGTAGTGGTGGCCCCTACGAGCTCCTCTGGTCTTCCAGAGGTTCTTCTGGCATCAGTATGCCACAGTAGGTATGGGCATGCAATGACCCATCACAGGCTCTGGGACCTTACTTCCTTCGTTGGTTAGCCAGTGTACTTAGCCCTGTCTTTGGATGCCCACTTCATACCAGGCCCTGTGCTGGGCACTGTGGTGGAAACAAAGATGCGCAGTGTGAGAGTGTAGAGGACAGACACTCAGGTACTTGTAGTTCCAGGTGCAGTAATACACAAGGGTCTTTCAGTTTTGCAAACTTCAGAGTTCTAAGTCACAGATCTTAGAGTGTGAAACTCATGCCAGCGTGGGAACTGACCATGGCTAACAATTCAGAGGAGGAGAAGAACTGGCCAAACAGACAGAGAGGGTAGGAGGAGAGCCTTCAGAACCAGGAGGAGAGAAGTCCTTTGCAGAAGGAAGAGCCTGAAGATGCTGGCGGCTGTGGAAGGGAAGGTCTGGGGGCGCAGTGTCTGGGGACAAGGAGCAGCCCTGGAGGGCAGGCCCAACAGGCTCTGGGAGACCACAGGATTGAGAGATGCTTGGAGACAGAGAAAAGGAAACACAGGGGAAATGCTGACCCCCTTATTTCCAGGTTCAGAACTCCACTCCCCCAAGTCTTAGCAATGGACCCTGAGTGGGTGCCTTCAACTCTCTCTACTGCAAAGGTGATCCATAGACCAGCAGCACTGGCATCACCCGGAGCATGTCAGAACTGCAGCACGGGGGTCCCGGCTCACACCTCCCGAATCTGAACCTGCATTGTACCAAGAGCCGCAGGCGACTCGTGTGCACATGAAAGTCTGAGAAGCACCGACTTAGCCAGAGTCTCAGTGTCTCATCTATAAAATAGGAAAAGTAATACCTTCCCCCTGGGGTTGGGGAGCCACCTGGCCCCACTAAAGTCCCCAGAATCTTCCATGAAAGAGAAATGCTCCAACATGCTTTGGCTGAATCATCTTTTCAGTGTAATCCACATTTATTCAATCAACAGGTATTTGTGGGATTCCCACTTGCGTGCCAGGCACTGGTCCTAACTGGCATGTAAGCATTAGCACAACAAACGAAACTCCCTGCCCACATGAAACTTTTTAGTAGAGAAGATCGAGAATAAACAGCATGCATAAGAAAAGTGGCATAGATGTTAAGGAATGGTGGAGAGAGCTAAGGAAAGAAGATAGATAAACCCGGGGGAAAGGCTATCAAGTGTGGGTAGGGAAGGAGCAGAGGAACTTCTTTTTCCCCAAAACAAAGATGCTCTCAGGGCCTCTCCCTGCACTGACAGATCCTATGCAGAAGCTCAGGGGTCCACAAACTTTTTCCATAAGGAGCTAGTGGTAATTATTTTTGCCTCTGCGGGCATATCGTCTCTGTTGTGTCTACTCTGCTTTTGTAATAGGAAATCAGCCAAATAAAATGATGTATGGATGTATTTCAATAAAAATTTTTATTTAAAAAAAATCAAATAGAGGGCTAGATTTGTCCTGAGGGCCATAGTTGGCCGATCCCTGCCCTAGACTTTTGAGGCATTAGGAGGACGGAGTTCAAGATTCGTCCTGTTTTATGAGTTCCTACTGTGCGCTGCACCATGTGTTTGCTGTTGCAGACACAAAGGTGAATGAGGCACACCTGACCCAATTGAGAAGTGGGCAGAAGTTGAAAAGAACTACCCGTTGGTCGCTAGTACAGGCCAGGCTTTTCTAATGCTTACAGCAAGCCCTGCAAGATACATGTGACTGTGTTGAATCTACACAGACATTGAGACTGAGGTTGGAGGACTTGTGTAGATCCCACAGGCAGGATGTCGCAGGGTGAGGGTTTGAACCCAGGACCACATGCCCCCAACCCCTGCCCATCCTTCTCACTAAACCCTGTTCTTCAAGGGATGGAAGGGCTCCTGCCTAGACCATGTGCTTGGACAGCCCTTGGCAAGGCTGCAGGGGAGCCAGGATCCACAGCGAGTCTGCCTCCCAGCAGAAAGTCAGTTCCATGCATGGACCTCAGTGCCTTCCTAAGGACAAGAAGTGGTAGCTATCGCTGGCTGGCAGGGAGGCCCTCAGTGCAATTCTGGCTTTGCTGTCCTGGGGATTTCCCGCCCAGTCAGAGCAGAGAGCACCAGAATGCCATATCAGAGGCAGCCGAGGGGTTAGAGCCAAGAGTGCCCCACAGAGTGCTAATGACCAGGATAAACAGCTATAGATCAAAGGAACTGAGACCTAGGGACAGAGGAGAGTCTAGAATGCGGCCCTCCATTGTCCAGCACGTGTGAAAAAATAGCAAAATAATGTGGGCTTTGGTATCAGACCTAGATCACAGTTCAATGTCTACCTCCTCTGCGAGGTTGTTCAGACCTTGAACAACATGGAACCACTCTGAGCCTCAGTTTCCACATCTGCAGAGCGGCAATGACAACGGTGACTCCCCAGTGTTTTAGCGAGGGCTGGTGAGAGAGGGTACGTGCAGAGTGGCGGACACAAAGCAGGTATTTTATAAATAGCAGCTGTGATTCCTCACATTCTGAGCTGACGGAAATGCTTCTCCAGAAGGCCTTTTTGCCTCTCTATAGTAAAGAAGCACCCAACAACATCAGTGTCTGCTTTTTAAAAGGATTCAGGAGCTAGCATGTGTTCACGGGTTAATTTATTTCAAGGTGTGTGATGGGCACAGTAATTGTTTCAAACAGAGACATTTTAGTGTAGTAGTTCTTGAAAAAGCACTAAGATGTTTACCAACTGTTCCGGCAGAGAGAGAGAGAGCACTTAACAGTTTCACCTAGCCTCAGATAAATGCCATGCGAGTATCAAAGAGGCAGAAAACAGTGACCTGGGCTGTCCCTGTCTGCAGACTCTCTGGAACTCATGTTTTTTTTCCCCAGATCCTTCCTATCTCTCCCCATGCCAGCATATTTGAATCCTACATCTACCTTTCAAGATCCAGATCTAACAGTGCCTCCTACAGGAAGTCTTCCCTGATACTCTCCACCTGTGGGAATGGGCCTTTTGTCAGAACTTTCACTGTGGCTGCGTTCTGGGCAGGAGCACATGTGTCTTAAGGATGTTTCTTGTTCATTGAGGTTTCCCGCATGGTGGCCCGCACAGGCACAGGGAACCCAGTAAGTGTATGTGGAGTGAATGAGAAGAACAAGATAGTACTAAAAGTCGTAACAGCTGAAGTCAACAGAGAGATGATCTGTTCTTAAAAACAAACAAAAAAATGTCAACAAATTTTAGATACCTCCAGACCCTGTATCTTCCTTGGGGCTGTATCTTTAAGGCAACCTTTGGTCCTGTGCAGCATCTGAATCCCAGTTTCCTTATATGTAAAATACAGCCTAAAAGTGCATACCTCAAGAAAGCTTGCAAGGAATCAAGGAGATAATGCTTGGAAAACACTTAGCACGTGGTAGATCATCAACCAAAGTAAGAAGCCACCTCTTTTTGTCAATGCATACACCTTTCCACACCATAAGCTTTTGCAAATCAAATATCATCGCCTCAATACATGTAAAGAGGAATTTAAAATGATTGTATCAAGAGATACTCAAAAAGCATTTTATGTAATTCATCAGTCACTTCAAATAAAAATGAAGAAAAAATAGGAATCGAAGGAAACCATTTAGAGATGATAAGTATCAATTACTAAAAGCTGACAGCAAACATGTTGACAAGCAGAAATGGAAGGCGTGACCACAAGGCCAAAGCAGAGATGACTGCCATGCTGCCGCTCGCTGTTCCACCAAGGGGAGGACCGTGGCAAGAATGCTGATTCCTGGGCCCCACCCCAGAGCAGCTCAGTCCCTCTGAGGGTGTGGCCTGGGAATCTGCATGTGAGCACACACCTCAGGTTATTATTCTGCATTCTGACTTTGAGAACAACTTCTCTCCCCCATGCCGCTGACCCTTTCTCAGTATTGGACCCTTGCACTTCACCCTCTTCCTGGGTTGCCTCGCCACCTTCTGTGACTGCAAAATTCCAGTGTCTTTAGAGGGGACATAGTATCCATAGTACTGCACCCTCATCTTTGTCGTTGCGTTCGGTTTTCATTCATCCCCTGCTGACTCACTCATTCATGAGCCATGCTCAGGTTAGACTGCCCGTGGTGTATTTGCACGTCTGTCTCCCTGTTGACAAGGACTGTGTATTACTCATCTTTCATTTCCTGATGACTAACTTGGAGCCCAGAACAAATCAGACATCGTAAGACCGTGTTGATTACATGAATGAGTACACACAGGTGGGTGTATGCGTGAGGTTGATACCCCCATTTTGTTTGATCTCCCACTGAATTATACTGTTCCATTCTCCGGAAGTTAGTATCCATTTTCATTTATTTTGGCATATGGTGATGGGGCGGGACTTTTGGATCAGACCTGTTTTGTAATTTTATGTTGGTTTTAGGTTTAGAAATGTACTTGTGTGTCACAATTACAAATGCATAAAATTAATGAATGCTGTTGGAACGAGATAGATATAAATGCATGGGGCTAGATCATGTGAACAGATAGATTTGGATAGGGATTGCGACTGAATGGATGCTTTATTGTTTATTCTATCGAATTAGAGTCCAAACACATCAGTAATGAATACCAAACAGAGCAAATCTATGTCAGAGGCGCTGTCACCTTAATCAGGGAAAACACAAATGAGCATTTCCCTTCCAAAGAAGATGGAAGATGTTTATACTTCAGTTTTAAGTTTATACTTTAAGTTTTAAAACCAACTAGGTATTTGTGATGCCTTGAGGCTTAGAAAGGTATGCCTGTGATCCTAAATGCTTCTACTCTGTAAATGCATTTGAACTTTGTAAAGAAGGTAAAAGAGAGTGTGGGGGATTCTCTGTTGACAGAGAGAGGTGACATACGGAAATGTGGTTGGAAAAGAGAAATTCTCGTGGAGAAAATTGTGATGTGCTACTCAGATCTCCTTTCAAGAATGAAGGGCTTTGGGTAAATATCAGTAGTGGGGTTGCTGGATTGTAGGGTAGTTCTATTTTTTAATTTCTTGAGGAGACTCCATCCTGTTTTTCATAGCAGCTGCACCAGTTTGCATACCCACCAATGGTGTGTAAGGATTCCTTTTTCTCCACATTCTTACCACCACTTGTTGTGTCTTGTATTTTTTATTTTAGCCATTCTGACTGGTATAAGGTGGTATCTCATTGTGATTTTGATTTGTGTTTCCCTGATGATGAGTGATGTTGAGCATCATTGCATGTATCTGTTGGCCATCTGGATGTCTTCCTTGGAAAAATGGATAAAGAAGTTGTGGAAGTGTGTGTGTGTGTGTGTGTGTGTGTGTGTATGTGTGTGTAAGACGTATACAGAAATGTGTGTGTGTGTAAAATGGAATATTATTCAGCCATAAAAAGAATGAGATCTTGCCAATTGCAACAACATGGATGGACCTAGAGGGTGTAATGCTAAGTGAAATAAATAATCTAGAGAAAGATAAATGCCATATGATTTTACTCATGTGGAATTTAAGAAAACAGAAAGAGATGAACAGCAATAACCAAAAACATAAATATGGAGAACAAACTGGTGGCCGCTGGGGGTGAGGTGGGGTGGAGGATGAGTGAAATAGATAAAGGGGATTAAGAATACACTTATCTTGGTGAGCACGGACATATGTATAGAATTGTTGGATCATTATATCGTATACCTGAAACCAATATAACACTATATATTAATTATACCTCAATTTTTAAATTAATTTAAAATTTTAATAAATTAAGATTTTTTAAAAAATTAGAGAATGAAGGAGCTCTTGGTTGACAGCCCCCTTTGGGACAACTTGCCCTTCAGATCTCCCTCCTCCAAGGTCATGAGGCATGTGACAATTGCCCCAGCTTCAGAGCTTCCCATGAGGTTGGCTCAAGCCTTCATTACACCTGCATCACCGAATTCCCCTTCCACCCACTCCTCCTTCCCTCCCCTCCCCTCCCTGTCCCCTCTTCTCCCTCACCTTCCCCTCCCCTTTCCCTTCCACAGACACTGACCCCAGAAGCACCTTCTAATTCATCTCCTACATGTCAGTCTCGGTCTAAAAGTCTCATTCTCAGGGAACACAATCTTCCACACTTCCATTGGATTCTCTTCAGTTTGGCCACTGGAGATGAGTGGATCGGAGTACGTGGCATGCCCCTCCCCTCACACACACACATGTCATTGCCTGTGGACACACTATGTGCCGACTAACTGGGGTCACCACCCGTTGCCCACTGATGATAAGTAAACTCTAAAAAGTTCTTCCTCGGTCAGTGATTCATTCACAGCTTCTGCCTGGGGGACCTCACTGTGTATCACAGAAGAGACTGTAGCTGTTGCTGAACCAGCCAGAGGAGAGAGCGAGGGTCAGAAGTGCCCGCCACGGCGCTCCTCGGGGCCCTCCAGGGCAGGAATGGGTTTAATCCTGAAAGCACTTGCCTTTAGGAGTGGGAATGACTCTTGCAGCTAGGGCTGTCGCAAAGATAGGATCCGGAGAGGCACAGACTAGAAAATGCCTTTCTAAGTGTTTCAGCGCAGTGCTTTTAATGGAAGGAAGTGCTTTAGTTAAGCTCTGCAGTGTTGATAATGATAATGATTACATCGCGTTTGTATATACAACTTTATCTCTTCCAAAGTGCTTTCCCACTTATTACCTAGTTGTCTAGTTGGGCGTGGAGGTACTTAACAAGGTATTACCAGACAGATGACTGTGCTGTGCAGGAAAGGGCCCTGGGCATGCTGGCTCCGCAGCTTAGGGCACTTGATGCAATCCCACCTTCAGTGTCTCATCTGGAAAATGTGAGGAACAACACCTACATTTTAGAAAGGCTGTTCTGTTTAAGCGACATATTCTTTCATTCATATGCATTTTCGGAGCAGTTACTCTTTTGTGCTAAGTACTGAGCTAGGTGACAAGTGTTTAGAAAGAATGTCCTTCTCTCAAGAAGCTCATAGCTGAAAAGGCAACTTGCCCATGTTGAAAAGTTATAAAAGAATGTTATGCATACATGAAAGAGGAGAATGAACACATGACAAGGGGTGGAAGTCACTGAATCTGCTTTGAGGAAAGACATCTGTGGGTCAAAGGGCTTAATAGGATTCCTGGCAGGGGGAAGACCCAGGGCCCCTCACTGGAAAAATGACACCCATGTTTCTCCTTGGCCTCACTGTCTAGAAACACACACACACACACACACACACACACACACACACACACTGTATATCTAAGTAGGTGATGTGCCAGAGAACAACTTGGGAAGGAAGGAATAGAGTAGAGATCAAGAAAAGAGGAGGGAGAAAGTTAAATCCCAGTCCTACCAAGCAGCTGTGATTCCTAAGCATCCTAAGTTTATTTCTTATCTATAAAATGGGAATTTTTGTGCTCAATTCATGAGATTATCTTAAGACATGAAATGAGGGGCGCCTGTGTGGCTCAGTTGGTTAGGCATCCAATTCTTGATTTCCGCTCAGGGTCATGAGATTGAGCCCCACATCGGGCTCCGTGCTCGGGATGGAGTCTGTTTGGGATTCTCTCTCTCCCTCTGCCCATCCCCCCACTCATGCTTTCTCTCTCTCTCTCTCTCAAAATAAATAAATAAAATCTTGAAAAAAGAAATTAAACAATATAATATGTGTGTCACGGGAGTTGTCATTTATTAAATGGCAAAGCTGAGCTAGGACAGAGCTGTGGTTGGCTGTGTCGGGGTTGGGGGAAGATAGAAGTTGTAACTTCCAAACACAAGTTAAATGGAAGAAGAATTTTTTTTTAAAAGATTTTATTTATTTATTTGATACACAGAGAGAGATCACAAGTAGGCGGAGAGGCAGGCAGAGAGAGAGGAGGAAACAGACTCCCTGCCAAGCAGGGAGCCCAATGCGGGCCTCGATCCCAGGACCCTGAGATCATGACCTGAGCCAAAGGCAGAGGCTTTTAACCCACTGAGCCACTCAGGCGCCCAAGAATTTTTTTTTATTTTATTTTTTCAGTGATCCAAGATTCATTGTTTATGCACCACACCCAGTGCTCCATGCAATACATGCCCACCTTAATACCCACCACCAGGCTCACCCATCCCCCTCTCCCTCCCCTCCATAACCCTCAGTTTGTTTCTCAGAGTCCACAGTCTCTCATCTTTCGTCTCTCCCTTCAACTTACCTCAATTCACTTTTCCTTTCCTTCTCCTAATGTCCTCCATGTTATTCCTTATGTTCCACAAGTAAGTGAAACCATATGATAATTGACTTTCTCTGCTTGACTTATTTGACTCAGCATAATCTCCTTCAGACCCATCCATGTTGATACAAAAGTTGGGTATTCATCCTTTCTGATGGCTGTGTAATATTCCACTGTATATACGGACCACATCTTCTTTATCCATTTGTCTGTTGAAGGGCATCTTGGCTCTTTCCACAGTTTGGCAATTGTGGACATTGCTTCTGTGAACATTGGGGTGCATATGGCCCTTCTTTTCACTACGTTTGTATCTTTAAGGTAAATACCCAGTAGTGCAATTGCAGGGTTATAGACATTCCTCAAAAAATTAAATGGAAGAAGAATTTGCCGGACAGAATGAAGTGGTGCAGTTATAGATAGTAGTGCTTGAAGTTACAAAATCTCTCCCCTGAGTAATCGGATAAGACACCCCTCCTCCTGGCATCCATCCAGCCCACATCAGTCGGAGAGATCAGAGTCAGTTAATGATTCTGGCCAGCACACAAGGGTGGACAGAGTCATTTCAGCCCAAGAAGACTTTGTAGACTGGTGGTCAGAGAATAGGCTGGGGTTGAAGGTAGAAGGTCTACCCTTGGCGATTTCTAAAATCCGGGCTGGGAAATGACAGGTCTGTCCTTTGTGATGTGGCTGCCAAAACTTACCTTAAAAGAGGCAATTTTCTCAGAAGGCAGAATTCAGAATGTTCACTCTATTGTGAGCAGCCCCATTGTTCCACTGGGAATGTTGCCCCCTTCCTGGGAGCAGAGCTCAGAGGAGTTGGTGTATGTTTGGGGAGGGCAGTGAGGTAGGGAGGGTACTGTACGCCACAACCTATAAAGACTAGAGAACTGATTTCATTGGTTTCAAGGGATAGATACACATTTTAAATGTGGTTTACTTTCGTTGTAATGGTTACTTTGATCTGAAACCATGGCTGAGAACCATCCATCTGAGAGAGCTTGAGAATCTAGGGTCATGGCATATAGGCATTTGGAAGATGAGCACGAGGGCCTGCTTTATCCACTTAACCCAGAACCTCAACTGAGAATTTGATCCCATAGTATCATAGTATAGGCATAGCTTTGATTATATGAGTGGAAACTGAGTTTGGAGGTCAGAGTCCTAGAAGACAGAGCCCTATTGGCCAGCACCATTTCCTGCCTTTTGATGTGGAGGTAGACGATCTATATGCTGTTCACAGATGTGTAGAGGCCATTTAATGAATGGCAAAAATGCCCCAGGCACATTTTTAAAATAATATTTAATTTCTCATAACAATCACTTCTCATAGCGGTGTTGGTGCTACCATGAGGAGTAAAGACCCCTCAGCCATGAACAATCTCCTGGGAAATAAGTGTTCATGAGCATTCTTTTCATCAGAGAAACCTCAAGAAGCCCAGTACGTCTGCTTATGAAATCTGCTTTTTATCAAAATAAAAGAATGTTGGCTGAGCTTCACTCTGGAGCAGTTTCTCATTCCAATGGCTTTGAGCCACTGTGCAGAATATTCTAAGAGGGTGGGGATTGTTGGGTATATTACAACCACCCATGTTTTCTAAGTGGAAGGATTAAAAGGTTGGTGTGCTCAAGGCCCTGTTTTTACCGGGAGACTTGACTTTGTAAAGAATGAAAATATGGTTTATTAAGGTTATAAGCCAAACTGAGCCTCAAGATATAAGATGGCTTGCTTTGTTTTGGAAAACAGCTTAGCGACAGTAGACATTATTAGAAATTGAGAAAAGCTAACATAGTCTCTATTTTACTTTATTCTCCCTTCCCACATCATTATGATTTGGACATCTACTGATGAAGACAGAAATTTTGGTGAAAAATCTAAGCTCACATATGGTTAATAAGGGATCTCATACTATTCTTTTGTCTTGGTTCTGCTTTATACAGCAAAACTACCATGAAGATGTGGGATCTAATATTTTTCCAGGAGACTGATGGATGATTCAAAGTGTATGCATCTTGGAACACTGAAAAAAAAAAAAAGGTTAAGAAAAAGAAAAAAAAAGGGTGCCTGGGTGGCTCAGTGGGTTAAAGTCTCTGCCTTTGGCTCAGGTCATGATCTCAGGGTCTGGGATCGAGGCCCGCGTCGGGCTCTCTGCTCCGCGGGGAGCCTGGTTCCTCCTCTCTCTCTCTCTGCCTGCCTCTCTGCCTACTTGTGATCTCTCTCTCTGTGTCAAATAAATAATAAAATAAGAAAATCTTTAAAAAAAAAAGGAAAAGAAAAAAAATGTATGCATCCACTATATTACCATGCAAGTGTCTCCCAGCCGTGTAAGCTAGGAGCAGTTTGCTCAATAAATAATTCTATAATCTCATCTCCCACCTCTTATAGGTATTAAAAAGTGCTTTTGCCTTAGCTCTGAATGGCAAGGAAAACCATACCCAGTACTTAGAAGCAATGTTGTAGAAAGAAGACATGGACTGCATTTGTGTTTGAATCCTGGCCTCTGCCACTTTCTAACCTAACTTCTCTGAGCCTGTGTTTCCTCGTCTGTAGAATGAGAACAGTGAAACCAGATTTGGAGGGTTGCTGTGGGGCTTTACCAGGATTGTATAAGAGAACGCATTGCGTGTACAGCATCTGGTTCTGGGTCTGATACATGGTTGGTGCTCAGTGCATTGTAGCTGTTATTGTAGTTTACGTTTTATGTCTATGCTTATTTTACACTTTACAAAGTACCTTTATACAGGTATCTCCTATAACTTGCAAGCGGGGCAGTATCCTCTTAAATGTAAGGAAATGAAGGCTCACCAAACTGACCAGGGCCACAGGCTATTTGAAAGAAATTCATGGAACAGAGTTGCCAGTTACTCATACTGTGTTCTTATGATGGATCGGGAGGTGGGTGTGACAGGGATCTGGCAGCAGAGCTGGTAAGAATTATGCCTTCAGAGACCAGGTGGAATATGCAATGAATAAAGTCCAGAGTCGGTCACTACCTGAAAGTTTATAACCATTGCTCCAAATTATAATTGGAGGAAAAAAAACCTGTACCAACCCCTTCATTCCATTAAATACACTCACTGTAAAAATGGGACAAGACTAGAACAAGATCAAAGGCAATCATCTTTTTATAATTGTAAGAAACTTTAAAATCTGTGTCGGAGAAATAAGGACAAAGATTAAAGAGAAGATAAGGTGATTTGCTTCTTAAATAGGCCTCTTGAGACCCACTTTTTTTTTTTTAAGATTTATTTACTTCAGAGAGAGAGAGCATGGGAGGTGGGGGTGAGGAGCAGAGGGAGAGGGAGAGAAAAACTCAAGCAGACTCCATGATGAGTGCAGAGCCCGACGTGGGGCTTGATCTCACAGTTCATGAGATCATGACCTGAGCCAAAACCAAGAGTCAGATGCTTAACCAACTGCACCATCTAGATGCCCAAGTCCCACTTTTAATTTTACAGGATAAACTTTTGTCTCTTAACATGTTTTTGTTTATAATGTCTTATGAATAAGCTTCTGCCATGGGGAGGACTTTATTCAAATTCAGTTATGCCAGACACAGAGAAAAAATGTTATTTAAAAATGTACCCAGATGAGGGCGCCTGGGTGGCTCAGTGGGTTAAAGCCGCTGCCTTCGGCTCAGGTCATGATCCCAGGGTCCTGGGATCGAGGCCCACATCGGGCTCTCTGCTCAGCAGGGAGCCTGCTTCCTCCTCTCTCCTCTCTCTGCCTGCCTCTCTGCCTACTTGTAATCTCTCTCTCTCTCTGTGTCAAATGAATAAATAAAATCTTTAAAAAAAAAATGTACCCAGATGATTATGATACTTAGCAAGACAACAGGTGTCTGGTTTCGTTTTCTGGACAGCTGAGGTTTGAAGGCCCCCCCCATTTTTTTTCTTTAAAAATAAATGTACAGGGGCATTTTAGAATCAGCTGTTGATGCCTGCAGGAAATCTTGCTTGGTTTTGGTTGGGCTTGTGTTGAATCTGTAGATCAGTTTGGTGAAAATTGACAGCATAACAATATTCTGACAACTGGCTCGGGAACATGGGGTGTCTCTCCATTTATATGGGTCTACTTTGATTTATTTTATTGCCCACTTGTAGTTTTCAGCATGCAGGTCCCTGTTTTGGTGGAATTATACCTGGATGTTTCATTTTTTTTCTGTGTTATTGTAAATGGTAATATTTCATATCCTAATTGTTCATTGGTAATATATAGAATTGTAACTGATTCTCATATATTGAAAAGCTAATGTATGTGGAAACTAAAAAAAAAGACAAAAAAGAGGCCTCAGGTGGAGAAATAGTAACTTATTTCAAGCAAACAGGTCTATTGCATGAAAGATGGATTAGACAAAACAAATGGATAAGAAAGATGTGGTACGTGCGTGTGTACAGACAGACACACTGGAATATTATATAGCCATAAAAAAGGATGAGGTCTTGCTGTTTGTGACCACATGGATGGACCTGGAGGGTATTATGCTAAGTGAAGTAAGTCAGACTGAGAAA
Source organism: Ailurus styani (assembly GCA_002007465.1). Taxonomy (NCBI): domain Eukaryota; kingdom Metazoa; phylum Chordata; class Mammalia; order Carnivora; family Ailuridae; genus Ailurus; species Ailurus styani. The sequence continues at coordinate 2,978,712 of LNAC01000202.1, forward strand.
GATAAATACCATATGCTTTCACTCATGTGGAATCTTTTAAAAACAGAACAGTAAACAGAAAGCAGAATCAGTCCTATAAATACAAAGAACAAACTGATGGCTGCCAGAGAGAAGGGGTGGGGACAGACAAAATGACGGAAAGACAGTGGGAGATGCAGGCTTCCAGTTACAGAATGAATGAGTCATGGAAATAAAATAGAATAGGAATTATAAGCAATGATATTAAATAGTGCTGTATACTGATCGATGGTAGATACACTTGTGGTGAGCATAATCTAACATAGAGGTTGAATCACTATATTGTACACCTGAAACTAATATAACATGGTGTGTCAACTCTTCTCAAATAGAAAAAGATTAAAAGAAAAAAAGATAGGTTAGGCTAACTGAGGCTAGGTACTTAGCCAAGAGTCCAATATGTGCTCAAAATATTAGTTCCACCTGTCTTGCCTTGTCACATTCGGAATTGCTCTAAAAGCGAGGCTGTATTCCATGAGTGGAGGTTATGGAAGTTAGAGTTATGTAATAGTGAAGATGGTAAGACTTAGTTTTAGGCAGACCTCGGTTTGGATCTTGACTCCGCCATGCACCAGCTGTGTGATCTAGAGCATGTCTCTCATCCTCTCTGTTCTTTAGTTTCCTATTCCTGTAAAGTGGAGATGATACAAGATAAGATGGTAACTTGATGAGAGCACAGATCCTGGTACTTAGCAAATGCCTAGTGAGCATTAGGTCCTCTCATTGTTGCTTGTTGTTTTGTTAAGCAGCAAGGAGGAAGATGCTCGAGAGACTAAGAAAGATCTTTCTAACAATGCTTGTCCAACAATAGAATAGACTGCATATGAGGTAGTGAGCCTCCCATCACGGAATAATAGACCACCGTTATCTAGGATGTCCCAAGGGAAGTCAGGCTTCCCGGAGAGTTTCCCATGTGTTGACTTACTGTGATTTCCCCCGTGGCATTAGAAGCAAGTGGCAGTGGGTCCCAGTCTTCCTGGTCACCTAAGACCCTTGACCCACAGACACAAAGAGCTTGAAGCAGTAGACAGAAATGGTATCCGTGAAAAAAAATAAATGCAGACCAGACTTATCTTTCCATCAGCTGCAGTTTATGATTACACATTAAATTCAATTGTTTTCTTTAGGAGTCTGGTGTTGAGACCCATCCTCTCCAGCCCAGTGCCATCCATTCTGGCTTTCCCCAGGAGTGCAGACAGACCAGCCGCCTTCCTAGTGTACACTAATTAATTTATCTCATGCTTGTGATTTTACGGTGCTTAAGTGCTGGAGCATTTCTGTTTATTCTTCTTCCTGCAAAGCACCTCACATTGCATAAAGACCATGAATCTCCATTGCAAACGCCGCCGTCTGTCTTGGGCTAGGGAACAGCCCGCCGGCAGCCTGTTGTCTTGCTGGCGCTGCCTCTTACAGCCAAAGTAACACATCCATTAATTTATCCTTAATGACATTTTGACATTCCAATCAGTTCATCAGATGTTCCTTATGCGAGCCTTCTCCCGCACGGCCGGGCCAGGGTGCCAGGCCACTCTTGATGCATAATGCATGAAGCCGGGACGCTGCTCAGTACCCTCTGACAGACAGACACATCTGCTACTCACAGGCTGCGTGTTCCTCCCCAAGCGATCCACACCGATGCCTTCAGCGATGTTTTCTTCTGCATTTCCAGCTCGCTGTGTTTCAGGGAAGCTGGTCAGCTCAGGGAGAGATGTCCTGGTTCAGAAACATACATGCAACAGGGCTCTCTAAGGGGAAGAGAGAGTGTGTCAAACCCCCGCCCCACTCAAAGGATTTAGAGATGCTTTTGTTCTACTAATTCAGGTGAAAGAAAGACCTATAGCAAACCCAACATTCTGAATTTCATTACTCTGCGACTACTTAAAAATAATGATCACAGAGATGTTCTGATAACAATAATGGATATCAAAGAAGAAATGAAAATTATCCTTAATGCTTTCTATAGAACACATCGGCAGAGATACACTTCCTTGCGGTGGCAATCACAATGCAGACCCAGTTTTATTGTCTAGTTTTGTTTTTTTTTTTAACTTAACGTAAGCCAGTTAGCATTCTTCAATGTTGTTACATAGTTTTCATTTTTAATGGCACTCCATCATTTTAATAGCTGCATAATATTCCATCCAGGGGATGCACCGTCATTGACTGAACTGGTCCCCTGTCGGTAGACATTTACGAGGCTGTGACTGATGATGCGCTCTTCAAGAGAAGCGGCAGAGCGGACTCCAAGAGAGAGCAGGGCTCTGCAGCCCAGAGACTCAGGGCTCCAATCCCATCTGGTCCCTTTACCTGTTTTATGAGTTTGGGATTAACCTCTGGGCCTCCGATTCCTCACCTATAAAACAAAAGAAATGATCACTACCTCGTAGTGTTGCTGGGAGGATTACAGGTGTTTTCAAGATACTGAGCACACGGTGGTATTTAGGGCATGTTAAACTATTACACTCATATGTCCGTACCCATGCTCGTAGATCAGAGGCAATTTTGCCCTCCCCAGCCTCCCTCCTAGGGACATGTGACAATGCCTAAAGACATTTTTGATTTGTCGCAGCTGGGAGTGAGAGGAGTTACTGTAAGGCGGTGGGTAGAAGTCAAGGAAACAGCTAAACATGCTGCCCGCACAGGACATCCTCCTGGACAAAGGATTATCCTGCCCCACGTGTCAGTAGTGCTGAGGTGAAGAACCCCTGGCCCACACAAAGCTGTTTTCCAATGTGGTCTACAGAATATGTTTTTTCCATTTTATTATTATTTCAGTAGGGTAAAGTCCTAAGAAAATGGGAATGCTTAAGAGTATATATCATGCCCACTGGCAGTTTTAGGAGAAATGGATGGGGTGGGAGATGGGAATAAGGTTGGAGGTGACTGGTTCAGGAGAAGAGGCGGCATGAGGTAAATGGTATGTGCTCCCCAATGGGGGCAGGAGGTGACATCCCATAGACGGGTTCTCCAAGGATAGTCCCGGCACCTCCTAGGAACTTGGAAATGCAAATGTTTGGGTCCTGCCTCAGATTCACCAAATCAGAACCTCTGAGGGTGGAACACAGCCGTCCCTGTCTTCACATGCTCTCTAGGTGACTATGAAGCACCCTTGGGTTTGAGAATCACTGTCATGCACCATCTGTAGAGAAAGGCCCACTGGTACCACTCTAGGACAAATACTTGGGGCAGAAATAGATTAAACGTGTCGGGTCAAAGTCATGGGCATCTTCAAATATGAAACAGAGCAATAGTAAAGGAATTAAAAGTGTGACTCATTCATTCATTTGTTTAGTCAATCAACATTTTTAAAGCTTTTACGACATTGTACCAAGTGCTGAACTAGGTGCTAGAGAAAAGAGAAATGTGAGCTAATGCATATTATGCAAGTTATTATAATGAATGATGATGAGAGCAGCAGGCAGGTGATGAGGATAGGAAATGGAGATAAAGTATGTCACATCAAGGAGAGATCAGAAAAGACCTCCTGGAAGACATAGTGCTTGAGATGGAACCTGAAGGATCTGTGATCTGTGGATGCATTAACTCAACGGGTGCTTGTGCCAGAAGCTGTCCAGGGCCCTGGGTCATGGGAAGGCACGAGGCCAGGGTGGCCCTACCCATGTGGTTACAGTCTAGCAAGGGAGATGACCCTGGGAGCTGGTCATCCAGCAGACCAGTAGGGCTTCTGGATGGGAACTGAAGGCCTGGGGTTGGGGGTGAGAAAGAGAGTGCCCTGGGCCAGGATCTGAGATGAAGTGTGGACGCAGGGATGGGGAATGCTGAAGGAGGTTCATGGAGCTGGGGAAGGAAGAGCCAAAGAGCCTTGGCAATGAGGAAGGATGGTTTGGAAGAGGTTGCTTTGGATTAAATCTGAAGGATTCATGGTCGTCCATCCGTCCATGGATAGGCTAGATGGGTAGAGCAGGCAGACCAGCCCGTGGCATCCAAGAGGACATAGACAGGAGACCGAGTTTAGCTCAGCCGCAGCTCAGAGGAGAACATCCCCAGCTAGGGACCTGCACCTCTGGAAGGGCTGCAGAGGTGAGGAGTCCCCGTCACCGGAGTTGGCAATGAGGGACTGGATGGCCACTTGCTGGGGGGGTTGCCAGGGGTCTCCCAGCTAGGGTAGAAGAATGACTCCGAGAACCCCAAAGGCCATTCCAGCCCAGAGAACTTAAGGCTCTGTAACCTGTAATGACCTGAAACTGAGGATTGGAGCATAAATGGGATAAAAACATCTCTCGGAGTGTCTGGCTTGGTTTGTAGTCATATAAGCAAGGTATGGATGGAGCAAGGAGGGCAGGGGAAAAAAAGTCATCACCTTGGTTCCCTGGTGTGCTTGTCCCGGGGAGCAGATCGAACACAAAATTAAGGTAAAAATAAAGCAGGGAAAAATCATGCAGACTGCTAGTGTGAAAAAGGGAGAGAAAAAGCACTGGCATTTGGAGAATGTCTCTTATATGCCAAAGACCATGCTAGGGAATTTGTACCTCTTATTTCTAATCATCGTAGTAACTCTGTGAACAGGGCTTGTCGAATACCATTTTACAGAGAAGGAAGCTGAGTCTTGTAGTCTCAAAGGTGGAGACACAATTATGATTACACAGCTGGTTAGAACCAGGTTAGTCTGGAGCCAAAGTCCATTTCCACAGCCCTGAGAACAGAGCCCTATTTGCTTAGCCCAGGGGATCCGAGCTCAGTGGCCTGAAAGCATTCTGGGCACTTGCTACTGTCTCAACCAGAGATTTCTCTGAGGCATTTATTCCCTTCTCATTGCTTATTATTTAACAAACACTTCTAGAGAGCTTATTTGGTGGGTGACAGATCCTATTGTAAGTGCTTAGTGTTTATAAGTCAGTATCTATTGCAAACATTTGTCATAAGAATTCACTATAATTAATCCCTAATTTAAAGATGAGGAAATTGAGTTATAAAGAAGCTGAGTAATCTTCCAAGGCCACGAAGCTAGTAAATCATGGTACTGGGGCTTGAATCCAGGCAGTCTGGCTCCAGAGCCCATACTGTTCCCCCTGGACCTTGCTTTAGGGTCCAAGGGGTGGTGTGGCCCTGTGGCTATGGGAGGAGGGCCTGACACCTGTCTTAGGCCTTCTGCTGCACTGGTTCCCCTGCCAGCCCTCTAGAGGATGGTCAGACTGAGTCTGACTCTGTCCTTAGTGGAGTGTGATACAGAAGAGAGCCCACCCAGGCAAGAAAGAGAGAGGGGCAGTCACATCCAGAAGAGAGAAGCAGAAGAAGACAGGTAGAGGCACAGACATAGAGAGCAAGAGAGCAGAAAGATGGAAGTGACAGGTAGTGGCTAGGGTCCTTTGGCCTTTTAAATTGTGATGGAATGTGTTGCAGTTACTTCTATAACCTTGCCATTCTGGTGGAAACACACAGAAGCCCCAGGCTGGGGTGATGGGGATCAGAGAGGAAGGACCCATGAGCTACTTTGCAGAATGGGTACCCTGCAGAGGTCATGAGCAGACTGGGTGTGAGTGGGTGTGAGTGTGAGCTTTCTGCCTCCATGTATACATATGTGTGTGAGTGTGTGTTTGCCTGGAAAGGAAGGGAGCCAGCTGAGAAAGCTTTGGGATGAGGGTGGATATGTGTAGGTCCTTGGCCAAGCATGACATAACAAGGAACCTTAGCATTCAGAAGCCCAACTGTTTGAGTTTGAATCCCAGCTACATCTCTGAAAGCCTGGGTGGACTTTCAGTGAGTTTCTTCCACTCTCTCTGCTTCCCTCTCTCATCTGTGAAATGAGGATGTAATACTCCCAATCTCATACAATAATTAGAAGAATTAAAGGAGTTAATACACTGTGTTTGTGATTGCCTTAATAATGCCTAGCATGGAATAAGTGCTATGCATGTGTTTATTAAAGAAGTGAAGTAATTTTGATATTTGTTGTTTCATGGAACTGTTATTCATTTCCTAGGGCTTCATAACAAAGTAGCACCAACTAGACGACTGAAAACAAGCAGATTTTTTCTCGGATAGTTTCAGAGAGTGGAAGTGTGAAACTGAAATGTTGGCAGGGTCATTCTCCCTCTAGAACTCTGACTAGAATCCTTTCTTGTCTCTTCCTAGTTTCTAGTGGCTACTGGCAACCCTTGGCTTCCAGCTGCCTCCCTCCATTCTCTACCTCTGTCCTCACATGTCTTCGCCCTTCATGTGTCCATCCAAATTTCCTTCTCGTAAGGATACCAGACCTGTTGGAGTAGGGCCCACCCTAATGACTTCATCTTTTTTTTTTTTTAATTTTATTTTTATTCTTTGCCCAAGGGGTACAGGTCTGTGAAGAGATGTGAAGGAAGTATAATTTTCTAGCTAGAAATCCCTGAACTTGAGCAAGAGGTCAACCTAATCCCCCTGCAGGACTTGCAGAGATAAAACAGAATCACCAATCTCAGCAGCTTCAGAACCCATTGGTGTCTACTTGGGGAATGTGTTGCCTTGAGGGGCTCAAAGGTTAGAAAGAAATTCATTGGCTGTTTCCACTATTTCAGTAAGTCTACAGGGAACCATGACTTTACCTAGAACCTGCTTCACAGGTGACAGAAACATCCAAGGTCTTTGCTTTGGGCTGGAATGATCGCAGTCTGGGGTTTGGCATTAGTTATTTCATGTTATCAATGCATTTTGTTGGTAGTTATAGCTGGCCTGCTGCCTGTCAGGGTTTTTTTTTTTTTTTTTGGGTTTTTTTTTTTTTTTTTTTTTTTTTAAA
>LNAC01000203.1:0-56885 GCA_002007465.1 Ailurus styani
ATTCACAGACCTGTACCCCTTGGGCAAAGAATAAAAATAAAATTAAATATAAAAAAAATAAGAAAAAAAATAAATAAATATCAACAGAAATGTATATACTTCTAAAGCTTTAATATGTCCTCTCTGACATGCTAATACATGCTTGAGAATTGTTTGAGAAGAGTTAGTAAGGATTATTCTGATTTGTTTAAAGATTGGTTTATTGAGCCAGATACAAGTAAATATAAAACAAAACTTGTTAATCTCTTCAAATACATGCAAATTATAAGTGACATCTGATGTCCTTGCAAAACAAAAGGTTAATGTTGAAAATCAAGTAGGAAGGAATAAAGTATGATTATTTGGGTTCAATAGTCATGACTGAACATCTTTGTATTAATTTTTCACATGTGTTCCACGCATATAAGATTGAAATAAAGTGTTTCTATAAAACATTGGCTAGAACCTTAGATAAGTTCCAAAATACATTCCCCTTTCTGTACATACACATGTGTTTTCCACCATATTAGCATATCCTTATAACACAACATTAGCTCTTTACAATACATTTAAAGTATTGCATAACCCATTTATGCTAAGGACTGATGTATTTAGGAATTCTAACTTTATCGATTTCTTCAGGGTGCATAAGTAACAAATTAAATGGCATTATTCCTAAAATCTTTCACCAGTCTTTGGGCAGTGGTCTACAAGGTAGTTTGTCAACTATCTGGCACACTGTAAACAACTAGAGATCTTCAAAAATACTGATGCCTGGTTCCCACACCAAGATACACTGATGTAATTGTTTGGGCATGCAACATAACATTAGGATTTCTTATAGCTCCCCAGACGATTCTAATGTGCTGCAATGTCAGGGAAACTTTGGGCTGGAGTAAAGGCCCAGGTTGGGAGTGGGAGCCAGGGGCCTTTGGATCAGTTATCAGTTATCAGTAATCAGTTATCATGGCCAAAGAATCAGTTATCTTAACAAAGAAAATATTCTAAATTATGGGTAATGGGGATAAGGAGTACCCTGGGGCAAGTCTTAAACAATAGCCCAAGAGTTTATAAAAATGTGCAGATGGGTTAATGGGGGTCCCATTCTGTCAAGCCAATTGGTAAATACTAAAGACTTTATTTTCTTTATTGTAATTTATTATTTGTTGGGTCAGAACATCTGTGCTCACTAAAATCTATTTTAGAGCAATGGGTGCAATGGGTAATTTAGGCCAAACAACAGTCCTGATGGTTAAAGTGAGACATACCTATTTGTTCTCTGATTTCATATGTACTAATCTCCGAGTACTATACAAAGAACTATACCATGTTAATATGCAGTGGGACCCACAGGTGTACCTGTAATTTGAGTCTAGTATTATGTCCAATTGGTAGCAAATGGTACATTTTAGCAGATGCTAAAATTAATTCAGAATCAATGCTGTAGAGGTTCAAGAGCCAATAAATAGGTATTTATCTCTTGACGTTTAAATTATTTCAGTAAATTTTAGACTTCCAATTGGGTCTAACTGTGGGTCTTTGTTTCAGGTTTTTTTTTTCCTTTTTCTTTTCCCCTTTCCCCTATAGCCAGGTTTGTTTGTTCGTTCCTTCCTTCGTTCTCTTTCTTTCTCTCTCTCCCTTTTTTGGTTGGCCCCTAAATGTAATTTGTAGGCAAGTGTTGTCCTTTCTACCCTATGCTTCTTTATAAATTTCTTCCTCCAGAGTTTCAAATCAGTATCATGAGGTTTAGGGGCCACACTAATGGCAATGGCTGCTTTACAGGGTTTAAGGAAATTTGAGTTAACTCCTTTGCTGTGCCACAGGGATGCCACAGGTGTTTTTCCCTGTAACCCTGAGGGTCAGGATCTTTGTTGTGAAAGAAGCATAGGAAGCCGCAGCAGAAGAGGTACTTAGGGTCCTACTGCGCTGACTGCTGTTAGGTATATGAGTCACAGCACCCCACCTCTTGGCTTTCTTTTCTGTATTTCTCTTGTTCTCTGTATACAATTTCTCTCAAAACATTTCATATTTCTAACTGCAGAAAGTCATTTAAAGGCTTTTAGTTTCTGTTTTGATCTAATTACCCACAGGGCGAGTGGTTATGAGAAAAGTTCAAAAGTCTAGCAGCTAGCATTGTAGGCAACCACCTTTTCCTCCAGGGAATACCAGTCAATCTCCCAACACTCAGAGTCCACATACAATAAGGTCATTTTGCCCATGGCCTATGTGGGAGTCATCAAGCTCCATGATTGCCAGATTAGCCCTTTGGTATGCCGGTAATCAGCAACACTAAGGAAAATCCAGGTACATTGGCTAGGGATTTTATATTAGGAGAGCAGTGGAATTAGTTACTCCTCTGGTGTTTGGGCAGGAGCTTGTACCAAATGCTCCTTCCCATTTTCTTTTCTCATTAGCATCTGGCCATAGGCCTGCAACTGGGGTGCTAGTCTTAATTCTCCCCAATATAGTGGTCTCCTTCTTTTCCACAAAACTCACAGAGGGCCAACTGAGCCTATCTCAGGGGTGCACCACAAACAATATCCACATGGTTGCCCCCAAGCTGCCAGGGATGCTCACCAGGCTAGATGCAGTGACCACATTGTTTTAGCTGGACCTTTGGTAAATGGGACTCAAGAGCCAAACAGTTAAAGTTAGTTGTGTCTGCCTTTACAAGTAGGACACTAAGGGACCACCTGCCAAACACAGGCCAAACCCAACAACATGTCGCTGCTGTGGTGTAGTCAATTAACAATTCTTGTCTTGGGGATGAGAGCATTTTAGGGTGGGAAGAGATGGCAATATTGACAAAGACAAAAAGTATACCCAAAACATAAGCCTGAAGGAATTGGTAGCTCTGTCTCAGAGGGCCCTTTCCATATCACAGAACGAGTTAGTTAGCCAAGAGGAGTTAGTTAAAGCTGACCAGGTGTCTTTGGTCATGAATGGGCCACATTGTTCATGATCCAAATGTTTTAACTGCCTTCTATTCACCCCATTGGTGAGGGAGGAAATTCTGTCTCCAGGTTACAGAGATGGCCACATACAACATTTGACACCCAACACTGGACATATGAGACTGGCAGCAGTTTGTTAATCACATACACTCACAGCTCAGGGTATGACGCTGCATGCCACAGAAGGCTAAGTGGGAGCTGCACTCAGAATGGAGTGAACAACCAGGGCTTCTGTAAGGAAGGCCTTGCAGTCGCAAGAGGATGAGGTAACCCCTGGTTACTATGAGAGAATGTGATTGGCTTCTTTGAATAATTCCATGAGATGGCAGGAAAATGAAACCCACTACTGAGAGATGGGCAAGAACTATGCCTGGCCCTCTGGAGTAAAGTTGTGTGGCTACGAGAACTGGACTCTACTGTGCGAGCAAGTAGGTGGGGAACTTGTAGTTAGGCCATTTAAGTCCCTCCCTGTTACACCAGATGTCAATGCAGCATATAATGTTGAGCCTTAATTTTTGACCCAATGTATCAACATTTATGGTGAGCAACAGCATATTCGGGGACCTATTATTGAGTGCCTCTACATGACAAGCATGTATCATCAATGAACAAAACTAAGATCCCTGTTCACAAGAAGTATCCACCCAGTGGCATAATTTTTTCTGAACATTCCTTTAGTACATCTATTGTTATTTGAGGAGAAATAAGAAAATACTGAAGCTATTTATCTTTTCTAATCTCTTAGCCAAGAGATTTCCCAAAGGTTTGCTAATAAGAGAACTTTCTAAAGATCCTAATTTTCCTTCATTTTTTGTTTCAGTCTTCTTGATAAAACAGCATGATAACCTGAAGTGAAGGCACAAGCATCTACAGGGGCCCAAGGATGTCGATGAGATATACAATCAGCACGCGTTTCTGATCATTATGCTTAAAAAAAATACAAGGGTTTACCTCTTCTCCTCCAGATCCCAATGAAATCATGGAAGAAAAACAAAAATAGATCGGAAGCAGCACTGATTATCGTGGGAACTGAGTGGGACTGTTTGCTATTGACACATCAGAGAAAACAGTGAGAATTTGCTACAAGATGTAAAACTGCTAGAAAGAGATTATGGTAAAATATAAAAAAGCAGAGTCTCACGTCTTTAAAAAAAAGTGAGTTTCTCTTAGACCCACAGGCTGACCCCAACTGGATGGAGTGGAGGCGGGAGGGTGGTCCAAGTAGGAGACCAGGAGCAAGGGAATTCAATAAGGGGCTGTAGAACCTCAGAGGTTGTCTGCCACTTGGGACAAAACTCTGTGAAATGGAGATCTAACCCAGAAGAACAAGGGCAGTTTCCAGGAAATTTACAGCCTGAATAGGACAAAGATGCAGCACCAGAAACAAAAAGCAATTCCACAGAACCTGCCCTGCCACATCTTCCCTCACCACATCTTCCACAAAATCCCTGAAGTAGGCCTCCCGGTCCCAGAATGTACATTCACTGCTTCTTACATAACTTGTTTTTAAGAGGTACAAAGATAATCTGTGGTAAACCATCTTGTAAAAGCAATCAAATGATTACCTTAATCTTTAAAATATCTAACTCAAGTGTTACTGAATTATGACTAAAACCCTCATGAGAAATTAATGAATGTAAGCTTGTTTCTCATATAAAAAAACTACTCCACTTATACATATACTTATCGATTAGGATTGTGTTCTCTGTAAATAACAAAAGAACCCCTGTAACAGGGGCTTTAAACAAGCCTAGGGAGTAAGCCATCAAAACTGTTTAGCATCTAAATGATTCCAGCAGGCACTCATACCTCTCCAGTCAGCTATGCTTGGTATATAGGTCTTCCTCCTTATGCTTCTCACCTCATGGTCCTAAGACTGGCCCCGCACCTCTGGATCTCAGTGTGTAGTTTAGGCAGGAAAAGAAAGGAACAGAAGAAGGTTTAGTGTCTGGATCAAAAAAGCAGAGGTTTTGCCAGAAAGTTCCACATATGTGCTTATGTTGTCCTGGCCAGAACTGTGACACATGGACCCTGCTACCAGCAAGAGACTTGGGAAATAATTTCTATACCTTACGGCCTAGAGAATCAATCTACAGATTCGCTTACCCGTTTGTACCTAAAATGACTGTTTTAAAGGCATTAATGTTTATCTATTAACCTTCACCATGCAGATTAATTCTAACTGGGGCTGGACAGAGTAGAAGCAAAGAAAGGAATCTTTCTTTGGAATCCAGTAGACATGGGTAGGAATCACAGCTCCAACATGGACCTTACCAGACATGTGTATGGCATACATTTGGTTTTTCTCTTTTAAAAGGTTTCTTTGGGTTCTCTTGTTTAACAACATGAAATGCCTTTTAGTTGTGCATACAAAGCCTGTGAACCCTGCATTTGTCCATTACTCTTAACAGTAGGGTAAGTCCACATCTGGCACATTTGTTAAAGAGTTGAGCAAGTTACCTGAGTACTCACAACTTGCTTTTTCTCTCTATAAAATGGGAAAATGACCATTTCACTGGACAGCTACGAGGACTCTATAAGACTACATAGGTAAAGTAAAAATCCCTCTATGGACTGAAAGAAAACCAACCTTAAAGTGGGGGAACTTGGGCGCCTGGGTGGCTGGCTCAGTGGGTTAATGCCTCTGCCTTCGGCTCAGGTCATGGCCTCAGGGTCCTGGGATCAAGCCCCGCATTGGGCTCTCTGCTCGGCAGGGAGCCTGCTTCTTCCTCTCTCTCTGCCTGCCTCTCTGCCTGCTTGTAATCTCTCTCTGTGTCAAATAAATAAATAAAATCTTTAAAAAAAAAAAAAGTAGGCTACTAAATGCTTTTGTCTGTTGTTCTACTGAGGACTATAGCCAAGGAAGGATACAGTCTTTCCGACTGCTATGCAGAATTGCCCTGAAGCTTATTAGATACAGGGGATTATGTGTGCAAAAGAAAGGGGTATGCGTGCTTGCAAACAGTTCTCCAAGTCACAAGCACAAAGACAAGTCACAAGGTATAATTTGCTATGGTTGTAACAATTAAGGTTTTCTGATTTCCACACAGACATGTGAAAGACCCTTAGGTCATCTTAATACATGTTACTATCATATCTGATTGTTTAAAAAATTTTGCTTGCATGTCCCTGCTTAACTGGTTTTCTGGTTCTTCCTGTATTTGATTTCTCCTTGAGGCCATTTGAGAGGGTCACAGGATGCTGATTATCACTCTCCTACTGCAGTTTTAGGGCACACCACCCACTGCCCCCCCAGAAACTTACATTTTACACAAGAAATTACTTTGGAGGGCAGCCTTGCAAATGGATTATTTTTTGCAATGACTGTGAACCCACAAAAAAACCTTCAAACCTCAGTTTTGAAAAGCCTCTCCCAAACTGCTTATCTTAGCAAAAACCTGGGTAAAAGCACTACCTCTGACTCTCTCATAGCTTTGGTCAGGACTGTTCTTTTGTGTCTTTTTGTCTTTTTTGTTGTTGTTGTTGTTTTAATTATGCAACGCTTAGCATTTCGGTCCTGCTGAAATAAGCAGCAATCTAGAAATTAGAATTATTCTAGCCCATAGTTGTATTTGTGATTGTTGAGTTATTACTTTAATCAAAGCTACCCTAACTTCCTCCAAGTCTCTAATTTACCTGGTAGAACTGAGGTAATCTGCATACATTATGAATATAAGCAAATAAATTATTGAAAAAAATGGACCTATTTATACTTAAAAGTTAATGTCCGCCTAGAAAGATTGTTTAATGAGCATGTTATCTCAAACTGTTAAATTAGGAGCTGTTAAAAATTACCTCACTAAATACAGTAAACATAGAATACAGTAAAAAAAAATAAACATGATGTCTGTGCTATAGCCTGTATTACCAAAATATCCTTTCTGGAANGGGGGGGGGGGGGGGGGGGGTGTTTCTGTGTGTGTGTGTGTGTGTGTGTGTGTTCTCTCCAGTCTCTAGGGATATAGAAACAATACAACCTAAAATTAAGATATTCAAATAACTGGTTATAATCGAACTATCTCCCAGAAGAGTCAAAAGAAAAGTCAGTAGAGAAAGTGTACTGTAACTTAAGATATTGCACAAGCTTAAAGTGATGCATTGATTTAGATAAAAGGATTTAGATAAAAGTCATCAGTTCTCTTTTGTTAATTTATCCATTAATTCATTATATCTTTATGGATTGACACACCAGACACTAACTAATTAACTTATTTAGATTAGGTTATGCAACAAATGTTCATGATGGAAAACTGAATTTGAGATAATATGGGTGATTTCAATTTTATTTTTCTTGATATAATTTAGTGTAAGGACCATGCTTAACTTTATAATAAAGGAAAACTTCAAATACTGACTAATTTTACCTAAGTATACAAAATAGTTTAAGGGTAAGAAAAGAAAAAATATGTACAATTGTAAAGGGTCCAAGAACAGAAAGATGGGCAAAAGAAGGAAAGTTGTTGCGAGGGAAAGGTAGGGAGATAAGGTGGGGGCAGGAGTGGGGGAAGAATTCCAAGGAGGTGGGTGGAGAAAGGGGTGGAGCTTGGACAATTGACTCAGGTCTAAGTGGTCGCCCAAGGGCTATAAAAGCTTGGTGAAACCTGGCCAGGACAGCAGCCTGAAATTCAGGATTGGAACACAGGCAGAGACCGGTGGGCGACAGCAGCTGCAGTCCTAGAGGGAAAAACGCCCACAGCAGAAGCGATGTGGTCCAAGATGCCGCAACTGTACTTGTCCCACCTGCTAGGAGTCTGGCTGCTACTGAGCCAACTTCCCAGAGAGATCCCAGCGCAGAATGACAACGAGATAATTAAGGCTTGCAGCCGCGAGTTAGTTCGCCTACGTATCCGGATCTGCGGCTCAGTCTCCTGGGGGAAAAGGACTCTCCAGCAAGTGCGGGAACCTCGGCAGGCATCTGATCCACTTACAGGTGAGCGGCTCCGCCCCCCACCGCTAGGTACTTCCTATTATTGGTGGAAGGCCGGCAGCCGACCATTTAGAATGGCACCTGCACTCCCTAGCTCCAGAGCGCTTGGGTTTCCCGCGCTTAGCCCTAACTCTGAGGCTGCTGATGCCTAGAAATTTGGAGTTTTCCCTTGTAATCTGCTCTTGTAGTAAGTTCTTACTGGGGATCTCACCAGAGTGAGAGAAAGCAGTGGGAACGACAAAGGCCTCTCCTGAGAGGCACATGGAGCCCTTCGCCTCCTGGCAATTGGATGATCCTGATGGGGAGAAGGGGAGCCACAGAGGACGTTGGTTGCCCAAAGACCCTTTGGCGGTGGATCCATTCGGGTTGGACCCGGGTCAGGTCCACAGGCCTGGGAGAGGGCACACTGGGGGCTGGAGCAACTGAACAGGGCATCTCAACTTGAGAGGCCTGGAGGCAGTCAAGTGTGTGCTGGTTCGAGGGCCAAAGGACAGGGGCAGAACTCAGACACCACTGAGAGGGTCCTGCAGTGGTAAACACGAAAGGGCTTATTAATGACTCTACTTATTAATGAGCCACACCATCGAAAATTTCCTCTTTTAGTTTTATTTTTATTTGTAAACTTCACCAAAGGGGAGAGCCTAGCCTCCCACCCTCTTTGCCCCAGACCTTTAAGTTCATTTGTGAGATAAGGGATTGACGAGAAAGAAAAGGGCCTCATCTTCTGGAGAAACTGAAGAGGACCTAGAGTTCAGGAAAGTTTGCCCAAGGCTAGTGTTTAGCTGAAAACCTGAATGATTCTTCTTCAAGCATTTGGAAACTGCAGTAGATTTTCTCTAAAAGCAAGACCCCAGATTGAGTACAGCTCAAATCTGGAATGGTTTAAAAAACAAAACAAAAACAACTTCATTAGCAATAAGCTATTTGTAAAGATAAACTGGAAGTTAAGTTCAAGTAGCAATGCAAACTTTCACACACTATTCTAAGCAGTGTAATGGGTCATATTAAATTCAGAAAAGGCAAGCTCAATTATGAATAACTTAGTATTTTATGTTTCACAACATTTATTCAATTTATGATAAATCACAACTATATTTTATGGCCTATCTGTCCTGTATACAAGTGAGCCTCATATAAAATTATTGTGCACACTAACCACAATTTGCTTCTCTTTTATGGGATTTAAAACATGATTATAAAGCTATTCACGTTACTTTTCCACACTGTCGGTCAGAGACCTATTTATTTAATGCAAGTTCTTACAGAATTCTTAAGTCATATTATTAGAAGAGTACTACAGAGTTCAGGGATTTACTGATTCAAAGTTGGGACAACCAGAATGCATTGTGTTGCCTTTGTTAATTCACTTTTTCTGAGTAAATAAAATATGCTCATATTAAAGACTGAAACTGATACATAAATATAATAAGAAAAATGAAAAACACTCATAGATATTAAATACTTTGAAAAAATATGTGAATTTAATAAGAAAATAAAAAGTATCTATATTAAATGAGGACCTGGAAAGCAATGTTAACAAGATGTGTAGGAGCAGCTGGATGGCTCAGTGGGTAGAGCATGTGACTCTTGATCTCAGGGCTGTATGTCTGAGCCCCACCTTGGTTGCAGGGGTTACTTAAAAATAAAATCTTAAAAAAAATTTTTTTTGAGAGATACATGTATATCTTCTGACTTTCACTTAACATTATATTGTGAGCAGTTTCTCACATTGTTAGCCTTCAAAAACATAATTTAAAACTTGTTTATAGTATTCTGTATCATAAATCTACAATATATATTTAACCATTCTTAGTGGACATTTAGGTTGTTTCCAAATTGTTGTTTAAAAATTATTTTCTGACGACATTTATATATAGCTATTTAGTCCAATTTCTATTTCTGAAGGAGTATTGCAATTTCAAAGTATTTTCAAAGAACTGTTTTAATTGCTACCCACTACATAATTTAATTAGAAATAACCTAACATAATATTGCTTGCAAGTGAAGATCAAGAAAAATGTTTAAATTAGTAGTTAAGAATCTTTTGGAAGTATATGTCAAAATTTTATGATTCATGAGTTTAAAACCTCTATTGTTAGTTTTTGTTTTCATATTATTAAATTGTTAACTGCCATTTTTCCTACAACATGTGCAGAAATAACACTTATTGCACCCCTTTTAAAAAATAAGAGATATTTTTTTTTAAAAGATTTTTTTATTTATTCATTTGACACAGAGAGAGAGAGATCACAAGTAGGCAGAGAGGCAGGCAGAGAGAGAGGAGAGAGGAGGAAGCAGGCTCCCTGCTGAGCAGAGAGCCCGATGTGGGCCTCGATCCCAGGACCCTGGGATCATGACCTGAGCCGAAGGCAGCGGCTTTAACCCACTGAGCCACCCAGGCGCCCTAAAAAATAAGAGATATTTTTAACTAGAAGAAGTCTATGGTAATGAAATTTTAGTCTAAAATACAGTGGTTAAGAGATGTATATATGATCTCGGGTCAATCAGAAAATTATCTTTTATTTAGACTTGAAAGGTAAAGTTGTTGAATGTTTCAAAATAAGTTTAAAGATACTTTTAATAAAACAGTGCAACACAAACAACAAAAGCAAAAGTAGAAAAGTGGAACTACATCAAACTAAAAAGCTTTTGCAGAGCAAAGGAAATAATCAGAATGAAAAGGCAGGCTATGAAATAGGAGAAAGCATTTGCATATCATATAACTGCTAAGGGTTTAATTTCCAACATAAGCAACTCCTACAACTCAGTAGCAAAAAATGTAATAACCCAATTAAAAAATGGGCTGAAGGGCGCCTGGGTGGCTCAGTGGGTTGGGCCTCTGCCTTCTGCTCAGGTCATGATCTCAGGGTCCTGGGATTGAGTCCCGCATTGGGCTCGGCAGGGAACCTGCTTCCCCTTCTCTCTCTGCCTGCTTGTGATCTCTCTCTCTCTCTCTGTCAAATAAATAAATAAAATCTTTAAAAAAAATGGGCTGAAGACTTGAACGGACATTTTTGCATAGAAGACATACAATGGCCAACAGGTATAAGAAAAGAAGCTCATTAATCATCAGGGAAATAGAAATCAAAACCACAATGGTATCATTTCACAGCTGTCAGGATAGCTATTAATAAAAAAAAAAAGAAAAAAGAAAAAAAAAAGATGGGTGCCTGGGTGGCTCAGTCAGTTATGTATCCCACTTTTTTTTTTTTATTCATTTGACACAGAGAGAGAGAGAGATTACAAGTAGGCAGAGAGAGAGGAGAGAGGAGGAAGCCGACTCCCTGCTGAGCAGAGAGCCCGATGCGGGCCTTGATCCCAGGACGCTGAGATCATGACCTGAGCCAAAGGCAGCGGCTTTAACCCACTGAGCCACCCAGGCGCCCTGTATCCCACTCTTGATTTTGGCTCAGGTCATGATCTCAGGATTGTGAAATCAGCCTCCATGCTGGGCGTGGAGTCAGTTTGAGTCTGTCTCTCCCTCTTCCTCTGCCCCTCCCCCCTTAAAAAAAGACAAGTATTGTTCAGGATGCGGAAAAACTAGAACCCTTGTATACTGTTGGTAGGAAGGCAAAGCAAAATGGTGCAGAACTATGGGAAACACTATGGAGATTGCTCCAAAAAAAAATTAGAATTACCATATGATCCAGCAATCCCACTTCTGCATATTCATCTAAAATAAATGAAATCATGATCTTGAAGAGATATTGCTAATCCCACATTTATTGCAGGGCTATTCACAATAGCCAAGATATCAAAACACCTTATATGTCCACCTACAGATGAAAAAGAATGCCAAAAACACCGCTACGAATAAACACAACAGAAACTACAATTGTTTTGCCTAATTAATTAACTGGCTTTAAGTACATGTAAAGTTACTATTAGCTTTTCTCTGCATTCAATAAGGCCCCAATTATTGAAGATTTAAATTATAGCAGGGGGAGTTTTATGAAAAGGTTGAATTAAACTTAGGATATCTTACTGAAAGAAAATGCAAAAACTTCCGACAACCAAAAGTGGTATAAATTCTCATCTGTCAGTTTAGAACTTGAATGAGAAAGAGCATTAGGTGGAAAGACAAAGTATTAGAGTATTGTTTTATTTGAAGTAAATACTCTGGAAAAAAAGGAATTGTTAAAGAGTTGCGTGAGGGACATCAAAGATTGATTATCTCCTGATATTTAGAGCATTGAAAATTCTGCCTTTTAAACTTTATTCTGAAGCAGTAATTTGCCACCATGGAATATTAAATAGGATTACTGTAAGAACTCAGAAATTAGTAACCGAAGAAAATTACCCAGTAAGGAAAATTCATCTATGGTCAAACTGGATGTTTTCAATGACCAAGATGACTTCAGAAATCAGGGAGAGTCAAAACTGCTATAATGAAAGCATTAAGAGGATATGAAGAAAGATGACAGATCTGTGGAATAAAGCAGAATCTTGGTGATGCTATAGTAATTTAAGCCACCCAACTATAATACTCTAAGCTGTTTAATCGGGATACTTGTTAATTATGTTTAATGTTTAATTCTATTAAGACAATGCTTTATGTCTATGCAAAATTTTATTGTTTTCCTGATGTTCCCTGACTTGAGTATTTTTCTCTCTCTCCCCTCCCCTTTTAGAAATTGTGCCATCCTCCATCATCGATACAAAAACCTTATATACAATGTTGGAATACATTCCTAACTTGCCAGAGGAGCTGAAGGCAGCACTGGCTGAGAGGCAGCCATCATTAAGAGAGATACAACTTGTACTGGAAAATTCAAAGCTTAACTTGGAAGAATTGATGAAAGCTGTTCTTAGCGGACAGCATGAAGCTGTCTTCAAAAGTCTTTCAGAATTAGCCTTAGGCTTAGATAAACATTCTCGAACAAAGAGACAGTCCTATGTACACTTAAGTGATAAGTGTTGTCATATAGGCTGTACCAGAAAAGAGCTTGCTGCATTATGCTGAGATGAAAGTATTGTGTATTTCATCTACTATTCACATGATTCTTGATGACACATTCACTGATGGCTCCGTCACCCCACTGATTATTAAAATATGAGAAATCATCATTTAATGTTCGGGCTTTTTATTTGGTGTATAATAAAATATTCCTTGCCTTATTATAGTTTTCTGCTAATAAGACTATTTATTCCAAAAAATAGTTTTGCCTTTTTTATTAATGGTGTAATTGTTATTGCTTTTTTAATGTTGTTAAAGTGACACAATCATTATCATTTTAACCATACATAATAACTCAAAAAAATTTTTGATAGCTTAGTAAAACATTTTGCTTTGCACTAGTGAGAAAGGATAAGCCTATTTTTAAAATTTGTATTTGGTAAGTTATAATCTGTCAGCCACTCTTTTTCCTCCAGACCTAATGCTCAAATGTTATTTCACTACTTAATATCAAACACATTAATAGCGAAAGATAAAAATAAAAATTACTTACACAATGCCTAACACCAGGTAAAAAAAATGGACCAAAATGTTTTTACTGATATTAATTCATATTGGAGATATCAAAAGTCACAAAACTTGGGATTTTCTAATAGATTTTAAAAGATTTTTGTGTCTTATTGGACTATTAATTGCAAATAATCAGATTGGACACTAAGTCCATTTAAGTGAGTTGGGGCCATATAAACTCAAGTATTTTTCAAACTAGGTTCTTCTCCTAATTCTACCATCTAAGACACTAACAGCAAAATTATGTCTTTTTAAGGAGAAAAATAAATATATAGAAAAGGATAAACAACTGAGTGTCATATATTACAGAAGAACTGATTTAGCAAGGGAACAAACCTTATGTTTACTATTTGAGAATTTACAAACCATTTCTATAACAAAATAACTGTGAAATGATATGAAAACTTGTGAGAAAAGTAAATTAACAAGTATCTTAGTATTTAGCCAGTTCCTTCGACTTACATATACATAATTTTCTAGGCAGCACTTACAGAAAACTTAAATAGCAAATTAATTTCTATCAAATATCTGTAAACAGAATTTTTAAAATTCCAATTTCAAATCTCCATAATGGTTAAAATAATGAGGCTTCTAAGGTTTATTAAGTCCTAACCAAGGCCACCTTGTAAAACTTTGTATGTGGCTGCAGAACCTCACAGGCCATAAGCCACCTTGGACAAAACCAGGAAGAATGCTATCTGAAATGCAAAGCCCAGCAAAGGAGAACAAGAGTAGTATCCAGGAAATTTATAACTGCAGCAGAATGAAGAGGCATTCCCAGGCACATAAGGCATCTCCCCAGACCCTGCCCTGACCCATATCCCTCATATGCACCTTCAAAAAGCCCTGGAGGCAGGGTTCCTGGTCCCAGAATCTGCATTCACTATGTCTGATGATATGACCACTTTTTAAGTGGTACAAACACTATCTACGGCTAACCATCTACTATACATACTCAATCAGGTAACATCTTTAAGATATCTAATTCTTCTGTTACCAAAGTCCTCCTAAAATTCTCATGAGAAACTAATGGTTTTATGCTTAATTTATTTCTCATATAAAAAAATTCACTCTTTGTATATGTGTATCAATTAAGATTATGTTCTCTGTAAATAACAAAATCTTATAATGGTGGCTTCAAAGAAGCCTATAGACTAAATGTCCAACCCTGCATGATACCAGCAGGCTCCTCACACACTTCCAGTCAGCTATGCTTAATATACAGGTCTTCTTTCTTATGCTTCCCACTTCATGGTCCCAAGACTGCTGCTGCACCTCTGGATCTCAGTGTGTACTTTAGGCAGGAAAAGAACAGAAGGCTTAGTGTCTGGATCAGAAATGCAAAAGCTTTGCCAGAAACTTCCACATGTGCGCTTATGTTGTCCTGTCCAGAACTGTGACACTTGGACCGTGCTATGAGCAAGAGACTTGGGAAATCATTTCTAGATTCACTTATAGCCTAGAGAGTTGAGGTAAGCAAGGGAGAAGGGTCTCTAAAGAAGAGTGAAGTAATCAACCTATACCTTCACTCACGCTTGCTGCTCTTGTACCTACAATGACTGTTTCAAAGACGTTAATCTTTATGAGCCTTCACTATCAAGATTAACTCCATAATGATGTACTATATGTTGGCTAATTGAATTAGGAAAAAAAAAGATTAACTCCAACTGGAGTTGGATCCAAGGGATATCACGGGAAAAAGAAAGAAGTTTTTGGAATCCAGTAGACATGGGTAAGAACTGCATTCCAGCACTTGGTAGCTATATGCATGGGCACGTTTATTTTTTCTCTTTAAAAAAGTATTTTTTTGTTTTGACTAAAAACATTTATTTATATTTTTAATTAATTGAAATTAATTTTCAAGGCAGTTTTCATTCCAATTTTAGTATATGTAGTACCAGAAAGAATACAAAGCAGTTTTCAGTTTATAGAAAAATATAGCAAAAAGTACTGAGTTCTCATCTACCTCCTTGCTCACAAAAAGTTTCTCCTATTATTAACATCTTGCATTAGTGTGGTTTAGCTGCATCACCTGATGAACCAATAGAGACATATTATTATAATTATTATTTATTATTATGAAAATCTACAGTTTGGTTTCATTCTTTGCATTGTACATCCTATTTTTTAAAAAAATTATTTTACATCAGTGTTAGGTTCACAGCAAGTTTGAGTGAAAAGTACAGAAAGTTCTCACAGATTCCCTTTCCCCTATCAACTTCACCCACCATTTGTGCATTTGTATACATGAGATATTTATTATTACTTTTTAGATTTTTTAAAAAAGATTTTATTTATTTATTTGACAGAGATCACAAGTACGCAGAGAGGCAGGCAGAGAGAAAGGAGGAAGCAGGCTCCCTGCTAAGCAGGGAGCCCAATTCGGGGGCTTGATCCCAGGACCCTGAGATCATGACCTGAGCCCAAGGCAGAGGCTTTAACCCACTGAGCCACCCAGGCGCCCCGGGACATTTATTATTATTGATGAACCATCTGGCATATCATTATCAAGCAAAGCCCATAGTCTACTTTGTGGCTAACACTTGGTGTTGTACATTCTAGGGTTTTGACAAATCTATGTAACATGTACCCATCCTTACAGTGTCATACACAACAGTTTCCTTGCCCTAAAAATCCCTTGTGCTTCATCTATTCATCCCTTCCTCCCCTCATAACCATGGCAGCCCACCACTAATTTACTTTCTGCACAGTCCTGCCTTTCTAAAAACTCATACAGTTATCACACCGTATACAGCCTTTTCAGATTATCTTCTTTTACTTAGTAATACACCTTTAAGGTTCCTCCATGTCTTTTCAAGGCTTGGTAGCCCATTTCTCGATACCACTAAATAATATTCCATTGTATAGATATATCACAGTTTATCCATTCGCCTATTTAAGGACAACTTGGTTGCATCCAAGATTTGGCAATTATGAATAAAGATGCTATAAACATTTGTGTGCAGGTTTTTGTGTGGCCATATTTTCAATTTCTTTGGGTAAATACCAAGGAACACAATTACTAGATAATATGGTAAGAACATGTACCTTTGAAAAAAATTGATAAGCTGTTCCCCAAAGTGGCTGTCTCATTTTGCATTCCCACCAGCAATAAATTAGAGGTCCTGCTACTCACTGCATATCCTCACCAGCATCTGATGTTCTGGATTTTGGTTTTCTAATAGGTGTGCAACAGAATCTCATTGTTTTAATTTGCAATTCCCTAATGATATATGATGCTGAGCACCTTTTCATATATTAACCATCAGTATATCTTATTTGGTGGAAATGTATGTTCATATCTTTTGCTAGTTTCTTAATCGATCTCTTTGTTTTCTCATTGTTCAATTTTAATGGTTCTTGTATACTTTGGATGCCAGTTATTTAACAGAAACATGTTTATATGTCTGTAGTTCATTGTTTCATTTTCCAATGAGTGTCTTCCACAGAGAAGAAGGCTCACATTTTAACAAAGTCCAATGTACCAATTTTTACTCTCATGAATCATGATTTAGTATTATACCTAGAAGGTCACTGATGATTCACTCACATGTAGAATTTAAGTAACAAAACAAACGAAGAAAAAGTAGAGAAACAAAGAAACAGACTTCTAACCATAAAGAACAAACTGATGGTTACCAGAGGGGAAATGGTAGGAAGGGGGGGGAAACAGGTGATGGGCATTAAAGAGTACATTTAATGGGATGAGCAGTGACTAATGTACAGAATTGTTGGATCACTACAGTGTACACCTGAAACTAATATAACACTGTACATTAATTATACTGTAAATAAATAAATGATTTTGATAAAATAAAGATATAAGATCATGCAAACCTAGATTGATCTGTGATCATGCAAATCACAGATTTTCTGCTGTGTTATATTCTAGGAGTTTCATAGTTTTGCATTTTTATGGTAAAATATAAATACCATAAAGTTTACCATTTTATCCATTTTTAAGTGAACACTTTACTGGCATTAAGTGCATTCACACTGTTATACAATCGACACTACTATCTATGTCTAGAACTTTTCATCATCTTACACTGGACCTCTGTACTCATTAAATAAGGACTCCCCATTCCATACTGCTAACCCCTGGAAACCACTAATCTACTCTCTGTCTCTATGAAATTGGCTATTCCAGATACCTCATATAAGTGGAATTACATAATATTCGTCCTTCTGTGTCTGGCTTATTTCACTTACTATGTTTTCAAGGTTCACTTGTGTTGTAGCATTTATCAGAAATTCATTCCTTTTTATGGTATAATAATGTTTCATTGTTTATACCACATTTTCTTTATCCACTCATCCATTAATGGTCATTTGGTTATTTCCACTTTTTGGCTTTTGTGAATAAAGCTGCTTATGAACATGAATGTACATATATCTCTTTGAGTCCCTGCTTTCAATTCTTTTGAGTACATACCTAGGAGGGAAATTACTGGATCATATGTTCATTCTATTTTTAACTTTTTGAGGAATCATCATACTGACTTCCACAGAAGCTGTACCATTTTACATTCCCAAGAGCAGTGCACAAGTTTTTCAATTTCTCCACATCCTCGCCAACCATTGTTATTTTCCTTTTGGAATAACAGCCACTCCAATGAATGTGAACTAGGATCTCATTGTGCTTCTGATTTGTATTTACCTAATACCAGTGATACTGAACATCTTTTCATGTGCTTATTGGCCATCTTCTTTGGAGAAATGTCTATTCAATTCATTCACCTATTTTAATTGGATTATTTTTGTGTTGTTGAGTTGCAGGAGACTTCTTTATATATTCTAGATGTTACACCTTTTCTGGTATGTAATTTGAAAATATTTTCTTCCATTCCAGTGAGTAGCCTTTTCACTCTGTTGACAGTCTTTTGATGCATAAAGGATTTTATGTTTGATGTAATTAAATTTACTCATTTTTATTTTGTTTCTGTGCTTTTGGTGTGACATCCAAGAAATCATTCCAGTGGAAATCAACTGAATATCATAAAGTTTTTATTCTCTGTTTTCCTCTAAGAGATTTATAGTCTTAGCTCTTACATTTAGGTCTTTGATCCATTTGAGTTAATTTTTGTGGACAGTATAAGGTAAGGGTCAAACTTCATCTATTTGCTTGTGGAAATCCAGTTTTTATCCACTATTTGTTGAAAAAAAAGTCATTTCCCCATTGAATGGTCTTGGAGTCCTTGTCAAAAATAATTTGAACTTGTGAGAGTTTATTTCTGTGCTCAGTATTCTATTCCTTTGGTCTATAGGTCTTTCCTAATGCCACTACCACATGATTTGATTACTGAAGCTTTATACTAAGTATTGAAATCAACAAATACAAGGCCTCCAATTCTGTTCTTTTTTCGAGATGCTTTGGCTAGGGGCGCCTGGGTGGCTCAGTGGGTTAAAGCCTCTGCCTTCGGCTCAGATCATGATCTCAGGGTCCTGGGATCGAGCCCCGCATCAGGCTCTCTGCTTTGCGGGGAGCCTGCTTCCTCCTCTCTCTCTGTCTGCCTCTCTGCCTACTTGTGATCTCTTTCTCTGTCAAATAAATAAATAAAATCTTAAAAAAAAAAGATGTTTTGGCTATTCAGGGTCCCTTGAGATCTCGTATAAACCTCCAGATGCGTTTTTCTTCTTTACAAAAATAAATAAATAAATAATTGGGATTTTGATAAGGGTTGCACAGACTCTGCAGATTGGTTTGGGTGGTATTGACATTTAACAACACTAAGTCTTTCAACCTAATGAATATGGGATGTCTTTCCACTTAATGAATATGGCATGTCTTTGCATTTAGTTCTGTCTTCTTTAATTTCTTTCAGCAATGCTTTGTAGTTTCCACTGTACAAATCTTTTGCATCCTTGGTTAAGCTTATTTCTAAATACTACATTCTTTTTGATGTTATTTTAAATGGTGTTTTATTAAAAACTAGTTTGACTGCTGACCCTGCCCATCTATGAGCTTGCAGAGGCCTCATACAGGATTCTCAGTAGCACAGGGACAAATCCTGTCCAGTGCACTGACAGCAGGCAAAGTAGGTCATTGCAGCCAACTGAACTAAAGGCAAATGCATCTCAGGTACAAAAGTAGGGTGTATGCAGCCCACATAGAAGACACCTCTGGAGCACCTGGTTGTGGTGACCAGGGGGCACTGTGCAACAGGGCACAACAGGATTCCTTCTACACAAGAGCACTACTTTCAAGACCAGGAGAAAAGTAGCTAACCTCCCCCAAATACATAGAAACAAACACAGAGAGTCTGAGGAGACAGAGGAATATGTCCCAAATGAAACAATAGGACAAAATCACAGAACAGAGCTAAATGAAATGGAGATAAACAATATCACTGATAAAGAATTCAAAGTAATGATCATAAAGATACTGAGCTTGAGAAAAGTATAAATGGTCTCAGTGAAAACTTCAACAGAGGTAGAAAATATAAAAAAGAACCAGTCAGAGATGAAGAATTCAGTAATTAAAATAAAAATACACTAGCAGGAATCAACAGCAGATTACAGAATACAGAGAAAATCAATGATCAGGAACACAAGGTAATGGAAACCAATCACGCTAAACAGCAAAAGGAA
Organism: Ailurus styani; assembly: GCA_002007465.1. Taxonomy (NCBI): domain Eukaryota; kingdom Metazoa; phylum Chordata; class Mammalia; order Carnivora; family Ailuridae; genus Ailurus; species Ailurus styani. The sequence goes on from LNAC01000203.1 coordinate 19,919, forward strand.
AACAGGAATTTTAAAAAATGACAATAAGTTAAGGGACCTCAGTGACGTCATCAGATGTAATAACATTCACATTCTAGAGATTCCCAGTGAGTAAAAAGAGAGAAAAGGGCAGAAAATGTATTTGAAGATCTAATGGCTGAAAACTTCCCTAATCCAGAGAAAGAAACAGATGTCCAAACCTGGGAAGCACAGAGAGGTCCCAACAAGATTGATCCATCAAGGTCCACACCAAGACCTATCATAGTTAAAACAGCAAAAAAGTAATGATAGAGAATTTTAAAAGCAACAAGAGAAAACAGTTATACAAAGGGGAAACTCAACAAGACTATCAGCTGATTTTTCAGAAGAAACTTTTCAGGCCAGAAGAGAGTGGACACAATACATCCAAAGTGCTGAAGGGGAAAAACCTGCAACCAACAGTTCTCTACCCAGGAAGATTATCGATCAGATAAAAGGAAAGATAAAGAGTTCCCAGACAAACAAAAGCTAAAGGAGTTCACTACAAAACCAGCCTTGCAAGAATCATTAAATGGAATTCTGTAAGTGGGGGGGGAAAGGCCATAATCAGAAGTAGGACAATTATGAAAGGAAGAAGTTTCTCAGGTAATTGCTAATATATAATAAAGATAGTAGACTAATCATTTATAAAACCAGTACATAGATTAAGACACAAAAGCAGTAAAATCAATTATATATACAAAATCAGTCAAGGGAATACACAAAATAAAAGGATGTAAAATATGATATCACATATGTAAAATGCGGAGAGGTGAGTAAAAAGTTTGTGTTTTTAGAATGTGCTCAAACTTAAGCAACCATCAACTCACAATAGCATGCATATATATAAGTTGCTATATGTGAACCTAATGGTAACCACAAATCAAAAACCTACAATAGATACACAAGAAATAAAGAGAAAGGAATCCAAGCATAATACTAAAGAAAACCATCAAATCACAAGGGAAAAAAGCAAGAAAAGAATAAAGGAACAATGAAGAACTATAAAAAACCACAACAGGGGTGGCTGATTCTCCCTCTCCCTCTGCCTGTTGCTACTTCTGCTTGTGCATACTCTCTCTCTCTCTCACTATCCCTCTCTCTGTCAAATAAATAAATAACATCTTAAAAAAAACCCGCAAAAGTAATATACTGGTAACAAATACACACCTATTCATAATTACTTTAAATGTAAAAGATCTGGGGAACCTAGGTGGCTCAGTCAGTTAAGCATCTGCGATCTCAGGGTCCTGGGATCAAGCCCCACAATGGGCTCCCTGCTCCACAGGGAGCCTGCTTCTCCCTCTTCCTCTGCTTGCTGCTCCCCCTACTTGTGCATTCTCTAATAAATAAAATCTTTAAAATAAATAAATACATGTATGTATGTATGTAAAAGGTCTAAATGCTCCAATAAAAAGACAAAGATCTTTTTATAGGGTAGTGGAATGGATAAAAAAAATACCTATCCATATGCTGCATACAAGAGACTCACTTCAGACCTAAAGACACATGTAGACTTAAAGTGAAGGGCTAGAAAAGTATGTACCATGCAAATACAAACTCCCCCACCCACCCACCAAAAAACCCCAAAAAAACAAAAAACCAAGATAGCAATACTTATACCAGACAAAATAGACTTTAAAAGAAAGACTACAGCAGGAAATAAAGGAGGGCACTGTGTAATGATAAAGAGAAAAATCCAATAAGAAAATATAACAATTATAAATATCCATGCACCCAAAATAAGAGCACCTAAATACATAAATCAATTATTAACAGACATAAAGGGACACAGTAATAGTAATGCAGTAATAGGGGATTTTAATACCCCACTCACACCAATGGACAGACCATTTGGACAGAAAATCAGCAAGGAAATAATGGCATTAAATGACACATTAGACCAAATAGACCTAACAGATATATACAGAATATTCCATCCAAAAACAGCAGAATATACATTATTTTCAAGTGCACATAGAACATTCTCCAGGATAGATCACATGTTAGGCCACAAAACAAGTCCCAATAAATTCAAGATTAACCAGTTGATGTGAATTATATTAAATGATTTTCAAATCTTGAACCAACCTTCCATTCTTATGATAAATACTACTTAATCATGGTGTATTCTTATTTGTAAACATTGTCGCATTTGATTTGCTAATATTTTGATGAGGATTTTTACAACTATGATCATGAAAAATATTGGTCTGTCGTTTTCTTGTCACATAATGTCTTTGTCTGGTTTTGGTATTAGGGCAACTATGGCCTTACAGGATGATTTAAGAAGTATTCCCTCTTTCAACCTTTCTAAAGAGATTACAAAGAATTGCTAAAATATCTTTCTTAAATGAAGTAGAATTCCCCAGTGAACCTATCTGGGTCTGGTGCTTTCTGTTGGAAGGTTATTAATTATTGATCCAACTTCTTTAATGGATATAGGTATACTCAGATAATCTGTTTCTTCTTTTTTTAATTTTTAATTTTAATTTGTTAGTAAACATACACTGTTATATTAGTTTCAGGTATATAATATGGTGATTCAACAATTTCATACATCACCTGCTGCTCATCATGACAAGTACACTCTTTAATCTCCATAACTTATTTAACCCATTCCCTCGACCCTTCTTCCCTCTGGTAACCATTAGTTTGTTCTCTATAAGTGAGAATGTGTTTCTTCATTTACTTCTCTCTTTTTCCCCTTTGCTTGTTTTGTTAAAATTCTATATATGAGTGAAGTATGGTATTTCTCTTTCTCTGACTTATTTCACTTAGCAATATACCCTCTAGTTCCATCCAAGTTTTTGCCAATGGCAAAATCTCACTGTTTTTTATGGCTAAGTAATATTCCACTGAATACACATACCACATCTTCTTCATCCATTCATCAGTCAATGGATACTTGGGCTACTTCCATATCTTGGCTATTGTAAATACTGCTGCTATAAACATAGGGGTGTATATATCCTTTAGACTTAGTGGTTTTGTATTGTATTCCTTGGGTAAATAACCAGTGATGCAACTCCTAGATCATAAGGTACTCAACTGTTAACTTTTTGAGGAACCTCCATACTGTATTCCACAGTGGCTGTACAATCTTACATTCCCACCAAAAGTGCATGAGTGATACTTTTTCTCCACATCCTTGCCAACATCTGTTGCTTTTTATGTTGTCGATTCTAGCCATTCTGTCAGGTGATGATATCTCATCAGGAGATGATATCTCATTGTAGTTTTGATTTGCATTTCCCTGATGATGAATGATGAGTATCTTTTCAGGTGTCTGATGGCCTTCTCAATGTCTTCTTTGGAGAAATATCTATTCATGTCTTCTGCCCATTTTTAGTTGAATTATTTGGTTTTGGGGTGTTGACTTTTGTAAATTCTTTATATATTTGGATTCTAACCCTTTTGGATATGTCTCTTGCAAATATCTTCTCTCATTCAGTAGGTTGCCTTTTAGTTTTGTTGATTCTTTCCTTCACTGAGCAGAAGCTTTTTATATTTTGATGTAGTCCCAACAGTTTATTTTTACTTTTATTTCCCTTGCCTCAGGAGACATATCTAGAAAAAAGTTGCTATGGTCAATGTCCAAGAGGTTACTCTCTCTGTTTTTTTCTAGGATTTTTATGATTTTCAGTCTCACATTTAGGTTTTTAATCCATTTGAATTTATGTTTGTGTACAATGTAAGAAAGTGATCCAGTTTCTTTCTTTTGCACATTGCTGTCCAGTTTTTCCAACTCCACTTGAAGAGACTATCTTTTTTCCCTTGGATATTCTTTCTTGTTTTGTCAAAGATGAATTAACCAGGGTCCCTGGGTGGTTCAGTCGTTAAGCTTCTGTCTTCGGCTCATACCATGATCCCAGGGTCCTGGAATGGAGGCCCGTATCAGGGTCCCTGCTCTGCAGGAAGCTTGCTCCTCCCTCTCTGACTCCTGCTGCTTGTGTTCCCTCTCTCCATGTGTCTCTCTCTGTCAAATAAATAAATAAATAAATAAATAACAAAAAGATGAATTAACAAGATAGTTGTGGGTACATTTCTGGATTTCCTATTATGTTCTATTGATCTGTGTTTATTTTTGTGCCAGTACCATACATTCTGATTGCTACACTTTTTTTTAAACAGAATTCTGATACCACCAGCTTTGACTTTCTTTTTCAAGGTTGCTTAGGCTATTCAGGATCTTTGTCAGTTCTATACAAATTTTAGGATAGTTTGTTCTAGCTCTGTCAAAAATGCTGGTAGTATTTTTATAGGGATCACATTAAATGTGTAGACTGCTTTGGATAACATAGATATTTTAAAAATATTTTTCTTCCAGTCCTTGAGCATGGAATGTCTTTCCATTTCTTTGTGTCATCTTCAATTTCTTTCATCAATGTTTTATAGTTTTCAGGGTACAGGTCTTTCACCTCTTTGATTAGAGTTACTCTTAAGTATCTTATTATTTTTGGTGCAGTTGTAGCTGAGATTGTTTTCTTAATATCTCTTTCTGCTGCTTCATTATGGGTATATAGAAATGCAAAAGATTTCTGTATGTTGATTTTGTATCCTGAGACTTTACTGAATTCATTTACCAGTTCCGGTGGTTTTTTTGGTGGAGTCTTTTGGGTTTTTTATATATGGTATCATGTCATCTGCAAATACTGAAAGTTTCACTTTTTCCTTACCAATTTGGATGCATTTTATTTCTTTTTGTTGTCTGATTGCTATGGCCAGGACTTCTAGTCCTATATGGAATAAATTTGGTGAGAGTGGACATCCTTTTCTTATTCCTGACCTTAGGGGAAAAGCTCTGTTTTTCCCCATTGAGGATGATGTTAGTGGTGTGTTTTTCATATATGACCTTTATTATGTTGTGGTGTGTTCCCTCTAAACCTACTTTATTGAGGTTGTTTTTTTTTTAAATCATGAATGGATGTTGTACTTTGTTGGATGCTTTTTCTGCATCTGAAATGATCATATGATTCTTATTCTTTCTCTCACTGATGTGATGTAGCACATTGATTCTTTTGTGAATACTGAACCACACTTGCAACCCAGAAATAAATCCCACTTGATCATGGAGAATGACTTTATTGTTGAATTTAGTTAACTAGTATTTTATTGAGGATTTTCGCATCTATGTTCATCAGAGATATTGCCCTGTAGTTCTCTTTTTTAGTGTAATCTTTATCTGGTTCTGGTATCAGGGTAATGCTGGCCTCATAGAATGAATTTGGAAGCTTTCCTTCCACTTCTACTTTTTTGGAATGGTTTGAGAAAAAATGCTATTAATTCTTTAAATGTTTGACAGAATTCCCTGTGAAGTCATCTGATCCTGGACTTTTGATTTTTGGGAGTTTCTGGATTACTGATTCAATTTCTTTACTGGTTATCAGTCTGTTCATGTTTTCTATTTCTTCCCATTTCAGGTTTGGCAGTTTATATGTTTCTAGGAATTTATCCATTTCTTCCAGGTCGTGCAACTTGTTGGCACATAATTTTTCATAATATTCTCTTATAATTGTTTGTATTTCTGTGGTGTTGGTTGCTGTTTCTCTTGTGATTTTATTGATTTGGGTCCCTTCTCTTTTCTTTTTGGTAAGTCTGGTTAGTGGCTTATCAATTTTATTATTTTTTTTCAATGAACCTGCTCCTGGTTTCATTGATCTGTTCTATTGTCTTTTTAGTTTCTCTATCATTTACTTCTGCTCTAATCTTTAAGATTTCCTTATTTTTGCTGGTTTAGGCTTTTTTGTTCTTCTTCTTCTTCTAGCTACTTTAGCTAAGACATTAGGTTGTTTGAGATTTTTCTTGCTCTTGAGGTAGGCCTGTATTACTATAAACTTCCCTCTTGGAACTGCATTTGCTGCATCCCAAAGGTTTTAGACCACGACATTTTCATTTTCATTTGCTTCCATGTACTTTTTTATGTCTTATAATATTTCCTGGTTGACCCATTCATTGTTTAGTAGCATATTTTTTAACCTCCATGTATCTGTGCTTTTCCAGATTTTTTCTTGTGGTTGACTTCTTATTTCATAGCATTGTGGTCAGAAAAGATGTATGGTATTACTGTGATCTTCTTGAATTTGTTGAGGTTGATTTTGTGGCCTAATATGTGATCTATTCTAGAGAATGTTCCATGTGCACTTGAAACAAATGTGTATTCTTCTATCTTAGTGTGGAATGTGGAATGTTCTGAATGTATCTATTGAATCCAACTGTTCCAGTGTATCATTCAAAGTCATTGTTTATTTTCTATTTGGATGATGATCTGTACATTGATATAAACAGAGTATTAAGGTCCCCTACCACTATTGTACTATTATCAGTTAGTTACTTTATGTTTATTAACTATTTTATGTATTTGGATACACTAATATTTACAGTTATTAGATCTTCTTGTTAGATTCTCCCCTTTATTATCATATGGTGTCATCCTTTGTCTTGTTACAGTGTTTGTTCTTTTTATTCTTATGTTTCAAAGGACAGAGAATTTAAATCAACGGTGACAATGTGTAGGAAGTAGGGAGATCAACAATTCCAACATAAAAGCACACAGAAGCACCTCATATTAAAAAGAGGGGGGGAGATACAAGGAATTTATGCTTCCTACATATACAAACTGACACCTTGATTAATCACTTACATTCAAACTTTATAAAATAGTAAGTCAGCACTTAAGCCAGTGTTATTAGTTTTTATTACAAAAAGTCAAAGCTGCAGTGTTTGTTTTAACATCTATATTGTCAGATATAAGTATTGCTACTCCAGCTTTCTTTTGTTATCAGTGTGCAAGATAGATGTTTCTCTATCCCCTCATTTTCAATCTGCAGGTGTCTTTAGGTCTAAAATGAGTCTTTTGTAGGCAGCATATAGATGGGTCTTTTTTTTTTTTTAATCCATTCTGACACCCTATGCCTTTTGATTGGACCATTTAGGCCATTTACATTCAAATTATTGATAATATGTACTTACTATTTCATTATTTGTTTTGGTTGTTTCTGAAGATTTTCTCTGATCTTATCTTTCTCTTTTTTTCATGGTTTGATGATTTTCTTCAGTGATATATTTGGATTTCTTTTCTTTTATTCTTTGCCTCTTCATTAGTGGTTTTTGATATATGGTTACCATTAGAATTGTATGTAATCTCTTCTGCATATAGCAGTCTATATCAAGTTGATGGTTGTTTAAGTTTGAACCCATTCTTTACTCCTACTTTCCCTATGTCGTAGGTATAAGCTATTATATTTTATATCCTTTTTGTGAGTTCCTTGATTTATTTTTTATAGAAATATTCATTTTTACTGCTTTTGTGTTTCCTACCATTGTACTACCACTTTTGGTCTCTCCTTTCAACTCAGAAGAGTCCCCTTAAAGGGGTGGTATAGTGGTCATGAACTCCTTTAGTTGTTGTTTGGGAAACTATTTATCACTTATCTATTCTAAATGATAGCCTTACTGGATAGAGTGTTCTTGGCTGCAGATTCTTCCCATTCAGCACTTTGAATATATCATGCCACTCCCTTCTGGCTTGCCAAGTTTCTGTTGAAAAATCTCCTACTATGCTTACAGGTTATCCTTGTAAATTATCCAAGTAATTTTGTTGTTGTTGTTGCTTTAAAAATATTTTCTTTATCACTATATTTTCCCAATTACAGTATGTCTTGGTGTGAATCTGCTTTTGTTGACTTTGATGGGAGTTCTCTGTGCCTTCTGGATCTTGGTATCTCTTTCCTTCCCCCAATTAGGGAAGTTTTCGCTATTATTTCTTCAAATAAATTTCCTGCCCCCTCTTTCTCTCTCTTCTTCTGGGACTCCTATAATATAATCATTATTATGGTTGATGGAGTCACTGAGTTCCCTAAGCCTATTCTCATTCTGCATAATTCTTTTCTCTTTCTTTTGCTCAGCTTGATTAATTTCCATTACTCTGTCTTCTAGGTCATTAACTCATTCTTGTGCCTCTTCCATCCTGCTGTTCATTACATCAGATGTGTTTCTCATTGAGTCCTTTATCTCTGTTTTGTTATTCCTTATCTCTGTGTTAAGGCTCTCACTCACGTCTTCCACTCTTTTCTCAAGTCCAGTGAGCATCCTTATGATCACTGCTTTAAATTCTCCATCAGGTATGTTACTTATATTTGTTTCACTTAGATATCTGGCATGACTTTGTCCAGTTCTTTCATTCAGGATAAATGTATCTGTCTCTTCATTTTGTCTTCCTCTCTGTATCTGTTTCTGAGTGTTAAGAAAGTCAGCTATGTCTTCTACTCTTAGAAGTAGTCACTTGGGTGGCTCAGTCAGTTAAGTGTCCAACTCATGATTTCAGCTCAGATCTTGACCTTAGGATTATGAGTTCAAGGAAGGAAGGAAAGAGAGAGAGAGTGAGGGAGGGAGGGAAGGAAGGAGGGAAGGGAAGGGAAAGGAAGGAAAGGGAAGGGAAGGAAGGAATGCATGCATGCAGGCAGGCTGGCCTTTATGAAGAGGTCCTGGAGTTCCCTGCAGTTCAGTGTCCCCTGTTCACCAGAACCTGACACTTAAGGAGAATATCTTATGTGTATTGTTTATGCCCTGCCATTGTGTCTGAGTCACTTTTCCTTTCAGTACAGCCTACTGACTCTCTGCCTGTTGTGGACTATGGTTGCTCTCTGTGGTGTTAGTAGGGCACAGGCAGGTCAGCTCTGAGGGAGTGTGCCACCAAGAAACTTAGGAAGGGGTGGGAGTATTAGTAAAATATGCACCAGGCCACCAGTCCTATGCCAGACCCCTAAAGTTCTGTGGCAGTTGGGGTCGGCACACTGGGGCAGCAGGGAGTGCAAGACTGGGCATGACACATGGCAAAAGCTAGGCATAGCTGTACATGGCATGCAGTGGTGGCTGGGGCATGTAACTGGGTGCTACACAGCTGCAGATGTGCACCTGGTGGCAGGGTGCTGCATGCAGTGGTGGTGGCCCCAGCATGGCACAGCAGCTGGGCTCTACACATGGAGGCAGTGATACCCCTAACAGTTGGGCAGGGACCATGCACAGCTTTAACAAAATTTGTCCTGAGGCCAAGGCTGGGGCTAGTGGGCTTGGAGTGGCTGAATCCTCAGGAGAACTCATGGGCATGGTGAACTGCTAGCTGGTTAGACAGCACATCTCTGTGCAGACCCACCTCCTGCAGATGGCCCTGTGTTTATCCTGGGGGGCAGGGGAGGAAAATGACCCCTGGAAGCTCCTTTATTTTTGGAGAAGGCCCCCAACATGCTCCAAAATCAGTATGTCTTCCTTTTGCCCCAAGCACTGTTTAAACTGTCATTTTTATGTTGCCTCTCCACACAGCCTGCTGTCTCTTTAAGGGTGATGATCCAGCTATCACTTGCCCTCCCAGCTCACTCAGTGCTAAGTTCAGCTGACTTTCAAAGCTCCACACTTCAGGTCCCACTTTCCGATTGTTACACAAACTCACAGAATTCAGCCTCTCTGGTTTCCAAAGCCAAATGTTATGGGGATTAGTCTTCCCTGTGTGAGCTACCTGGTAAGTGGGCGTATTCCTCTGTGTTTTCAATACAACAGCTCCCTCTCTCCTACCTGTAGCCTATCTCCACCTTTCTGACCTTCCTAACCCTTCAGATGCACCTTCTTCTCTACAGTTATTTGTGGGGTTGTTCTACCAGTCTTTGGATTGCTCTCTAGTTTATTTACTTGGATGTGGATGATAGGTAGTTGTAAATGTGAAATAGAGTGATCTCAGGATCCTCCTACACCACTATCTTCCCCAGCTCATCTGTTTATTCTTTTTTTTTTAATCTGATTTTATTTTTTTAAGATTTTATCTATTTGAAAGAGAGCAAGAGTGTGAGCTGGGAAGGAGCAGAGGAAGCGACAGGGAGACTCCATGCTGAGTGCAGAGCTAACATGGGGCTCAATCCCATGACCTTCCCCAAGACCACAACCTGAGCTGAAATCAAGAGTCAGAGGCTTAACCAACCGAGCTACCAGGGTGCCCCTCATCTGCTCACTCTTCCGTAAGATTTGGCAAATTGTATCTTTCAAGGAATTGGCTCATTTATTTATTCTTAAAGATTGTATTTATTTATTTATTTGAGAGAAAGAGAATGCAAGTGGGGAGAGGGGCAAAGGGAGAGAGAGAGAGAGACCCCACTGAGCAGGGAGTCAGACACGGGGCTCAACCCTAGGACCTTGGGATCATGACTTGAGCCAAAAGCAGATGCTTAACCGACTGAGTGACCCAGATTCCCCAGAAATGGCCCATTTAATCTAGGTTATCAAATTTGTGGGCATAAATTTGTTCACAGCATTCCTTTAGTGTCTTTTTAATATCCATAGGATCTGTAGTGATGGACTCTCTTCCATTTTTTATATTTGTAATTTTATGTATACCCTTTTTTAAATTAATAGCTAGACGTTTATCATTTCATTGACCTTTAAAAAAAAACTAGTCTTTGATATCACTGATTCTATTGACTTCTTGTTTTCAATTTCACTGATTTTTGGTCCAATTTTTATTATTTCTTTTCTCTATTTAGTTGGTATTTAATGTGCTCTTCTTTTTCTAATTTCCTAAGGTAGAAGGTTAGAGGAGTGATTTTGGATATTTCTTCTTTTTAACATACGCATTTAATGCTACACATTATACTATATCCTACAATCTTCTGCAAGTTGTGGTTTCATTTTCATTAAGTTCAAGATATTTAAAATTTCTTTTGACAATTTTGTGTGTCATTTTAGAAGTACTATTATTTGATTCATATGTTATTTAAAAGTTGCTTAATCTCTATGAATTTTGAGATTTCTACTTATTTAGATTTTATGTGTTTTCTGGTCCAGAATGGTATTTATCTTGATGAATGTTCCATCTTAGAGGGAATAGAAAAGAAAGAAAGGTGTTAGGATGACTAAATGAGACACTACAGGAATGAGAATCAAGGGAAATTTGTCTATCAGCCAGTTAAAGCTGAAAGTTTGATGCCAAACATCTGAAAGTTCCAAAGGATTTTTTTTAAAGGTGAGATTTTGGAATTTGGTCTGGAGCCAAACCCACAATATCTCCAAAGCAAGCCTGTAATCTTTTATTTCCCCTTCAATTTTCTTTGTTTCATTGGTTGTTCAGAAGAACAATTAAACAATATTGTTTAATTCCCACATATTAGTGCATTTTCTAGGTTTACTCTTAGTGGTTTTTAGTTTCATATCATATCAGAAAAAAATATTTGGTATGATTTCAATTTTCTTGAATTTTTTTAAGACTTGTTTTATGGTTTAACATATGGTCTATCCTAGAAATGTGTCGTGTATGGTTGAGAAGAATGTGTATGCTGCTGTTGTGAGAATGGTCTGTGTATGTCTATTAGGCCCATTTGGCCTATATTACTGTTCAAATCTGCCATTTCTTTATTGATTTTCTTTCTGAATAATTTATCCATTGTTGATAGTAGGGTATTAAAGTCCCCAACTATTTCTTTTTTAAAGATTTTATTTATTTGACAGAGAGAGATGGAGCAAGAGAGGGAACCCAAGCAGGGGAGTAGGAGAGGGAGAAGCAGGCTTTCCGCCGAGCAGGTAGCCCCATGCAGGGCTCAACCCCAGGGCCCAGAAGCTTAACAGCTGAACCACCCAGGTGCCCCATAAAGTCCCCAACTATTACTGTATTGTTGTTTTTTTCTCCTTTTAGCCCAGTTAGTTTTTGTTTCATGTATTTAGGTGCTCCAATGTTGATGCATAAATATTTTACAATTGTTGTATCTTCTTTACTTACTACTTTTATATTATATAATGATTTTGTCTCTTTTTTACCACTTTTAGTTTAGTCTATTTTGTCTGATACAACTATAGCTAAGCTTGCTTTTTTATTATCATTTGCTTCAAATATCTTTTTCCAACCATTCACTCTCACTGTATATGTGTCTTTCATGCTAATGTGAGTCTCTTTGTAGGCAGCGTATTGTTGCTGCCATTTTTTTAATCCATTCAGCCATTCTATAGCTTTTGGAGAATATAAGTCTTTTCTATTTAAAGTAATTACTGATAAGTAAGGACTTACTATTGTCATTTTGTTAATTGTTTTCTGGCTGTTTTATGGATCCATCATTCTTTGTTTCTTATCCTGCTATCTTTGTGTTTTGATGTCTTGCATCAGTATGTTCTGACTCCTTTATCAAGTTTCTTTATCCAGTTACTACAGGTTTTTCCCTTATGGTTACCATGAGGCTTACATAAAATATCTTAAAATTATAATAACACCCTAATTTAAACTAAGAACAACTCAAACTACAATAGAATTCTTAATCTTTATACTTTTACTTCTCACATTTTCAGTCATTAATGTTATAATTTATATATTTTATATTGTGTAACTAATAATGGATTACTTTAGTGATGGTTATCTATACTATGCTTGTGTTTTAGCTTTTGAATTAGAATCGTAAGTGAATTACACACTACCATTACCATATTACAGAATCTGACTATATATTTACCGTTACCAGTGAGTTTTATACTGTCTTATGTTTTTATAATTTTAATTAGCATTATTTCAAAGAACACCTTTTAGAATTTAGAATTTCTTTTAAGGCAGGTCTAGTGGTGATAAATTCCCTCAGCTTTTGTTTGTTCAGGAAAGTTTTTATCTCTCCTTCATTTCTGAAAGACAGCTTCACCATGTATAGTATTCTTGGCTGAGTTTTTTGGGGTTTTTTTTGTTTTTTGTTTTTTTTGTTGTTGTTTTGTTTTTTTAGTTTCAATAATTTGAATGTCATCCCATTCTCTTGTGGCCTGAAAAGTTTCTGTTTTCTGCCAGTAGTCTATAGACTACTCCCTTGTTTGTAACTTCTCCCTTTTCTGTCGCTGATTTTATAATTCTTTGTCTTTGACTTTTGAAAATTTAATTATAATGTTTCTTGGTGCTCACCCTATTCGGTGTCCTCAAGGCCCCTTGGATCTGGATGTCTTCCCCAAATTTTGAAGTTCCCGGGTATTATTTCTTTAAATATACCTTCTTTCCCTTTCTCTTTCTCTTTTCCTTCTAGAATATTGTTTATTTTCATTGCGTCTCCAAAGTCTCATAGGCTTTTTTCATTCTTTTTAATTTTTTCTTTTTGCACCTCCGACTGGGTAACTTCAAATGTCTTATTTTCCAGGCCACTGATTCTTTTTTCTACATGATTGAGCCTACTTTTGAAGGTCCTTATTAAATTCTTCAGTTCAGTTATGCTATTTTTCAGCTCTAGAATTTTCTTTCTTTCTTTCATTTTCTTTCTCTTTCTTTCTTTCTTTCTTTCTGTGTGTTCTAAATTTCTTTAAGAGGATTATTCTGAATTCTTTGTCTGAAAGCTCATAAATCTGTATTTCTTTAGAGTCAGTTACTAAAGATTTATTAGTTTCCTTTAGTTGTATCTTAGTTACCTGATTTTTTGTAATCCTTGATTCTTTGCATTGGTACCTGCTCATTTGAGTAAGTGATCTCCTCATCCAAACTTTGCAGGTTTGCTATAGCAGACATTTCTTCACCAGTCAGTTCAGCTGAGACTTCTGGACATGTAGATAATATCCTTTGGCAAGTAGGCCCTGCTATTAGGGTTTAATTTGGGGTGAGGCAACTGTTCAAGCTCTTTAGGGCAGGGGTGGAAAGGTGTGTGCTACTGGCTGAGAACTGGATAGAACTGCTGGCTTGGTTCCCTGCCCAGGTGAGGCTGGAGGATGAGCTCCACACTGGCCTTAGTTCTCTGGTCAGGCTTACTAGATGGTTGGGACTGGATACCCTGCTCAGTAGTAGGTGGGTCTATGAATTATCCCCCCCGACCTGATGGGGCTGCAAGACAGAACTCAGAGTCTGCATGGCTCATTGTTTTGGGACCTGAACCAGGTAAGAGTATAAACTGAATATCCTGGTCAAGTGAGGCTACAAATTTTGCTCTGCAGATAGGGAAAGACACAGGCTGTGTTCTCTGTTGAAGTGCCACTGTAAGCACAGCTGATGGCTGTGCTATGCAGCTTCCTGTGAGCTTTGGTAAGGTTCTCTGGTTGGGGAGGCTGAAGGTTTTATTCAACAATAAGTGGGGCTATGAAACTTTCCTACCTAGTCATAGCAGGAGAAGCAGCTCCAAGGCCACTAAGGTTCTTTGTGTTCTTGACTCAAGTTCCTTGGCCAAACAGAGCCACTGACTTTGCTCTGGGGGACAGAGGTGATTGCCCATCTCTCAGCTTAAGCATTACTGATACACAAAAGCTTCCAAGTGTTTTTGTCAGCTCTTCCTGTCAGATGAGGCTGGAAGCCACACTCTACACTGGGTGGGGCTATGATTCAGCTTTTCTGCCTGGGAATGGGCAGAGTAGGCTCCAGGGTTGGCAAAACTCCTTGTTCGAGGACCCAAGTCAAGCAGACCTGAACCCCACTGAGTTTCTTGGTCAGATTACACTACTGACTTGGTTCTGCATATTAGCAAAATCAATGGTTTATGCCTACTACTTGGGTTGACAGATAGGAACTTGGTCTGCCAAGATCCAACTACTAGTTGCTTAAAGCCCCTCCCCATTTCTCCTTCTCAGATTCCCCCTAGTTGAGCACCACAGATTCCCAGGATACTTTTGGAGTGTGTTGGGCTGACAGGGTCGGGAAACTGAGGAAGCCAGAAGTTGGTGGCCGCCCCGCCCTCATCAGCTTCTGCGTCTCAAAAGACCGTCAAGGCCAGAGCTTCGGCGGGAAACCAAGGGCTGAACTCCATCCAATCTCCTACCAATTATGGTCATGTTCCCCCGTTCCACCCACACCCCATAAAAATCCATGCGCATCCTCCCCGGGCATGACTTCCCCGACTCCCTTCTCTGGGAGTCACGGAACCTCGCCCGAGGGCATCTCTATTAAAAACTCCCCTCGTGCCTATTCGTCTGGTGCTTTGTTTAATCCGCCGTTACTGGGAGGGCTACCGGGAAACCTTACAGAGTGCAACCAGTGCACAGGCTCCTATGAAGGGACTCATAATGCTGGTGAAGCTGGATACCCACTGTGGACTCTCTTGTCCCACTGGAGGAACTGTAGGCTCAGAGGAGACTTCTCAGCAAAGTGCTGTGTGAGCCTGAGGGAAGGGCAAAGCAGTCAGGTATAGCCATTTCTCTTACTCTCCCTATGTAGTGTGTCTTGGTCTCTGTCATGGAGGAGGTCTTTCAGGCTCACTCCCATGTTCTAGTCCTAGTTCATGTTCTCTCAGTGTGTCTTGTCCATACTAGGTGTCAGTTGCTATTCTTGTGACAGGGAGTGAAGTCAGGAATGACATACATCACCATCTTGGTGACATCACTCCTCAGGTGTTTTTTAAACCAGGGTCCTTTTATACTTCTAAGAGATCCAAGTACAAATTTTTAAATGATAAAATAAGTTGTCCTGAAATACTCTTTCTTCCTGTAACAAGTATAAGTTTATAGGCACACTCTCTGGTGTGTAAGAAATATTCAACTTTTTCATTTTTACCAAGTGAACGTAAATTAAATTTCTGCCACTGGGTGGGAATATCATTCTTAAACATTTTTCCTGTTAAGCTGTACCTTAAAACATGGGATTTTAGCATCAAAGCTTCAAACACAGAACATATTTCTGGAATTCTCAATTCCCCAGAGTATCTGAGCTTTCAACTGAGCCCACTTGAGTTATATAACAGAATTATATGCAAATATTTGAAAAAAAGGCACTATGTTAATTATTAAATATTAATGAAAGCAAGGGAGGTGAACGATACACCAACATGTCAAGTCCATTCCAAGGCTACTGAGCAGTACAGCAAAAACCAAGAATTCAACTTCACATATAATGACAATATTTTCCTTATCCATATGTATATATAATGAAAGTAAATCCACTTATCTAAATCTCTTCTTCTCTTAAACCTTGTGAGAAATATTTGCAAAATCTTTTGGATTACCAGGCATTTACAAATGATGGAAAGAACAGTTTTAGGAAGATGCACTTTAGTCCTTCTGATATTCCACTAATTTTTGCTGATGGTTGATGTATTTATAAAATAGGTAAATTTTACCACTTCTTGAGGGATATATAGGCAAAAAAAGTAATTGGATTACTCTTAAAATGTTACAACAGGCCCTTGGGCAGTCACTAGGTGGTGATTACTCAACTCTACAGCACACTGGAGATAAGAAAAAACCCTTAAAAATAGCTAGATAGTCCCTAGCTCTGACACTGGGACGTACTGATTTAATTGTTTTGACATGTAACATATGAATGGGATTTTTACTGAAAGCTCCCCCAGGTGAATCTAACATGCTGTAACACTGGGTAAATATTGGGCAGAGGTTAGGGCCTAAGTTGGGAGAGAGGGCCATAGACCATTGGCTGAACTCAAGCATAAGTCATGTTCTTGAGGAAGAGAATCCAAGTTATAGAAGATGGACTTCATTGGAAAGTTAGTGTTTCTAATAAATAGTTGTAGATCATAAATGCAGCATGTGGTTAAACAAACCAAGGTACACTGTATCACAGAATAATAATCAGCAATAAAACCTGGGTGAATCTCCAAAGAACTAGACTAAGTGAAAAAAGTCGGACTTAAAGTTTATATATTTATTATTCCTTTAAAAACATTCTTTAAATGACAAAATTATACAAAGACCTATCTGCCAAAGTTTAAGGCCAAGGGACTAATTTTGGGAGGTAATTTGGTGTGACTATAAGGATCTTTGTGGTATTGGGATGGCATTATATCTTTACTATATCAATGTCAATATGCTAGCAGTGATACTGTACTATAATATCACAAGACATTATCATCATGAAAAACACAGACATGTTACCATCATGAAAAACACAGACACGGTAACAGATGTTACCACCGAAAAACACAAAGCACAAACATGATCTCCCTGCATGATTTATTACATTCACAATTGTGAATTTATATGATTTCAAAATGTAAAAATTAATTTAAGAAAATCTTCAAAGCCCTAAGAATCACAGGGATTAACTGTGGGTTGTTTCCTGTGGACAATCAGATAAAAGAGTAAGATTTCATGAAAGATATAAAATACTCAGAAAGATACTGGTTGGGAAATTTGAAAGAGCAAGAGATACACTCTTTAAATACCTACTTCAAATGCTACTAAAGCATGATTAATACTCTCATGAGAAACAGATGAATGTAAGCTTATTTCACATAAAATATTTACACCAGCTATACATTTGTGTCAGGGCTGCATTCTCTGTAAATAACAGAATATCATGCAACAGTGGCTTTAAAAAGCCTATGAAGTAAAACATCTAGCATCTCAGTGATACCAGCAGGCTCCTCTTACTTTTCCAATAAGCTGTGTTTAGCATATAGGCCTTCTTCATATGCTCCCACCTCATGCTTCCAAGATGACTGCTGCATTTCCCAGTATCTGTGTACATTATAAATACGGAAAGAAGGGGACACAAGAAGGCTTAATGTCTAGATCAGAAAAGCAAAGGCTTTGTCAGAAGTCTCCATATACTCCATATATATGCTTATGTTGCATTGACCAGAACTGTATCACACAAATATTGCTACTTCCCTGTATTAGTTTGCTAGGGCTGCAATAACAAACTACCACAGATTGGGTGGTTTGATGAAATGTATTTCCTCAGGCCACCTACCTGAGTAGCTTGGTTGGTTAAGCATCTGCCTTTGATTCAAGTCATGATTTCAGGGTCCTGGTATCAAACCCCACATCAGGCTCCCTGCTTGGAAGGGAGTCTGCTTCTCCCTCTCCGCCTGTTCATGCGCGCTCTCTCTCTCAATAAATAAATTCCCAGAAAGAAAAAGAAAGAAAGAAGAAAAGAAAAGAAAAGAAAAGAAAAGAAAAGAAAAGAAAAGAAAAGAAAAGAAAAGAAAAGAATTTCCTCATAGTTTTGGATGCTGGAAATACAAGATCAAAGTGCTGGCAGGATTGATTTCTCCTGAAAGCCTCTCTCCTTAGACAGTAGACAGCTGTCTTCTCACTGTGTCCTCACAGGTCCTTCTCTCTATGTGCTCATATTCCAGGTATCTCTTCCAGTTTTTATAAGAAAACCAGTTACATTTAATAGGGCCTTACCTACATGACATTTAACCATAACTACTTCTTGAAAAATTCTATCTCCAAGTATAGTATATTCTAAAATACTGGGATTTAGTCTTCCACATATGAATTTGGGGGAACAAAATTCAGTCTATAACATTCCACTCTCTAAACCACCAAAATTCAGGACCTTCTCACATGCAAAATATGTTCACTCCCATCCCAACAACTCAAAATTCCCAACCCATTCATCAACTCTAATTCTATTTTTTATATTTAGATTTTTTTGTTTATTTGACAGAGAGACATAGCGAGAGAGGGAACACAAGCAGGGGGAGCTGGAGAGGGAGAAGCAGGCTCCCCACTGAACAAGGAAGGGAGCCAATTGTGGGACTCAATCCCAGGACCCTGACATCATGACCTGAGCCAAAGGCAGGCAGACACTTAACAACTGAGCCACCCAGGCGCCCCATCAACTCTAGTTCTAATGTCTTATCTAAAGATCTTCTAAATCACATATGGGTGACACTCAAGGCATCATTTATCCTGAGGCCGAATTCCTTTCTGCATGACAGTCTGTGAAACCAGGTAATTTTTATATTCTAAAACACATTGGTGAGAAACAATGGGATAGCCATAGAATAGACATTCTATTCCAAAATCAATAAAAGAGAAAAGGTGATCGGGGGGTGGGGAGGGCAAGAAGGCAGCTGAGTCGAGGACCTCATTTCATCTGGTCCCTTGAATTTAGCTGGTTATCTGTCAAACCATTCTGAACACAGATGAATTCAACCTGAGATGTAAGAAGATTTATCTGGATCTCGACAGAGAAATGACTACTTTTTTGAACTAGGAGGTGTGGAACCTCGAATCTTTGGGGGAAATATCCTAAGATAAGCAGAGAGGGGAAGGAACCTCCATAAGCCGACTGCCAGAAAGTAATATAACACTGGAGCAAAAAAATTGGGACCCTTGGATATCTACTCTAGAGAGAGGCACAGGGGGCAAGTAGGGCAGAATTCTAGGTAGATCATTGTGGTCTCAGTACTCCAGGAGACTCAGAAAGAATGGAGGGGGGAGCTGAACTGACAGAGTGTCCAAGCAGTGGAGCAGGGAGACTGGTTGTGGTCAGCAAGCCCAGAGGACACTTTCAGCTTTGGACACCAAAAACCACAAGCCCAACCATTGGAGAGACTGCGCCCTCTGCCTGACCACCCTGAAAAGGACTAGAAGGTGTGGGCTGTTTAACATCCTAGGGGAGATATAGAACTGCTTGTGCCCATAACAGGGACAGCTCTTGGGGCAGTGTGGCCCAGAAGAGATGCTGGGGCAGCACCTAGCATGACCTAGGACTGCAGGGGAGAGTACACACATGCATGAGCCCATGGCTGCTGGCAGCTGCAGAGTCACTAAGGCACAGAGGCACTTGCGGGTTCCCGTGGCTCCCCTAGGAGAAGTGCAGCCCAGGGCAGCCATGGGATTCAGTGGTTTGGCACATAAAGAGCCTGCGCCCACAACTTGGCAACAGCTCTCAGGGCAGTGTGACCCTCAAGGGACACTGGGGCAGTACTCAGTGTGACCTGGGAGCTGCAGAAGGCTGCACACGCAAGCCCATGGCTGCTAGCAATTGCAAAATCACAGCATGCAGACATACCCAAAGGTCTCCATGACTCCCACCGGAGAGGTGTGGTGGGCATGAATTGCCTGAGTCTGTAGAGTCTGATATGCCCAGAGGTGGAAACGATTGACCTGGAGGACTTGCTGAGGGGGGCTGTGACGTTGGGGCTCTGGGCTGGAGATTCCTGCATGGCCATGCTCGCTCTGACCCTCTACAGAGAAGCAGAAAGATGCCAGGGAACAAAGGCCCCGTGTGCCAATAAGCTCACATTAAGCCCATCCCCCTGACAAAGGGTGGGGTCATTCCACCAGGCAAAGATGCCTGAGAAGCAGAATAACATCAGACCTATCCACAGAGACCTGGCAAGCCAGAAAGAGCTGGCAAGACACATTCAAGGCACTAAATGTGCCTAATGTGCACTAAATGTGCACTAAAGCCAAGAATACTTAATCCAGCAAGGCTGTCATTCAGAACAGACGGAGAGATAAGGAGCTCCCAGGACCAGCAAAAACTGAAATATGTAACCACCAAGCCAGCCCTGCAAGAAATATTAAGGGGAATTCTATAAAAGAAGAAAGACCCCAATAGTAATGACTAGAAATTTACAGAGACAATCTATAGAAAGAGGGATTTTACAGGCAATAAGATGGCACTAAATTCCTTTCAATAGTTACTCTCAACATGGATGGGCTGAACACTCCCATCAAATGGCACAGGGTTTCAGATTGGATAAAAAGCAGGACCCATCCATATACTGCCTACAAGAGACTCATTTTCAACCTAAAGACACCACCAGATTAAAAGTGAGGGGATGGAGAACCATCTATCATGCTAACAGATCTCAAAAGAAAACTGGTGTAGCAATTCTCATATCAGACAAATTAGATTTTAAACTAAAGATTGTAGTAAGAGATGTAGAGAACACTGTATCATAATTAAAGGTCTAACCAACAAGAAAATCTAACAATTGTAAATATCTATGCCACCAACGTGGGAGCAGCCAACTACATAAACCATGGAGACTTCAATACTCCACTCACAGCAATAGATCATTTAAGCAGAAGATCAACAAAGAAACAAGAGCTTTGAAAAACACATTGGACCAGATGGACTTCGTAGATATATACAGAACATTCTATCCTAAAACAACAGAATACTCATTCTTCTCGAGTGCACACAGAACTTTCTCCAGAATAGATCACAAACTGGGTCAACAGTCAGATCTCAACCAATACCAAAAGACTGAGATTATTTCCTGCATGTTTTCAGACCACAATGCATTGAAACTGGAACTCAACAGGAAGGAAAAATTTGGAAGGAACGCAAACACTTGGAGGTTAAAAAGCATCCTGCTAAGGAATGAATGGGTCAACCAGGAAACTGAGGAACTTAAACAGTTCATGCAAACTAATGAAAATGAAAACACATCAGTTCAGAACCTATGGGATACTGCAAAGGCAGTCCTTAGAGGAAGTGCATAGCCATCCAAGCCTCTCTCAAACAACTGGAAAAATCCCAAATGCATAAGATAAACTTACACCTAAAGGATCTTGAGAAAGGATCTTGAGCAAATAAAGCCTAAAACAAGCAGGAGAAGAGAAATAATAAAGATTGGAGCAGAAGTCAATGAAACAGAAACTAGAAGAATAGTAGAACAGATCAACTAAACTAGAAACTAGTTCCGGCCAGACTTACCCAAAAGAAAAGAGAAAGGACCCAAATTAATAAAATCATGAATGAAAGGGGAGACATCATGACGGATACCAAGGAAATAGAGGAAATTTTTAGAACTTATTACCAGCAACTGTATGCCCACAAATTAAGCAATCTAGAAGAAATGGTCACATTCCTGGACACTTAGAAACCAGCAAGACTGAAACAGGAAGAAACAGACAATCTGAACAGACCAATAGCCAGCAAGGAAATTGAAACAGGAATCAAAAACCTCCCAAAAACAAGCATCCAGGACTAGATGGCTTCCCAGGGGAATTCTAAAGAAAAAAATCATACCTATTATACTAAAGCTGTGCCAAAAAACAGAAATGGAAGGAAAACGCCCAAACTCATTCTATGAAGCCAACATTACCCTGATCCCAAAACCAGACAAAGACCCCATCAAAAAGGAGAATTACAGACCAATATCCCTGATGAACATGGATATTAAAGTATTCAACAAGATCCCAGCCAAAAGGATCCAACAGTATATTAAATTAAATTCACCACAACAAGGTGGGGTTTATTCCTGGGATGTAAGGGTGGTTCAACATTCGCAAATCAATCAATGTAATAGATCACATTAACAGAAGAAGAAACAAGAGCCATATTATGATCTTCTCAAATGATGCAGGAAAAGCATTTGACAAAAATACAGCATTCTTTCTTGATTAAAATTCTTCAAAAAATAGGGATAGAGGGAACATACCTCAATATCATAAAAGCCATCTATGAAAAGCCCACAACAATTATCATTCCCAATAGAAAAAAACGGAGAGCTTTTTCCCTTAAGGTCAGGAACACGACAGGGATGCCCACTCTCACCACTTTTGTTCAACATAGTACTAGAAGTCCTAGCCTCAGCAATCAGACAACAACAACAACAAAAAGACATTCAAATTGCCAAAGAAAAAGTCAAACTCAGGTGCCTGGGTGGCTCAGTGGGTTAAAGCCTCTGCTTTTGGCTCAGGTCATGATCTCAGCATCCTGGGATCGAGGCCCGCATTGGGCTCTCTGCTCAGCAGGAAGCCTGCTTCCTCCTCTCCCTGTCTCTCTGCCTGCCTCTCTGCCTACTTGTAATCTCTCTCTGTGTGTCAAATAAATAAATAAAATCTTTAAAAAAAAAAAGAAAAAGTCAAACTCTCTCTTCACAGATGACATGATACTTTATGTGGAAAACCCAAAAGGATCCACCCCCAAATTATTAGAACTTGCACAGCAATTCAGAAACATGGTAGAATACAAAATCAATGCACAGAAATCAGCTGCATTTCTATACACTAACAATGTGACTGAAGAAAGAGAAATTACAGAACTGATTCCATTTATGATAGCACCCAAAACCATAAGACACCTAGGAATAAACCTAACCAAAGAGATAAAAGACCTATACTGTAGAACTACAGAACACTTGTGAAAGAAACTGAGAAAGACACAAAGAGATAAAAAAATATTCCATGCTCATGGACTGGAAGAAAAAACATTGGGAAAATGTCTATGCTGCCCAGACCAATCTATACTTTCAATGCAATCCCGATCAAAATACCATAGACACTTTTCACAGAGCTGGAACAAATAATCCTAAAATTTGTATGGAACCAGAAAATACCCTGAACCGCCAGGGGATTGTTGAAAAAGAAAACCAAACCTGGGGTATTGCAATGCCTGACTTCAAGCTGTATTACAAAGCTGTGATCATCAAGACAGCATGGTATTGGCACAAAAACAGACACATAGATCAATGGAACAGAATAGCGACACCAGAAATGGACCCTCAAATCTATGGTCAACTAATCTTTGATAAATCAGGAAAGAATACCCAATGGAAAAAAGACAGTCTCTTCAATAAATGGTGCTGGGAAAATTGGACAGCCACATGCAGAAGAATGAAGCTGTACCATTCTCTTACACCATACATCAAGATAAACTTGAAAGGGATGAAAGATCTCAATGTGAAACAGGAATCCATTAAAGTCCCAGAGAAGAACATAGGCAGTAACCTTTTTGACATTGGCCGCGGCAACTTCTTTCAAGACATGTCCCCAAAGGCAAGGGGAAAAAAACCAAAAATGAACTTTTGGGACTTCATCAAGACAAAAGGCTTCTCTGCACAGCAAAGGAAGTAAGACAACAGAACTAAGAAGCAACCCACAGAATGGGAGAAGATATCTGCAAATGACACATCAGATAAAGGGCTAGTACCCAAGATCTATAAAGAACTTCTCAAACTCAACACCCAAAAAACAAATAATCCAGTCAATAAATGGGCAGAAGACA
Organism: Ailurus styani; assembly: GCA_002007465.1. Classification (NCBI taxonomy): domain Eukaryota; kingdom Metazoa; phylum Chordata; class Mammalia; order Carnivora; family Ailuridae; genus Ailurus; species Ailurus styani. The sequence continues at coordinate 43,548 of LNAC01000203.1, forward strand.
TGAACAGACACTTCTCCAAAGAAGACACACAAATGGCCAACAGACACATGAAAAAGTGGCTAGTAATAACATCACTAGCCATCAGGGAAATACATAGCAAAACCACAAACCTCACACCAGTTAGAAAGGCAAAAATTAACAAACAGGAAACAACAAGTGTTGGTGAGGATGTGGAGAAACAGGAACCCTCTTACATTGTTAGTGGGAATGCAAACTGGTACAGCCACTGGAAAACAGTATGGAGTTTCCTCAAGGCGTTAAAAATAGAGCTACCCTCCAATCCAGGTATTGCACTACTAGATATTTACTCCAAAGATACAGATGTAGTGAAAAGAAGGAGCACACACACCCCAATGTTCTTCACAGCAGTGTCCACAACAGCCAAACTGGGAATGAACCAAGATGCCCTTCAACAGATGAATGGATAAAGAAGATGCGGTTCATATACACAATTGAATATTATGCAGCCATCCAAAAAATAAAATTTTGCCCCTTGTGGATGGAACTAGAGGGTACTATGTTAAGCGAAATAAGTCAATCAAAGAAAGACAATTATCATATGATTTCATTGATATGGGGAATTTAAGAAACAAGGCAGAGGATCATAGCAGAAGAGAGGAAAAAAATGAAACAAGACAAAACCAGAGGGAGAGACAAATCATAAGGGACTCCTAATCTCAGGAAACAAACTGAGGGTTGCTGGAGGGGAGGGGGGTGTGAGGGATGGGATGGCTGGGTATTAAGGAGGGCACATGTGGTGATGAGCACTGGGTATTATATGCAACTAATGAATCACTGAACACTACATCAAAAACTAATAATGTATTGTATGTTGGCTAACTGAACATCATAAACAAAGAGAGAGAGAAAAGGTGATGGGTCCCAAGCAAGTCTATAACATGACAAGGCAAATTCCATTAGATTTTAATGCTCAAGTAATAACTTTCTGGCTTGGTGCTCTGCCTTTTGGACCTGCTGGGACTCTACTTTGGATGGTACTTGCTCACAACTCTGGGCAGAAATCTTACCCCTGAGGCAATGGGAAGCAGAAGTCTTATCTTTTGAAGTGAAAGAGGAGGCAGCTTTGCTCCCTGAACCTGTGATTCAGAGGCAGCCCTGCCATTCCCTGAATCACCCAGGGGATCATTCTTGTTTTCTTAAGAATAATATTCGCAATGAAATAGTTCTACTGTTCCATTCTGTAGAATCCCTGAAGTTCGACAGTCTACCTTCATTTTGTCCCATCTTTTTTCCTTTAGTCCAAGTCAGAAGTATTTTTGCTGGTATAATCCCATCTCTATGCCTGGCTTCTACTGAGATGGCCACTTAGATCCATGGGTAATCTCTCTGTGGAAGACTGTATCATCAAGCTGCACTCTTGATGGCCTCTCCAGAAAACTTCAAGTTTTTTTTTTGTTTGTTTGTTTTTTGCAAGGGTGAGGATTTTCCAAATCTTCAAGTTCTGGTCCATATTCCTTAACAATTCCTTCAATTTATCATTCTCTTCTAGCACTGTACTATAAGCAGTAAGGAGAAAAGAGGCTGTACCTTGAACACTCTACTTAGAAATCTCCTCAGCTAAATATCCATGTTCATCACTTTTAACTTCTACTTTCCACACAACACTAGAAGACAATTCATACAAATTCATTGCCACTTTATAACAAGAATCACCTTTCCTTTTTTTTAAAAAAAGATTTTATTTATTCATTTGACACAGAGAGAGAGATTACAAGTAGGCAGAGAGGCAGGCAGAGAGAGAGGAGAGAGGAGGAAGCAGGCTCCCTGCTGAGCAGAGAGCCCGATGAAGAATCACCTTTCCTATAGTTTTAATAACACATTCTCCATTTCTATACAAGATCTCACACAGAAACACCACCGATACCATTCATATTCGCACCAACAATCTTCAAGGCAATCTAGACTTGTTTTAGGATTCTTTCAAAACCTCTATTATCCAGTTCTAAAGCTTGCACATTTTAGGTTTTCATTACAGCAACAATTCACTTCCTTGTATCAAAATCTGTATTCATTTGCTAGGCCTGCCATGATAAAGAAGCACAGTCTAAGTGGCTTGAACAATGATAACATTTTTCTCAGTGTTGAGGCTAGAAGAAATCAAAGTGCTGCAGGGTTAATCTTTGGCTTGCTGACAGTTGTTTCCTTGCTATATCTTCACACGATCTTTTCTTGGTATGCACACATCTCTGTGTCCTTTTTTTTCTTATAAGATCACCAGTAATACTGGATTATGACCAACCTTTATTACCTCATTTAACCTCAGTTACCTTTTGACAGGCCAGATCTCTCGAAATTGTCACATCCTAAAATGCTGGGAGTTAGGGATCCAACAAATGAATTTGAGGTGGGAGGGGAAAAAATTAAGCCCATAATACTGCAAGAGGCACTGAAACATTCCTAGTACTAACAGACTTGAGAGTTGGGAGTAAGCAAAAGAGAAGAGACTAAAAAGGAGATTGGGCCTGTCAACCTAATATTTTGCTCATGCTTGCTGCTCTTATACCATGAATGACTCATTCAAAGACATTAATCTGCATCTATTCATCTTCACCATTTTAGCTAACTCCAACTGGAGTTGGATTCAAGGGATATAATGGCAAAAAAAGAAAAAAAAAGGTGTTAGAATCCAATAGACATGGGATGGGAATCACAGACCCAGAACTTACCAGCTATATTCATTAGCACATTTATATCTTTTCTTTAAATAGGTTTGTTTCTTTTTAAGAGCTTATAAACACTTTAGTGTGTCTCAAAAGTCTATGAATCCTGAAATCCTCAGTGACCCTCAACTGTAGGATAAGTCCACATATTGCACATGCGCAAGCCAAAGTTACACTGGACCAATTCCTTCACCTTTCTCAACTGGGTGTCTCTCTGTAAAAAATGAAAATGTCCACATCAGTAGACAGTATAGTGAGAACTCCAAAAGATGACTCATGTGGAATGCCTACAAACCACTCAAGAACTCAATATGTGTGTGTTCTTTCTCTCTTCTCAATTCTAACCTGATGGCCTGCTTAGAGATGTTTTATGATCCATTTAATTCTCGTGCATCAAGATGGTCAGGCCTCAGGAAACATGTTTAAACAGTTTATGAACCCCTCTAATTAAGAACTTTATATACATATTCTTTGCATATCTGATGACAATGCTTATTATGTAGTAAGAACATTACAAGTGAACGTCTAAATCAATAATTGTTTGCTGTTTTATTCAATTATTTCTTACATAAATTGAGTTGATACTGAAGTAATCTCTTTTGCCAAAGTTAATAGAATTTCAATGTAAAAAATAAAAGTAATTGAAAAAATTTACACTGTATTAAAAAACAATGTGCATTATCTTTCTTAGCTGTAAAAGAAACAAGATGCGTCTTCAGATAAAGCCAAAATGTGTAAAAAAGTATGTATAAACATGAAATACACATGAAAAAGATAAAATTGTAAAAACGACATAATTTACAGTTAATCATGTTGTTTTCAGTGCAAAGACTTCAATATATTTATAAAGTATTTTTCTATTTATGTATTATATTATTTCAGCTTAGGGAGATTAAAGATATTTTACAAAATGTCCTTTAATAATAGAAAATAGCCAAACGGTAGACTGGGAAGCTACAAGTTCTTGTTCCCCTGTGGAAACATAAGCACACACTGTCCAAATTAACTTCAGAAAAATTCTGGAAAACCATGAAAACAATCAGGTTACAGTAGCTTAATGAATGCCACCTTCACAACAGCAGAGAAGATTTGTGGTGTTTAATTGCTCTTGTCCCACCCTCACATGAACTGTTTGTCTTGCTCTGGAAGAGGGGGCAGTCCAAAAATCCTTTCCCTCTCTTGAACCAGAGTGAAGAGTCAACATTATTTGTAAGTTTTTGTATATGGCAGCTATCTGAAAGACTGACATTTGTTCAACCTAACTCAGATCTCAGGTGGAAAAACAGCACTGCTTATGAAATCTTCAAGAAGACTACAGACCCACAAAACACTGGGGGCAAGATCGGTGGAGACATACAATAGACAATCCCAGGCCCTAATAAGAAGTGGGGCAAAACTATTTAGGTAATTAAGACATTCAAAAACATCTATGTACACAGAATTGAGAAACTCATAGGAAGGTCAAGGCAAGACCCAGGCTTAGAAAAAAATCAGAGAACAAGCTTTCATTTCTGGCTGTTCTCTAGGCTCAGAGCAAGTCCAGCTTATTGATAAAGGATTATATCGGTACAGAGACAACCTGCTAAAACTGGTAGAATGGCTGTATTTTCAACTGTCCCTTTTTTAAATAATAACAAAATCACAAGCCATATAAAGATGAAAATATAGACCATTCAAAAGAATATTATAAGTTGACAGAAGCCATCTTGAGGAAGCCCAGACACTGGAAGTACCAAACACTTTAGTAAAACTATTTAAAGTATGCTGAACTAACTAAAGGAAACTACTGCAAAGATCTAAAGAAAATTAATAAATCAATGTGTGAACAGAACGAGAATATCAACAAAGAGAAAGTATGAAAAGGAACCAAAAAAAATTCTTGAGCTGAAAAATAAATTACTAATTTGAGAAGTTACTAATGGGTATCAACAGCAGATTTGAGCAGTCAAAAGAAATAATCAGGAAACATAAAGAAAAGACAATGAAATAATTGAGTCTGAGAAACAGAATGAAGAAAAATAAAGAGCCTAACAGATTTCTCTTTTTTTAAAGATTTTGTTTATTTATTTGAGAGAGAGAGAGAGCACGAGAGGGGAGAAGGTCAGAAGGAGAAGCAGACTCCTCATGGATCTGGGATCCCGATGCAGGACTCGGTCCCGGGACTCCAGGATCATGACCTGAGACGAAGGCAGTCACCCAACCAACTGAGCCACCCAGGCCCTTGAGCCTGAAAGACTTCTGAGACACCCTGAAATAGTTATTACATGCATTATAAGAATCCCATAAGAAGAAAGAGAAAAAGTAGCAGGAAATTTTTTTGAAGAAATAATTACTAAAACTTTCTAAGTTTGATGAAAGACAAGAATGTATAATCCAGGAAGCTCAACAAACTCCAAGTTGGATAAATACAAAGTAAACCAAACAGACACATCATAACAAAGCAAAAAATGAAAGACAAAAGCAAAGAAAGCATCTTAAAGGCAGCAAGAGAAAAGCTGTCATATACAAGGGCTCCTTAATCACATTATCATCTGATTTCTCAGTGATAATCTTTGGAATCCAGAAGGTAGTGGAATGAGATATTTAAAGTGCTGAAGATAAAAACTGCCAACCAAGAATTCTATGTCCAGCCAATTGTCCTTTGAAAGTAAAAGAAAAAAATGATGCATCTCAAATAAGCAAAAGTTGAGGGAAGTTATTACCAACACATTTGCCCTTAAAAAATGCTAAAGGGAGGCCCTCAGGTTAAAATAAAAACATACTTGATATAACTCAAAAGTATATTTAGAAATAAAGATCTCTCTTAAAAGTAAACACATAGGTAAATATAAAAAGTATTGTTGTAAATGTATTGTTGTAATTGTAGTCTAAAATTCTATTTTTCATTTTGTATAGGATTTAAAAAACACAGACATAAAAATAATTAGAAAAGTATGGTAGCATGTACACAATGTAAAAAGAGGAGATTTGTGACATCAGTAACATAAAATTGCAAGAATGGAGTTGTACAGATGTAGAAATTTTGTATGGGATTGAAGTTAAATTGATATCAATTAAAATTAGATACCATATCTATAGTATGTTGTCTGCAGTCCCCATGGTGAGCACAAAAATACATATAAAATATACACAAAAGGAAATGAGAAGCAAATAAACATGTATCATTACCAAAAAAACAAGAGGAAATAAGGCAGTAATGAAGGGAATAGGGACAAAAGAGCTTTATAACATACAGAAAACAATATAGAAAAAGTAAGCTTTTCCTTATCAGTAATATTTTAAACATAAATGGATTAAACTTTTCATTCAAAAGCCTGAGATTGGCAGAACGAATAAGTATATTGTAAGTATATCCAGTCTACAGTCGACTTATTTTAAATCTAAAGACACAAATAAGTTGAAAGTTAAAAGATGGAAAAAATTTTCGTGTAATAAATATGAACCAAATAGAGCTAGTATTGCTGTATGCTATGGTCTGAATGTTTTTTGTATGCCCTTTGAAATTCTTACATTGAAATCCTGATCCCCTATGTGATGGTATTAAGAAGTAGGGCTTTGGGGGAGGAACTTAGGTCATGATGGTGGAATGCTCATGAATGGGATTAATATTTTTATAAAAGAAACCCCAGAGCACTCCCTAGCCCCTTCCACTATGCAGGGACACAGCAAGGAGTTGACAGTCTGAAATCTGGTAGAGAGCCTTCACCAGAATTGAACCGGGCTAGCGCCCTGAACTCAGACTTTCAGCCTCTGGAACTGTGAGACAGAAATGTTGTTATAAGCCACCCAGTCTGTGGTGTTCTGTTATAGCAGACTGAATAGACTGAGACTCTATACTCATATCAAATAAAATAGACTTCTAGTCAAAAACTGCTACAGGTAACAATGAGAACATTAAAGATTAAGGACTCACTCATTCAGAATATATAACAGCTACAAACATACATGTAACAATCTCCAGAGCTCCAAAATATAGGAACCAAACACTGATAAAATTCAGTGGAGAAATAGATAATTCGACCATAAAAGTTGGAAATTTTAATTTTTTATTGAAAAGATCAACAAAAGTGACAAACACTTAGCAGGTTGATTAAAAAAGAGAGATAAGACTCCATGTATTAAAATCAGAAATGAGGGCGCCTGGGTGGCTCAGTGGGTTAAAGCCTCTGCCTTCAACTCAGGTCATGATCTCAGGGTCCTGGGATCAAGCCCCACATCGGGCTCTCTGCTCAGCGGGGTGCCTGCTTCCTCCTCTCTCTCTGCCTGCCTCTCTGCCTACTTGTAATCTCTCTCTCTATTTCAAATAAATAAATAACATCTTTAAAAATAATAATAAAATAAAATCAGAAATGAAACTTGGGATAATGCTACTGATTGTAGAGAAGTAAAAGGTACTGTAACAGAGTACTATTAACTATTATATGCACATAAAGGGGATAACAAGATGAAATGAATATATTCCTAGAAGCAAACTAATCTACCAAAATCAGTAACGAAGAAATAGAAAGTCTCAGACTGGATCAGTAATCAAACTGTGGCAATAACAACGACAACAACAACAACAAAGCACAGAACAAAACGGTTTCACTGGTAAATTCTACCAAACATTTAAAGAATTAAAACCAAAACTTCTCAAATTTTTCCAAAAAACTGAAGAGGTCCTAACTCATTCTCAGGGGCCAGCATTACTCTGACACCAAAGTCAAAGACATTACATAGAAAAGAAAACTACAGACCAATATCCCTTGTGAATATTGATGACAAACTCCTCAATAAAAAACAGCAAACTGAATTCCACAAAATATTAAAAGGATCCCCAATGACTAAGTGAGACTGATTCTTGGAATGCAATGACAGACAGTTCAACATACAAAAACCAATTAATGTAAAATAGCACATTGATAGAATGATGGGGGAAAACATGTCATAAAAGAATTTGACAAAATTCAACACCATTTCACGATAACAAACAAACAAGGAATAAAAAAACTTCCTCAACATGATAAAGGCTATGTGTGAAAAACCTAACTTAATATCATTCTTAATAGTAAAGGACTGAAACTTTATCCCCTAAGATCAGGAACAAGGAAAAGATGATCACTCTCACCCTTTCAATTCAATATACTAGCTGGAAGAATTAGATAAGAGAAAGGGGAAAAAAGGCATGCAGATTGGAAAAGAATAAATAAAATATTCTCTGCCTGAAGATGAACCTAAAGATTCTATAAAACTGCTAGAGTTAATAAAAAATTTCAATAAAGTATCAGGAAAAAAATCAACATGTAAAAATTGGCTGTATTTATATACACTAACAATGAACACCCATAAATATAATGGAGAAGACTATTCCATTTACAAGAGCATTAAAAACAATACTAAGGAAGGAGTTAAACAAGAAAAAACCTACAAAACATTGTTAAAAGAATTAAAGAAGGCAGAAATAAATGAAAACACATATATGTTTATGGATCAGAAGTTTTAATACTATTATGAGATCAATACTATCCAAAGTGATCTACAGGTTCCGTGTCATCTCTATAAAAATGCCAATGACTTTTTTGCAGAAATAGAACTAATATAAATAAGAACAAAGTTCTTTCTTCCTTAAACCTGATTTCAAAACTTTTTACAGAGTTTCAGCTGCAATAATCAAAATGATGAGTTACTGACATAAAGACAGTCATATAAATCAATGGAACAGAACAGACAGTCCAGAGTAAACTCCTGGTTTGGTCAAATGGTTTTTGAAAAGGGTGCCAAGATCATTTAATAGGGAAAGGACAATCTTGTCAACTAGTGGTATTGGGAAAATTGGATACCCACACGCAAAAGGAGGACCTGGATACTGACCTTACAAAAAGGCCAAAAAAAAAAAAGGGCAACCTACTGAATGGGAGAAGATATTTGCAAATGATATATCCAATAAGAGGTTAATACCCAAAATATATAAGGAACTTATACAACACCAAAACAAACAAACATTCCAATTTCAAAATGGGCAGAGGGGGGCACCTGGGTGGCTCAGTGGGTTAGGAGTCTGCCTTCCGCTCAGGTCATGATCCCTGCTCAGTGGGGAACCCGTTTCTCCCTCTCCTCCTCACCTATGCACTCTCTCTCACTATCTCTGTCACTGTCTCCCTCTCTCAAATGAATAGAATCTTTGAAAAAAATAAAATAAAAATGGACAGAGGACCTGAATAGACATTTTCCCAAAGTCCTACAGATGGCCAGTACACAATGGAAAGATGCTCAATATCACTAATCATCAAGGAGATGCATATCAAAATCACTATGAGATATCATCTCACACAAGTCAGAATGACTAGTATCAAAAAGACAATAAATAACAAGTGTCAGTGACGATGTGGAGAAAAGGAAACCCTCAAGGACTGTAGTGGAAATGTAAACTGCTGCAGCTGCTGCGGAAAGCAAAAAATTAAAGATGGAAATACCATAAAAGCCAGTATTTCCACTACTAGGTATTTACCCAAAGAAAACACTAATTCAAAAAGATACATGCATCCCTATATTTATCGCATTTTTTACAGTAGCCAAGATATGGAAACAACTTAAGTATCCATTGATAGATGAATGGATAAAGAAGAGTTCACACACACACACACACACACACACACACACACACACACACACACACTCAGCCCTAAGAGAATATTACCCAATCATAAAAAAAGGATAAGATCTTGCTATTTGTGACAACATGGATGGATCTAGAATGTATTATGCTAAGTGAAATAAGTCAGACAGAGAAAGACAAATACCATATCATTTCACTGATACGATATATTTCTAGGGCAAAATAGACAAAAGAGATTAAGAAGTACAAACTTCCAGATATATAATAAATAGGTCACAGAGATGCAAAGTACAGTATAGGGAACAGTCAATAATATTGTATTAACATTGTATGATCACAGATGATGACTACACTTATCCTGATGAGCAATGAATAATGTATAGAATTGTCAAATTAATATGTTGTACACCTGACACTAATATAACATTGTATGTTAATTATACAAAGAATAGATTTCAGAGAAAAAATTTTTCAACATTTGTCTATCAAAGAACACTATCAAGAGAAGGAAATAAAAACTCACAAAATGGGAGAAAACTATACAAGGGTTAATATCTAGAACATACGAAATAGAAAACAATGTTTATAAAGAATTTTCAGCATGATACAAAGAGACACCTGGAAATTCACTGTTAAATAATCAGTTACTTTGTAGAACATTTATTGCACATGGCCTGTTATCCAAAGTTAGTCAACCCATAAAAATACCTTCAAAACCTCAGTTTCAATTAAAAAAAAACAACAAAAAAGACACTGTTCTTTAAAAAAGTAATAATAATAAAAATAAAAGCCTCTTCCAAATTGCTTGTCATAATGTCCAAAGTGACTAGTCTGACCATCCCATAGCTGTAGACAAATATTATGTGAAGAGTTACAGAATGTCCAATATTTGACAGATGGGTTTCCTCCAATAATGAGGGACCTAAATCATATATATTTATTGGAAACTGAGAGTATTTATTAGTTTATTTCAAAAGTACTATAACTTCCATCAAGGCCTCAGGCTTATGTGGGTGGAACAGATCTAGTCTGAATAGATTTTGAATGCAAACAAATTAGGTTTATGAAGATGTGATCCTATTTGTACTTACAAATTTATGGATCCTTCGAGAATCATCTAATGAACCAATTTCCCCCAGCTGTGTTGGCTTACTTAAAAATTTAAAAAGCAAGCCCAGATATCCATCAACTGATGAATGGATAAAGAAGAGATGGTATACATATACATTGGAATATTACTTAGCCATCAAAAAGAATGAAATCTTGTCATTTGCAACCACATGGATAGAACTAGAGGATATTATGCTAAGTGAAATAAGTCAGTCAGAGAAAGACAAAACCATATTATTTCATTTATATGTGTAAATTAAGAAACAAAACAGGTGAACCTAGGGGAAGGGAAGGAAAAATAAAATGAGAGAAAAACAGAGAGGCGGGAAAAAACCATAAGAGATTCTTAACTAGAGGAAACAAACTGAGGGTTGCTGGAGGGGAGATAGGTGGGGGGATGGAGTAACTGGGGGATGGGCATTAAAGAGGGCACTTGAAGAAATGAGCACTAGGTGATGTATGCAACTAATCAATCACTAAATTCTACCTCTGAAACTAATAATACAGTGTATGTTAATTAAATTGAATTTAAATTTAACATTTTTTAAAGTGATTAAAAACCTGATCACAAAATGCAACAAACAGAGAATACCATAAGTCCATCATAAAGATATAAGGTTTTTACATGAATATATGTTACCAGCATATTTTTCCTGGGATTGTGAAATCCTATCGATTTTTCTTTGTCGTGTGTGTGTGTGTGTGTGTGTGTGTGTGTTCGTTCTCCGGTATCTAGAGAAAATAATTACAATTTCAAATAAGAAATATTCAGACAGCTGGTAACAACGCACCGATCACCCAGGGCAGTCAAAACAAGAAACTGGTGGAAAGTGATACAGTCTGATTACCTACCACTATAAGATCTTTGATCCAGTGTTAAGACGTAAGAGATAACACCAGAAGTCCATGTGTTTTCCTAATCTTTATCAGGATCTCAAGAGAGCAGAAGTTCCTACTAAGCTTAGGATTCCAGTCCTCTGCAATAAGGAATGGAAAAGTCCACGTAAACTTTATAGATGGAAAAGTGCCCCCAAAACACAACCCCTCTACCTGCCTGCGTGAGACACAAGCCATACTTTTCTTATTCCTAAAAGAATATGTGTCTATGTGTACGAATTTACAAGCACAGTGCGCAAGAAATATCCAGATTCTTTCGTTTTTGTTTTGTTTTGTTTTAAAGTACGCTCCACACCCAACATGGGGCTGGAACTCACCATCCTGGGATCAACAGTCACCCAGCCAGGAACTCCTCTTCTTTCGTTTTAACAAATCGATATAAATACAATTCTGTCACCGGACTGGGAATCTAGCATAAGACACTATTCTAACAGAGCTCCTCCATTACGTTGTGTCTGAAACCCAGGGTCTTAGCACCAAAGCATTCAGTCCCCATAGTTTTCAACGGCTCCCCACCAGGACACCCACCACTGGAGCATGAGTGGTCCCTTCAGTTCAGGCCCTTGCCTCCCTTACCAGAGGTCAGCAGAACTGTTTCAAGTCTTCCTCTCCATATAAGGAAAGTTTTCCATTCTCACAAGGCTCCCCTGACGGAGAACTCACCGGCGCCCATAGTTTGGACAGAAGCTGTTGTAAGGAAGGTCATGACATGGTGCTAATCAAATCACGCTGGCCTTTGAAAACGCCCGCCAACTGAACGGCGCTCCTGGGTGCCACGGGACAGCAGGGCAACGCCGGGAAACGGACCACGAGATGAAGACCCGGAGGCGGACGGCAGAAAGGAGCAGGAGGCGGCTCTGACACCACACGGACACCACCGGGACACCACGTGGACACCACGGGGACACCACACGCACACCACGTGGACACCACACAGTTACCACAGGGACACCACCGGGACACCACATGGACACCACGAGGACACCACACGGACACCTCGTGGACACCACACAGTTACCACACAGACACCGCAGGACACCACGGGGACACCACGGGGACACCGCGGGGACACCACGCGGACACCACGCGGACACTGCGCAGACACCGTGCGGACACCACGGGAACACCACTCAGTCACCACGCAGACACCGCGCGGACACCACTCGGACACCACGCGGCCGCACGCAGGTTTGCGCGGACGTCCGGCAGCCCTGCCGCGCGGCGACCACGCCTCCTCCCCAGCTGCCCACCACTGCCCCCTGGTGGCCTCCCGAGCAACGCACCAATCCGATCTCCCCAACGACCTAGCGACCCGTCCCCAGCGCCCCGCACTTCCCCGTCCCTTCCCTCCGGTTCGGCAAAATGCTAGGGTTCTTAGAGACAAACCCCGCGGAGTCGCCGTCACAAGCTCGTTACAGACAGTCCTGCTCCTCTGTCAGCATGCCAGCTACTGCCCCCGTCTAGAGGTCGAGGCTCGGGGCCACCTCTCCCCGAGGAGTGGGCGGGGATCTCCCGAGCGCGCTCCGAATCGGGCTGAGAAGCGCGCGTTCCAGCGCCTTCCAGCGCGTCCAGGCTCCAGCCCCTCCGACGCCGACCGCGCGCGGGGCCCAGAGCTTCCCTGGGAAGCAAACACGGGCCGGCCATGCGTGCAGGGTGCTTGAGGACGGGAGGGACTGGGAAGAGGTGATCCAGCAAGCGCACGAATAAGCGTGAACACACCTCCCGCGAGGTACCCCGGGAGGGAAAAGAGAGAAGGTGTGTCTGCGGAAGCGACGCCCCATTACCAGCCAGGCAAAAGGGCGGGAAACGCACTCCACTGGGAGGATTTACCAGTAAACGGGGATGCGCCTCCTTAGAGGGGAGGACAAAGAAAACGAATCAACGATTTTAAGAACTAGAGCCCGCTACCTACCATGCTCTGAGGCCCCGGGGCAGTGCAGGAAGCCAGCTCACCGCCATCTTGCACGTCGCGCCAGGCGCCTGGCGCCTCGCGCCTCACGCCTCGGCGTTCTCGCGAGGTCCGCACGCGCTCGCCAGACGGCCAGGCGCGCGTGC